>JARYHS010008074.1:335411437-335901999 GCA_031002005.1 Vandiemenella viatica | reverse complement strand
AGGAGTGAAGCCTAGCAGCTACACAAAGTAGGTTTAATCGCCAAAGTACTAACTTCCAAGATACCAACGATGCTAGTCTTCCTACCTCGCGATAATACTAGCTTCGGGTAAATTGTACCAATAAAGAATCTTTAACTCCATCCATAAAAACTGCTAGCGAAACAATTAATTTTAATACGTAAATAAATGGTATAGCGGACTGGTAACGCAGTGGTTATGGTGCTTGTTTCCGTAAGTTCGAAAGAACGGTCCTTTTTTCAAATCCCGGTGGGGTCAGGAATTTTTAAGAAATGTGTTTGATCAGTTGAGCTACGCCAGGACGTTCCGTGGTTAGGATTCCACTTTAAACTGTAGATCCCAGAGGAAAGGAACTGGCCGTCCTATCCCTGCTACAATGACTTAATATGCCTGCTTCGGATGGATACAACCACTCTTTGAGTTGTGGACTGAGTTTTTTTTTAAGTAAAGGGCATTACCAGCACTTGTTTTGATTATTATGAAAATGTTTAATGATAGTGACCATAATGGCTTTCATACTGCGTCATGGTTTTAATCTACTTCGGTTGTGTTTTCCATAATCTGGTGTCACGGAGGTTGAATCTACACAACCAAAGTACTGTGGCAGATCCGTAACTATTGACATTTCTTTCTCATCAACCAAGCGTGGTGGATGAGCAGTTCTGCTCGAGCCACTCATTTGGTGGGATGTGGGTTCACATCCACGTCAGGCCATCCAGGGTTCGGGTTTCCATCGTTTTAGAAAAAAAATTTAAGGCGAATGACAAATGGCATGGCCAAATTCCTTTCATTACCTGTTTCCCATTCCCTACCCGCTTCTAATGACCTCTTCAGTTTTCTTAAATATGGCACTTAATTGTTAGTAAAATCAAACAATTAGAAATTAATACTCCAATAATCTTAACAAAATTGTGTAATTTAATTTATTGTAAAGTTTAGAAAAGATACTACATTTCATACATTTTTAATTTCCTGCTAGAAGAAAAACAAAATACAAACACATGACTACGTACGCACCAATGTCCCCGAGAGCGAAGCAGTGATAAAATGTTAATATAAAATAAATATACTGTATTACACCCCAGGAACAAATTTTGTCGAATGCATGTTGGCATAGTCTTTTTTTAGCCTGTTCGGCTAACCCGTGCGCCTATTATCAAACGCTACGGGGCCGGTGAGTCACTTAGGCTATCATTGCGACCACGCCGAACTAATTATTTGCGACCCCCTAAAAGTAGAAAGCTGGACACAGTGGTGAATTGTAAAGATAATTTCCTGTTAGTAGCAAAAAATAAAATAATAGGGACAGAGTCAATTCGGGAATTTGTTAATCCTGAACACTCTGGTGCTGCCTGCCGACAGGAGCAGTGGTCCAGCGGAGTTTACCGGTTGCGTAACGGCAACTCCAATATTCTTGTCACTGCAGAGCGGGTCATCAGTCCTCCGGGATTACCGGACTCCACTACAACGGTGACCACGATTCCGGCAACAGAAACTTTAGCGTCATCGTCGTCCACCCTAGTAACCACCCTGAGGTGATAAATCGTGCCATCCTGAGAAACTTTCTGATTAGTAATTTGTATTATAAATGCTTTTTAAATAAAACTAATAATTTTTTGTTTTCGATAAATAAACCGTTTAAATTTATTATTAAACATTAACATCAGATTGTAAACCTTGTTTTAACTATATCATATCCAGTCTGATAAAATATCACATGTCTTGGTATTGAATTCTGATTATTAAGAAATTAAAAATTACTAGAAATTCAGCTATCATAACTTTGGGATCTGAATGTCGCTTTCCTCAAATAGAGAACTTCACAAAATAATCCTAGCTCCCATCTGAGCTTAAATTAAATTTTACTTTATAAAATAATTACATTTTGCTGGTCATAGCTGTGTGGTCCAGATGTCGCTTTCCTCCAATAGGAAACTCTTCAATACTGTTGTAAAACACTCTTTTCATATGCAGTTTAACTTCCTGATATGGCTAATCTAAAACAACTAACACGATTAGCGGTAAAGTAACATATTAAATGGAAAATTAAAAGAATAAATAATTACTTTACAACTAAGAAACGTTGCAGTTGGTGACTATTTACTAAGTAATATTAATTAACAGTACTAATTCAGAGACCAACATTAGGTCAGGTTACTGACTGGAGACAGGATTTATTCGAGAGTGCATAGAGAGTGTGCAGAGAAATTGAACGCAGAATCCAAATCAGATAGCGCCCTGGCCTAACTTGGATGAGCAAATAAAATCATGAAATCGCTCATGGTATCAGGTTTCGAAGTAATGTCCTTCAAGTCTTCAGACAAGCACGCATTGTTAACCGAGCTACCCAAAAGTCTCGTGTTCAGCGCCAATGAATTAAAACTTGTATGCGACAATTCATGGAGTATCGTCTTTCAACCAAAAACAATTCCCACAATACTGTATATAAATAAACATTTTCTAGCTTTTTTTTCAATTTGTGAAAAGAAATACTGAACCAAAAGCGATAAAATCAGAACAAATTCGACGGAATCCTTTTTCACCTAAAATAAGATTCAAGCAAATCGATTGCGTATTTTCTAAGTAAGAGGTGTACATACATTTAAAAAACATACTGGTTGAACTGATAATCTCCTCCAATGCATTTAGTAAAAAATGAAATATGTGAAACTGAATGAATATTTAGTTACAAAACTAAATTAATCAATAGAAAAAATTATGTCTAGAAACGACTACCTTTAAGTATACGTATCGCTTCCAAGAAAAAATGATAAAGTATAGGAAATATGGGGCAAAATTCGACTTATAAAATGTATGAATTTTCGGGAAAACATACTTTTCATCATGGCATGGCTGCATAAAATTCTCTGAGGTGAAAAAGAAAATTATTAACTTTCAAGTTTTTGAATTGGTGGTATCAAACAGTTTATTAACAATCATAAACGACGGAATAAGCAACTAGGTAGCAAATAGATTATACCATGGTTAAATAAAACGAGCTAGAAACGAAGACTACAATAAAATGCTTACCAAATGCAAATAGAAATTTCAGATTAGAATGAAAGTGAATAAACTAAAAAAAAACACTTAATATTAAACTGAATTTGGCGGGAACTTTAAATATGTAACCGGTGAAAAATTGTGAAGGATACTGGTGCGACGCAACTGCCTCCCTAGCAAATAGTTACACTACGTCTACAAATTGCAGATGTACTGGAGCCTCTGGAGGCCCATCGAACATGAACATGTGAAACATACCACGAAAACATTCCTGACAAAGTTTGCAGTGGACCTTCTCGTAATTTTAGAAAACAAGATCCACCGGTTGGTTTGTGTGAGTCCTTACGTGAGGATCAATAAACGATTCCGCTCAGGTAAAAGAGTAAAAAAGAATTCGTCCGGCCGGAAATACGTGGACTCACACAACTGAGTTAAAGTCTGTCAGGACTTCCAAGTATTGTTGAGGAAGGAGAAATATAGTGTTCAATTACACATGAACCGTAGCACGAGAACATGCCAGCCAGTACTTTCCAAAGTGACTCCAAGTTCTGGCTGCGAGACATATGTATAAACTAGGAGAGAGAAGATTGAGGGTTTTTGGTAAGAACCATCTGCAATTTTTTATGTTTTTTATTACACCAGCCAATGAGAAGAGGGCGTAATTTTGCAGGTAATCTTTATTGGGCAACAGAGGCGTTGCAACAAACCACCGAACTTACCTGCAAGCTATGGGGTGGAAGAGGGAGGAGAGATCCTCGCTAAGGGAGAAGGAGTTTTAGCACAGAGCCAGCCAGGACTGATGACTTTGGACAAGTGACCTGCGACATAGTGCAACATTCCGAGCTCTTGATACTTGCATTTTCGAAGGGGCTGGAGTTAGGTTGCTCAAGACTCATCGGCCATTTCGTCACGGTCAATTGCTTACATCATGTTTTCGCAATACGACGTCAAAATGGTAACAAAACCTGGATTCAGCAAGTAACATTTGCAACAATTCCACCCCTATATAGCGGTGCTGAGACACTTATGAGCTCCGTACCGATCTAGCTAATTAGATTCAATTATGTGTTACATTTCATAAAAATCAAGGAAACTTATAATTTTTGAATTGCAAGCGTTTCATTAATAAATTAATCAATTGTGAACCGTTATATTTTTTAATGGTGATGTTATGTGCAATAACTAATAAACATAAAAAGTTTGAATCAATTGAGAGATCTAGCAGGTAGCTGCCCTTTACAATTTGATCAGCAAGTTTCTTGATAAATCAAACTAGTACTACCACAAATTGATATTTCAGTGATATTATTTTCGGTGACTGCAAAAGCCACATTTAAGTCTAAACGAAATTCTTCTTTGCTCATGACTTGTCGATGTCGAGGTCATTACGGGCGTGCAAGGGCTGGAGGAAAAGAACGTAAAAGAATTCGGCCATGGCCTTCAGTAGTAACCATTCCGGTATGCACCGGGAGTGATTTTTGGAAACCATAGAAAACCGAAATCTGGCTGGCAGAAGCAGACAGGTAACCCACGCCGTCCTAGGTGCGAGGACAGAGCGTAAATGAACACACACCACGCTCGGTGAAAGTCCCGCGAACAACAATATGCCATAAGCGTTTATTTCCTTTTACCTGGGTAACATTATTATTAATAAAATATGTTTGAATGCTCTGGATCTTATTGGAACCCCAGACTTTAGACCTGATATTTGAATCTAGTATGCCTCTCCTCCTTCAGCTCTGTTAGTGATAGAAATTGTGGGAGAGTCATAATGATCAAATAAATGTTCTACACGTCGTGACTGTACTGCTGTACTCTCTCTGCAGGCGTAGGTACCGTAATATACGCTCATTGGCAACGTGAAGGCAACACCGGGCATGAGAGCACCGAATCTGTCACTACTTTACGAAGCTGCCAGGAAATGGTCGTGGACAGAATTTAAATTCTAAAACCGAAGAGTTCCGCAATAAAATCTAAATTGCGTGGATTATGGGAGAATGTCGTGGGAAAGCGGATTTGTTTTTTCTGGAATACAGGTATGTTTAACCATCGCTGTAAGATATAGTGTGTCAGCTGAGCAGCGTTGCTGCGCGTGGCGCCTGGAGTAGGAGGGCGGATGTTCGAAGCCCGACGGAGGACAACGCCCCCTTTATTGACGTACGGCTGCTACGTGTGGAGCACGGGAGCTGTAATTAATGCTGTAGAGCCAGCGGTTCATGGCGTGACCACTCTCGCGTGACTTTTTCACAATGCCTGCAGTGCCGCCCGGATGGGAGCTTAATTAAAAAGCCATGTTTGCCGGTGGCTGGACGAGTGATTCGTACAAATAGCGGTTCTGCGGTGGCACGAGCGGTAATCAGCGTCCCGCGTTCATTACACGTGCTGCCTGGTGTCATTACAGAGCCCTGCCGGGCCGCACGTGTGCCCGGCGCGCCGACAGTCACGCCAGACAATCTCCGCGCACAGCCACAAAGTAGTTTTTATCCGCCTCCTAGACCCGAAACAACAACCACAGTCACACTAATGGACGTCACGAGCAGTCGTCCCATTTGTTCAACAACAACCGTTATTAATTAGTTTCAGCTCTTTCCATTACGAACATCGACTACCAATTGAAGGCAATATAATCACTTACGCAGTTTGGAATAACGGTGATACGGTGATTCAGTTCGAAAAATATGAGATGATTAGACGTCTTGAGCTTACTTCAGCTGCGGCTATTCCGCGATTTCTTCCAAGAACTGCAATGGTACAGCCAACCACTTCACCTCAATATTCATGCTGCATAATAAATTAGATCCTTGTTATTAAGAAAACACTTTTCCCTTTACACCAAGGTGAATCATAGTTTAAACGAATTGGAAATTGAAACAAACAATGCTATTAGCTAACTAAAGTGTGGAAGTCAGAAGGCGGAAAACTATAGTTTTTAATCTGTTTCCAGATGCATAGTATTTTAATAGTAGCCTATAATTTTAGGTTAAGACCAAATCATATATAAACTTAATAGCCCACGACGTCATTAGTATTTGTAAAGAACTTTTGTTGATAACTAACGCCATGCAAATTCCTTAGTGCACGATGGAAGACTCGAGGCTAAAACCACACGCATACGGAAGTGATCTGCGCAGGGTATTTATGGCTGCAAAGTTAAATATAGGGACACAAATGTCTGTGGTCGAAATACGAAAATGCCATCGATCGACTACTTTCAGCCTTCATGTTTTCCACACCCCCGCAGCTACCAACATGCATCCACCATAATGCACGATGGAAGACTTGAGGCTACAACAACACACAAACAACAGTGTAATGCGCTTAGTAGTTTAGATGCAGAATGAAATAGACGGACACAGATGTCTATTTTCATATCAGGTCACCAACTATCAATCACCATATCTATCACACCCCAACAGTTACCGACATGCAATCATCGTACTGTACCACACAGTAACGCCAGTGGTCTGCAGTTGGTAGGTCTGAATGAAAGGTGAAATATAGGAACACCCACGTCTTTGGTCGAAATATGAAAGTGCCCTAGGTCGACCACACCCGTAGCTACCGATATCTAAACACCATAGTGCTTGATGGGAGACTCGAGGCCACCACATACAAACACCAGTTGTCTCTGCTATGTAGTTGTGGCAAAAAAGTAAAATATGAGGACACACTTGTCATTTGTCGAAATTTAAAATGTCCCTGATCTACCACCATCAACCGCCATATCTCCCACACCCTCAAAGCTACCGACATTCGGCCTACGTTGTGCATGATCGATGACTCCATGCTACTGCCACACTCAAACACCCGTGGTCTACGATTGGTAGTTTTGGCTGAAAATTAAAATGTATGGACACACACGTCTTTAGTACTAATACAAAAGTGGCCCAGATTAACCACTTTAAACCACCATATCAGCCACACCCCCATAGCTACCGACATGTTACCACCAAGGTGCACGATGGAAGACTCGATGTTACTACCCTGCACAAATACCAGTCATCTGCGCTTTGTAGTTATGGCAACAAAGTGAAACACAGAGACACACATGCCTTTGGTCGAAATTCGAAAATGTCATTGAGCGACCACTTTCAACCACCGTATATCCCACACCCCCACAGCTACTGTCATTCTGTCAACGTTGTGCACGATCAGAGGCTCCATGCTACTGCCACACACAAACATCAGTGGTCTGCACTAGGTAGTAATGGTTAGAAGGTGAAATATAGGGACACTCGCGTCTATTTTTATGTATATACTGCTTGGTGCCCACGACTTCGTTCGTATTTGTAAAGAATTTTGATTGACAGCTACCGACATGTAACCACCATAGTGCACGGTGGGAGACTCGAGGCTAATACCACAGCCAAACACCAGTGATCTGCGCAGGGTATTTATGTCTGTAAAGTTAAATATAGGGACACACCTGTCTTTCATCGAAATATGAAAATTACCATCGTTGACTACTTTCAACGACCATACTTCCCACGCCCCTACGGATACTAACATACAAATACCAACGTGCACGATGGGAGACTTGAGGATATTACTGCACACGAACATCAGTGGTCTGCTATAGGTACATTTGACTGCAGAGTGAAATATAGGGACACACATGTCTTTGGTCGAAATATGAAAATGCCCTCCGTCAACCGATTTCAACCACTATATCTCCCACACTCCTTTAGCTACCGACATGTAACCACCATGGTGCACATAGGGAGACTCGAAGCTACTACCACAAACAAACACCAGTGTACTGCGCTAGGTAGTTTTCGATACAGGAAAACACATGTTTATTTTTATATCACGTCAACCACTATCCACCACCAAATCTCCCACACCCCCACAGCTACCGACATGCAGTGACCATAGTGCACGATGGAAGACTCCAGTTTGCTACCGCACAGAAACGCCAGTGGTCTGCGCTTGGTTGTTCTGACTGCAAAGTGAAATATAGGAACGCCCGGGACGCACTCTTTGGTTGAAATAGGGGGAAAAAAATCTAGTGGCTTGACCAATATACATCACACTTTTTAGTAAAACCGTATAAATACTGTAAATATGTTGATTTTTCACCCTTGAAAATACACAAAAGCAAAGGATTCCCTCCCACGTCTTTCGAGCTTGACAAATCTTAGCAATAATCATCTATATATTAATACCCGAAGCGATAACTTATGATCCATTTTTAAGAATATTGCGCGCACGAAGAAGTGTGAGATTTGGCATAGTTAAAGTTCATATGGAGAAGAAGTGCAGGAATATGCTATCTTTAAGAATAAGTGCCGTGCAAAAACGAAGGAACTTAAGGAAATGCAACGCGCACTGAAAAGTGTAAGATTTGGCATAGTTAATGTTTATATAGAAATATTAATATTCATATGGAAAAGAAGTGCAGAAAGCTAAAATCTGTGTATAATATGTGTTACAGATAAATCAAATTAAATAAAAAATTCGTTGTTTACTTTATTTTTTTTTTTTAGTGGTAAGCGAATCTGCCGATGTCTGTGATCTTAGTCAGTAGTAAAGAAAAAAATAAAATAAGCATAGTTAATACATGTTACAAATAGATTACTCAAATAAAAAATTAATTTGCGAACGTGTGTGTGTGTGCGTGAAATAGGATCGGAGCCAACGTTCTTACGTGAATTCCCTGCATTGAGATACTCTGTGGTGTTTGATAAAACGAAAGACTCTGATAAAGTAGAGATTAATCTTTGAAGTTATAAAAGGAATACCTCGAAAAGGAATGTAGCGATTCTGCCAGATACTATATGGTCATTTGATTATTAAAAATGTTAAACTTTGGTTAAGTGTCTTTTGATTTTTTAATTTCAGTAATTTCATTAGAGAGAGAGAGAGAGACAAGAAATAAGGAATACTTATTTGCGTGAAATTCAAAATGATAATAGACCAAATTTAAATAGCGAACACATAAAAAGACGAAATTATTTGGATAGATACATTCAAATGCACACTGAATGTCATTCCACGAAATTTTTACAGTTTCGAATTTACAATGTAGGTTTCGCAATGAAACACATTTCCATTCAGAAGTCACTTCAGGTGAAAGGACTGCATTTACTTCATGTTTCATAAAGCTAAAGCAGTTTTCCGGCCTTAAGTCAAATGAACCATCGATAAATACATTTCATCATTTGCTGTGGTTAGATTAGAAGCTCAAATTTAGCATACAATCACGCGTGGAGTGTATCGTTTTAATTTTGTAGGTAATGCAGAGAATTAAGCCAAACAACACATGCTAATAACGTATTGGTACACACTCGCAGCTAACGACGTCAGGGTATACAGTGTATACTGTAATATATCTATGCCCGCACCAAACGCAATAGAACAAATTCAAATAATGATTATTACTCTTTCATGAAAGAAACTAAACAACTTAATGAATTATGGTCAAATTTCGACCGCTGGGCGATCACTAGTATTTATTATGACTTTAATTACAGTAAAAATTATGACATGCATTATGGCTAAGTCACCAAATATTTCTTTTTTTAATTTTAAATCAATGATGCGTAACACCAACAGAAACCATTCTGTTTCAGAAAATGAAATGAACACAATAAAGTATAGAATTGGCTCAGAATAAGAGCTAATAACTTTTTTGTCACTAGACAACTACGAGACATTATTTATGTTTACAAGAATAGTTTTGTGGGAATGTGCTTTACAGAATTCCTGGGTTATTAATGGAGTTACCTAATGCATTGTGTATTATGTATAGTTCTCTATTTGCCTGATATTTTACGTATTATGTAAAAATATATATATTTTAAGACCTTACGGCACGTAGACGTCGAGGTCTGAGAGAAGATTGGGGAAAACGACGGAAATCAATTCGGCCATAGACTTTTAAAGGAACCATCTCAGCATTCGGCGGGAATCATTTCGGGAAACCATGTAATACCGAAATTTGGATGGCCATTTTGAAATATGAGCCTGCGACTAGTCGAATATTAGACCCGAGCAAACCACTCACCATCTGGGGCTGGTTTGGTGATTAGTAATTTTCCACTGCCACTTCTACCAGCCTGCTGTTCTAGTCACAGCAGTAAAAATTTATTAACTACCGAGACAGGATATCGATAAACTCGCGCCGAGCGTGACACACGAGGCGGATTTGAGATACACTGAGTGAAATCTAGCATAAAGCGTTACGATTGCATGTTTCAGCATAGGATTTTTGTGTGTTATGTTCTTGCTCAATTTGTGCTTAATGTGAATAAACTGAAACAAACTAGCACGAGCGAATAA
The DNA here is from genome assembly GCA_031002005.1 of Vandiemenella viatica. NCBI lineage: Eukaryota > Metazoa > Arthropoda > Insecta > Orthoptera > Morabidae > Vandiemenella > Vandiemenella viatica. The sequence goes on along the minus strand of JARYHS010008074.1, from coordinate 335,891,700 downwards.
TTTGCAGAAACAGTTGACTTAGGCCTAAAAGTAATTCTGAAAGAAGCTCAACACAGGACGAATGGAATGCTGAAAGCTGGTAAAGAAACATTAGGCTTTAGGGAACAAGCCGTCAAAAAACCTTGGATCACAGAAGAAATTTTGGAGCTGATGGATCAGAGGAGAAGGCACTAAAATGCTCAGAATGAAGCAGGAAGAGAGAAATACTGGCAATTTAGAAATGAAATGAACAGGAAATGCAAAAAAGAAAAATGGCTACAAGAAAAGTGTCAAGAAATAGAAAAGCAAATGATCGTAGGTAAAGTAGATGTTGCATACGGGAAGATCAAACAGAATTATGGAGAAATGAAGAAAAGAGGTGTAAACATTAAAGCTGTCGATAGGAAACCTCTTTCAAGCTCAGATGATAGAGCTAACCGATGGAAGGAATACATTGAGAAACTTTATGATGGGGACGACGTGAACAATAGCGATTAGGAAAAGGAAGACGATGTTGACATTGATGATTTAGGAGATCCTGTATTGAGGACAGAATTTAATAGAGCTCTGAATGACTTGAAAGCATATAAGGCAGTTGGAATTGACGAGATCCCTGCAGAACATCTTAAATCCTTAAGAGAAGAAGGAATCGAAAGATTATTCAAGTTGATATCAAAAAGTTATGAAACAGGAAAAATTCCAATTGACTTTAATAAACAACTTCCAAAGACAGCACAAGCTGACAAATGTGAGAATTATCGCACCAATACTTTATATCACATGCTTCATAATTACTGACCAGAATAATATACAGATGAAGGGTGGTAGAAGAGATAGTAGGTGAAGATCAGTTTGGGTTTAGGGAAAACCTCGGTTCAGGGTAAGCAATTATGGCTTTAAGATTAATACTTGAAGGGCAGATCAAGAAAAACAATGATAGTTTTCTGGCGTTTGTTGATTTAGAAAAAGCTTTTGATAATGTTAGGTGGGACAAGATGTTCAAAATTTTAAAGATGTCAGGTCTTAAATATCGAGATAGAACAATATATTATATAAGAATCAAGTAGCTGTAATAAAAGTAGAGAACCATGAGAGACATGCATCAGTTAAAAAGGGTGTGAGACAAGGTTGTAGGCTATCCCCGTTAATATTCAACTTGTATTTAGAAGAAGCAATAAAGGAAATAAAAGAAAATTTTTCATGAGGCATAAGTGTTCAGGGAGAAAAAATCAGTATGCTACGATTTGCTGATGACATTGTCTTGTTAAGAGAACAGGCTGAGGATATTGAGAAGTTTTGAATGGCATGAATAAAATACTGAAGAAAGATTTGGACTGAACATAAATTGAAACAAGACAAAAGTGATGAAATCTAGCAAAATGATACCAATATTAGTAGATTAAATATCAAAATAGGATCGGATTCAATAGGAGAAGTAAGTGAATTCTGCAACTTGGGAAGAAAAATTACAACCGATGGTCGAAGCAAGAATGATGTTAAATAAGATTTTTTTTTTTTTTTTTTTTTTTTTTTTTTTTTTTTTTTTTTTTTTTTTTGCTGTCGTCAGTCTTTAGACTGGTTTGTTGCAATCCTCCATCCCTTCCTATCCTGTGCTAACCTCTTCATTTCTACATACCCATTACAGCCCACGTCCTCAATTATCTGCTTCATATATTCTAATCTCTGTCTTCCTCTACAGTTCTTACCTTCAACTGTTCCCTCCACTATCAAATTAACCAATCCTGCATGTCTCAAAATATGACCTACCAGCCTGTCTCTTCTCTCTGTAAGCTTCTTCCACAAACTTCTTTTTTCACCCACCATTCCCAAAACTCGTTCATTTCTTACTTTGTCTGTCCACCAATAGCACTAGCAAAGAGAGCCTTCATGAAAAAGAGAAATTTTTTAGTTTCAGACATTGATCTAGTAATTAGAAAGAACTTTTAAAAACTCTATGTGTGGAGCACAGCACTTTATGGTAGGGAAATATGGACATTTTGAAAACCAGAAAAAAATAAAATTGAAGCATTTGAAATGTGGTGCTACAAAAGAATGCTGAAAATTAAGTGAACAGACAAAATTCGAAATGAACGAGTTTAGGAAATGATGGGTGAGGAAAGAAGTTCACGAAAAAAGCTTACAGAAAGAAGAGACAGGCTGGTAGGTCATATTTTGAGACATGCTGGATTAGTTAATTTGCCGGTGGACGGAACAGTCGAAGGTAAGAACTGTAGAGGAAGACAGAGATTAGAATATATGAAGCAGATAATTGAGGACGTGGGTTGTAAGGGATATGTAGAGATGAAGAGGTTAGCGCAAGATAGGAAGGGGTGGAGGATTACATCAAACCAGCCAAAAGATTGATGCAGCAAAAAAAACAACTTAAGTAAACAAAAACAGAAGCAAGGATACCGCAGTCAAATCGTAATCGACTGACTGACGGAAAGATTTCGTTAAAAAAGTTAGCCAGAGTATTCTAGCACATATAGTTATTTATTTACTGTAATAAACGATTACATTTTCAAAACAAATAAAATGGAATTGAATTTAGATTGGGTTAACTCCACTTGATTTTAAACCGCAATCCCGTGTGTTAGTAATATTATTGATTGCCCGCTTTATACATCTGATATATAACTAATGAATATCATAACAATGATTCCGTAACAACTTTCCAATAAACTAGTTAAAACATAGAAACCGTTATATTATGTAAAAGCAATACAGGTTGTATAATTTCACGCGATTTACACTAGATTATGATAGAGAATGTTGTGTCTAAAAAAGAAATATTACAATGAGGTTATTGTAACATTTGTTTTGGGTAGGGAATGCAATATCCGTCAATCTGATTAGAGTATTTAGAGGACACTAAAATATTAATGAAACATTGCTGTTATGGATACAATTTTGAATCTTTGTTTACTGTGTTCAGAGAATTTTATTAGGAACTACCATTTGCCTCCAGGTGTTTGAGGAGAAATTACAGGAGCATATTTTAAGTCAAATCTGATAATTTCAAACAATGTAAATTCCATATAAATGCCTCAAACTTAGAATAGCATTTGAAAAAAAAACCACAACTTGAATTAATACTATAAATTAGTCAATTACACATTTCATAATTTCGTAAAGGAGTGTTCACAATTAGCCGACGTAAGAAAAATTGTGGAAATGCAAACCTGTTACTAATGCTAACGGAAAATGGCACAAATATAATTTGCACTATATTGTTACGAATCTAGGTTTGATTTGTTTCTACATGGCATGACGAAACATTTTCTCAAATCAAGTAATGCACAACCTAAAATCAACAGGAGGATATCCCTGATGAATTGTACTATCTATGGAAACGATTGACAAAATTTCATGAAGTCGTACCCGAAAATTGTCGATTATAAATAAACTGTTAGTATTGTTCGAAAGTCACTGAGCAAATTTTAAGCCTAAAATTATTTTTATAAATTATCTGATATTTTTTAAAGAAAAATCTTAAAATTGCTTGGCATACTGGAAGTTTTTATCATCGATGTTGTACAGAATTTTTGGCCAGGATTGAATATCTATCCAGGTTGCGTAGAGATTATCATTTCTTGCTCTGTCCCCCAGTCACGAAGAGACATAAGAAATACCGCAGATTGTAAGATATGCCGTAAGCTTTCAAACTGTGAAAACGCCTTACAAATAGTTTCCGTAGCTTTTGCATGGTGCCGTTTCAAAGAAGAAGACAGGGCCGCGCTTTCAGGCTTAAGTAAAGATAACAGGTAGTGGTCAAAGAACAGAATTCACGTTTAGGAAAAACAGTGCAAACAAATGAAGCAGTGTCAAGTTATTAATTTTCTGAACGGTTTAAAGATTGACAAAATCGACACTGCGTGTATTGGCATCACTGACGTTCCTTTCCATATGCCCTCTCGTATAGTGTCATTTAAGTGAAATATTTTTAATTTAATTTAATTGCGATTGAGGGCACGCTCCGGTGGCAATTTTCCTACACACCCATTTTTTTCATGCTATTCGCCATTGTTTCAAAATAGTGTACATGAACTTGTGGTGGATAATTCCAGATTGTCAATAACGTCATTCTCGTTAGTTTGAACTGTGTAATTATGTGTAACAGTGTTCTGTGGATAAAAGTTTTCCAACTGTCTTAGTGAAAGGTTTTTGTTTCGTCTTTCATATAAATCTTATATTTTAAATTATTAGAGTTGAAAATTTCAATTCAATATATAATAAACTGACTTGTGAAACAAATCGTACAACCAAGAATACACAAAACATACTCATGCATCAAAATCTGAGTAAAATAAATTCATGGAAGAGAGTATTAATGTTTTTAACATATCTTTTGCGTATATATATATATATATATATATATATATATATATATATATATATATATATATATATATATATATATATATATGTATTTATATCACTGCCATACAATAAACATGGGCCATAGGAACTTCAGCATAAAATATAAGGAATATTTCAGAGCAATAACATGCACAAACCATTTTAATTTTGCCGAGCACTTTTCAGACAATAACCATCCACCTACCACCATAGACACAACTAAAAATTAACAACCACAATAATAATAATCTTCTAACATTTCAAGAAAACTACCAGGTAAACAAAGTCATAGGAATTGGAAACGAATTCACTGATTTAAGAAATAAAACACTATTCAACACGCTAAAAACAATCACTACGCAAGAAAACTAATGCAGACACTCTCATAATAATAACAAACAATATGTCATTCACAACGGCTGACGGAAACAGAGAGACAGTTTAACAGAAGATAAATACAGAAAAAATGGCATAAACATACACGAAACCAGGTTGGCACTACGGCATTTACAATCATAACAACACTGATAAGCCTGCTGTGTTTAGCATAGATGTGCAGCAACAAGTAAAGGCTTGTAAATCAAAATTTGGCAAAATATTCAACTGTAACATCAAAAACACAAGTCTGTAGAAGTTCTAAATAGTTCTACACGTACAAACAGGTTTGTTAAAGTGCATGAAAGGTTGCTCCAGACCACCATGTGAAGATTATCACCATACTTGTGAGTACAGTGTCTAACATATATTTACATACTCTGAAGATAAGGGCGGACCACGGCTGGGGAATAAAAAACATTCACCACAACAGTTATTTATGGATAGCATTTTATTTATAAAAATGTATTGGTCAGCAACTGCGTATAGTGGCCTACAGATTTGAATAGCTAATTTAATGTTTCGTCACAATCAATTTTTGTGATTATTTAATTTTTCATTTAAGATTGGATGCTGTTTTTATCATGTTGCAGCAGCATCGCAACACGAACAACACAGAATGAAGACCACCAATAATAGAGGCCGCATGAATTGGGCCAATATTATGAAAATCCTTTTATTCCACTGAGTCACAGGTGGTTGGAACTAGTAAAACAGTACTTCTCAAATAACTTCCTTTGCAGTCACAAAAGATTTCTTACTTATTAAGGATCTGTCAGCTTTCACTGTCACTCTTAGATTACATAAAACAGAATATTTAATTTCTCATAGAATTTCACAACAGTTATTCTTATATATCATAATTTGTTTGCCTTCAATAGATGTTGACATGAATATCATTACATTTCAACGTTTATGGCGCTGAGCTATAATCTCTCATTTTTCAAACAGTCAAACCACGATTTTCTGCAGGTCGACGTTCATTAGAACTGTGCATTGCAGTTAGTTGTTACCGCTATTACGGTATGTTCATCTCTTCTGTGGCTTAAACCTTAATACAAGCGTGAATAAGTCGTCACGCAGACGCTTGTAAAGCACAGAAACTTGACTTCCCGGTTTCATGACCTGCGAATAGTTCTATGATTACATCTTCCTTGCAGGTGTAGAAGCTATCGGCTGAGAATTCACATTTTCAAGGAAACTACTCAACGTTTTGCCGGTTATTATTAGCTGAAACACCTAACACTGAATAGGAGGTCTTGCGTGACTCGTAAGTGTCAATTACTAAGATGATTTATTACGAGCAGATGTCTACATGATATTATGGACATTTTACGTAAAGGTCGCTTCATTTATATGATAAAGTCTTCAGTAGAAAAACATATTTTCTCTTTACGAGACGGCCCAAAACATTTTTCAATGTCTTAAACGAGGTTTTCTTCGTTGGAATCATAATTCTGAAAACGAATAAAAATATAAACAAAATCAACAAAAGAATGTTCAGAATTATACTAAAACCGTTGTCTCTAAAAATCTAAATATTTGTTTTTGATATATAACAGCATGAACAGTTTCTCCGAAGTTATGTTCTCAGTTTCAATAGATTTGAATGTTATTTCAGGTTTCATTAAGATTTTATTATTTTGTTAATTTTTAATTGCGATTGAGCTAACACTCCGGTGACGATTCCTTAAGTCATCAAATTATCCCTTTTATTTTTTTATAATTGGAGTGTTAAATTCCTCCCCCTTTTTTGTAGCAGTTCCTTGTTTATAGTTGTGACTGTGAGAAATTTTGTAACTGATAACTCGACAATAATAATTGCTCATAGTTTCAAAATCCAGTCTTCTGTCTTGTGTTTCAGATTTTTGCTATAGTAATTGTTGTTCTATAAATTCGTTCATATCTTCTACCTTCTTCATCTGACTTGGCGTGAAGTTTGTTGTTGCTACTGTTTTCATCACTAATTTATGGCAGTTCATGTAATCTGCATTAAAACACAGCTGGTGCCATTAGAATTTATATTTATTGGTTTCATATCAGTTTCAAAATCTAATTAAGTTTCAGCTTTACTCTGATACGAGCGTACATACGTAGACTTTTTGGTGGATTAACCTCAGTTTCTGCTCCTGATTTATAAATGCACGCTCTTTCCTGCGTAATGCAAGTGATATATGTGTATGTTGTAAATTTATTTGTGTGATATTAGAAAAAAGTACAATAATATGCTAACAGTCACGAGTTAGCCGGATGGAAATGAACATCGCATCAAAATGGCATAAGTAATTACTATGGATGCTATAAGTTGCACTCTTAAGTGTCCTGGGACACGTGACGATGACTTCCAGACGAGGATTCACCGAGTATGAATGCTGAATGATAGCTGTAGCCGACTCAAGGGGTATTTAGAAAGGATTTTTTTTTTTTTTAATTTTTTTTTTTTTTTAGGAATTTAGGATTCCAGACTACATACGATTGTGTACCGAGAGATCCTTATACCGTAGACGAAAATACCCTCATTACGGACCAGCGAGAGGTCGGCCACGTGTTCTGAATCGATCAAGATGTGGACGGTTGAGCAACTGTGACCTTGCAGCAAACGAATAGCACAGTGAACTGATAGGCACAATCAAAGGCGGGCGCACTGGAGACTTGTCTGCATGGTACGTGAACTGACATTTGGTGCTGATGGATACGCCAACAGCAGACTTGGTTGGCTTTATTCACAGCCCAGAACCAGCACCAAAAGCTCCAGCTGGTATTCCAAACGCTTGAATTAGACGTTAGATGACCGATGAAAAGTATCCTAGCACGACGAGTCCTGATTTTAGTTGGTACGTAATTTAGATATGTCACAAACCCATGAGATCGTGGAGCCAACTAGTGAGCATTGTGGAAGTTGGTCACGGCATCACAGAGGTGTGCGGCCTGTTTATCTGTCATGGGAGTGTCCGTAAACTACGTGGTTTGGTCTAGTGGGAGGAGGGGTTGGTAGGAAAGCTACGCTGGTCTACGCGGAAAAGGGGAGGGGGTGGAGATTCCGAGCCAGGCCACGCAGCTTTCCATTCATATTATTTGTCACAGTTAAAAAGAGATACGGAACACACAACAGCATTGGAATATTTATTTCAGTCATTTAATTGTCTCCGTAAGTAATCTACGAAAGTTTGAGAAGATAAAACAATAAAAAATGTATTTTGAAATCAATAAGGAAAAAAGCTATGTGCTTCGTGGAGAGAGGGGGAGGTTGAGGCAAAAGCCACGTCGGGCTACATGAGGGAGATGGGGGTTTACAGGATGCCAAAACTGAGATACGTAGTTTACGGACGCTTCCCATAGGTTGAGTGTTTTGTTCAAATTGAACCGGTCTGTGAGGCGAAATCGCAATGCTCCACTGTCTGTTGAGTATTTGCAACCTTTTATGCACTCTGTAGAAGATGTTAATTTTATGCAATTCGTCACCGGACCCAGATTATAAGCGACTGGTTTCTGAAGCATCTAAGACAAATCCAGCAAATGATTTGGCCACGTTTATCGCCCAACATGAACCTCGTTGAACATATGTAGGATATGATATTCAGAGTCATTCGTGTACGAGATTGGACACTTACCACAACTACGAAATTACAGGTGCTGTAGAGAAAACTTGGTTGTATTTCCCTTCTGGAAATTGGCTGAGTACATGAAACGTTGAGTTGCTGCACTCTACAGAGCTATCGGAAGGTTATTGTATGACTTTTGGCATGTCATGCTATTTAATAGCAAAGGATGTTGACGTGGAGTTATTCATGAGACCTAGGTTTCACACAGATATATGCGTTTGTTATTAATAGAACAAAAGATGGAAGGAAATAGTTTGTAACGTTCCATTAACCTTGAGCAGATGAAGGTATATACGCGGCTAAAATGGGTATCACGGAAAATGATAGTTTTGTTTTGAGCTCTAATGTAATTATTGTAAATTATCAGATGAGATAGAAGAACATGTTTCCTCTAATGTTCACGATCACTATGATCTAAGTGTTTTTGGATCTAGTAGCTGCCATTCTGCGCGCTAACTTATTCTTTTTTGTCTTTCGATATTCGTGTAACTATAACATATATAACTATCACGTACTTTATCACCTTCAGTTTCTTCTGCTCAGTAACGGAGTTCCGATCCATCCACAATCTTCCCCAATTACATTTTGAAAGGCATCATTTGTCTCCTCTCTTCGTGCTCGTAATCCAGGTGTGGTTACAGACAAACAATTCAGATACTGAAATCCGTTCTGGGGATTAACAGAGTCATCTTCTTGAAATAAAGATTTTCCTACATGTTATTTCTACTTTCTTATCCTGCGTGCGTGAACCTAGCAACAATGCCGGAATCACGATAGGAAGTTTAGCATACTAACGGGCTTTTCTAGGTTTGAGTCAATGAACCCAATCGTTGGAAAATGGAGAGTTTTAAAATTGCGTTGAAAGTAGAATATTGTTATGTTTAATTAACGCTTGGCTTTTTTATAACTCAATTTATGTCACAAGTTTGCCATTTTACGGTAGCGACACGAACTACCATCTTATCGTCATTCTTATGAGAAACCAAGGAATAACCAATCCATCTCAACCTAATTGCTTTCAAGTTTTTGAATACATATTCTCTGTATTCAATGATCGAAGAGAATCGCTTTGACATAGCCTGCCACTCAACCGATTTCTAAGATGAACACGTAAAACGATTAAAGTGTTTTGTAAATCAAAACACCTTAAAGATAGTATGATGAGTCAAGTTTACCACGTAGGTAAAGGAATGGGCCCATTCTACATAATATGATCTTTCCTTTAGCCATCTCCAGTGGAGTTTACGATGAAGGAGTTCCGGTCCTTTATTAATGGAATTGACCTCAGTTAACATCCAAGTTATACTAGTGAAGAAGATGATAAAAATCGGGGTTCCCCGAAGATTCGTGACGCAATTGTACACACTGCTGCGGAATAGGTGGCTAATTGTCAAGAAAAATGGAAAAATTTTGGGCCCTCGATGTGTCAATAAAGGTCTGCCCCAAGGTTCGATCCTGGCCCCGTTTCTGTTCAATATTTACACGGCTGACTTGCATCTGATAACCCAAGGAGAAGCTACACTATTACAGTATGCAGACGACCTTTGCATTTATACCGAAGCGGACTCAATCGAGGAGTGCATAAGAAGGTTAAGCAGGACACTACAAAGACTACAGAGCTGGCTTTTGAACAACGGTATGGAGATATCCACTCACAAAACAGCCGCCTGCATCTTTACTAGACACAGAATACCTACCATGACGAGCATACAAATAGGCCCATATACTTGCCCAGTTAAGCCCCACGTCAAGTATCTTGGCTTAATTATTGACAATAAATTGAAATGGTCGGCCCACATAAGGAACATACTTACCAAATGTGAAGCATCATACAATGTAATACGAGCCACAACAGGAGTATGGTGGGGCACCGAACCCCCAGTTGCAATACACCTCTACAGGGCGCTCGTACGACCCATCCTAGACTACGGGTGTATCTTTTTTGGATCGGCGTCAGACAACACGCTATCCAAACTCAATAGACTACAATATAAAATTCTGCGTTCCTGTCTTGGGGCCATGGGTTCGACTCCTACTAACTCTTTGCTGGTAGAAGCTAAGGAGCCGCCATTGCACCTTAGAAGGCAATACCTCGCAACGAAAGCACTTCTGAAGTGGTCTCAATTCCTAGAAAGCGAATTGACTGAGAAAATCTCTCAGCTGATGCTGCACTGCGTCACTAGCAGATACTGGTTCAACAGAACGATGCCATGCATAGTAGCAGCCTATATCGACGTACAACCACTACAGAAGCAAATCACTAAGTCATGGCATATAGGATGTTACACCACAAACTATAATAATCTTATAAAAGAATTAAACATACAGTTAGACCTCTGCCAACAACGAAACTCACATGCGATCACTACAACATTGGCACAGCTCAGAGTGCAGTGGGGAGAACCTTTAACATATTACACTGATGGATCTAAGTTCGCAGACGCGGTAGGATGTGCATTCGTTGAAACATTCACAAACAGGTGCGGGAAATACAAGCTACCTCAGTCCGCAAGCATACTGACAGCGGAACTAACGGCGATCTTAGAAGCCTTACGGAATGCCAGCCACTCCGAACGTAAACCAGTTGTTATCCTCTCCGACTCAATGTCGGCAATGCAGCTCCTACAGCACCACACAACTACCACCCATCCAAATCCTGTGGCCCTCGAAATTATAAACTGGATATCCATACTAGAGAAAAGGGGCCAGCCAGTCACTATGGCGTGGATTAAAGCACATTGTGGGGTAGTGGGAAACGAAACAGCAGATGCGCTTGCCAAGGAAGCAGCCTATAATGGTGAGGTGAAACACCTTGATGTTCCCTACTCCGATCACTTTAGTTATTTCAAAAACAAACTGACGACTGTTTGGGAGGCAGACTGGAAGACAGAAGCGCAGACAAAAGGTAGATTTTACAAATCTGTACAACAATATATTCCTACCAAACCGTGGTTTGAAAATAGCAAATTTCCCAAAAAATTAATTACAACGATCTTCCGCCTGAGAACAAACCACGGGCGCTGGCGTCAACACCTCCATCGCCTGAACCTAGTTGATAACCCGACCTGTGACTGTGACAACAATCAAGATGAAACCCCAGATCACATATTTTTTGGCTGCTGCAAATATACTGTGGCTAGCGACACCCTCATAAGTGCCTTGGTAAGGGAGGGACAGCAATTGCCTACATCAACACCAACCCTACTAGCCTCAAATAACATAAAAGTATACCGGCTTTTGTACAACTTTGTCGCCAGTAACAACATAACGATCTAACAAAACTCAACTATGGTAAAAGACGGAAATACCCATATTCCATCAAAACCTGATGATCAAGTCAATTCGTTCCTACACATGTAAATGTTGGTTCACAAGTAAATACCGAACCTAAATATGCATATAATTAAACATGTAAATAATTAAATGGTTAAATACGTAAAGGTGTAAATAGTTAAATGTAGAAATACAAATGTATGTGACATGGGTGTATGTATACCTAAACATGTATATACTGAAATATGCAAATATTTAAATATATTGATAGGTAAATATGCAAATATCAATGTATGTGACAAGATTGTATGACTAATTCAAATGTATATAGCTAAATAGGCAAATTGTAAAAATATGTATATAGATAAAGATGAAAATACCCAAAATGTAAACAAAATGTACGCAGCTTGGCTGCATGGCTACTTGCCAAATGCCATAAACAAATAAATAAAAAAAAAAAAAAAACATCCAAGTTGAGGAAACTGGCTTTTGAATTTTAAAATTACTTGAATCATTAATTTTTTGATTACTTAATTGAAATACTGTTATAAAGCGATAATTATGCAGCTGTCGCATAATAATCATTAAACAACGGTATGTAAAAGTAGAACTCAAACATATTATTCATGGTTTATTAAATTACTTTTAAAATATGGCATTTTATTTTTTCATTCAATTTCGCACTACAACGAAATTTAAACATGAGATCAGAAGGACGCGATACCGATTATTGCTAGTTTTCACTAACACATGGGTCATGAAATTTGTTGGGTACTTGAAGACGGACATACGTATTGTTACGCGGTGCATGTGACGTTATGCAGCCTTTTGGCGATGGGACTTTAAATGCCAACCTTCTCAGTCAGGAAAAGTCTTCCTTGTTGCCGCTGCTAGTTCAGATGATCTTTGAATGTTTATTTGCAGATGCTTATGAGGATGCCAGACTGTGATATTATTAAAGATCTTAATAAGAACCTGCAATAAAACGTAATGTTACTGCATGCTGTACAACTATCGCCTCGCATGTGGGAGGACGCCTGTTCGAATCCCCGTCCGGGCATCCAGATTTGGGTTTTCCATGGTTTCCCAAATCACTCCAGGCAAATACCGGGATGCTTCCTTCAAAAGGACATGGCCGAATTCCTTCCCATTCCTTTCCCCCCATCCTTTCCCGTCTCTAAAGACCTCGCTAAAAATAAAACGTACAACTATGGTTAGGCGGTGTGGTTCCGCAGAAAATATTAAGAAATGACTTTTGGGAGAAATTTGAAACTCGATCTTTGTTATATCACTTAATCGGTGCTGCTATATTAAGCTTCCGGGAAGAAATAATTGTTTGCAAATTGCAGTGTTTCCTCTTAATTGTAAATTCTCTCTCTCTATCTTTTTCCTTCTGGCTTTGCGCCTGGTCGACGTCGATCATCAATGTCCTTAGAGACGGTAACTTGAAGAGACTATCCCGGCGTTCTCCTGGAGTGATTTGGAGAAATAATAGGAAAAACAAGTCTGTATGGGCAGACTGTAATTCGATCTCGCGTCCTCCCGAATGCGAGGCCAGAGCTTCACCGCTTACCCACCATGCGCGGCTCAATTCTTCTCTTTGGCATGTCATAAAACGAGGATTTAGCAGCAGTCCTCGACCTATGATGTGTAATTCCATGACAGGCAGCTTTTATCACTAAGAACAACTCTCTCTAGAGAACTTTAATTCTCTCCTTGATAACCAAAAATGGGAAGAAACAAAATTATACTGTTCTGACTTATCAGCAGTACAGCGCCACTGTAAAATATGCCCTCAGATTTACTCATCTAATAGGAGCGAGCATTTTGAAAATGATTACTTCAAAGCGTATGTTACACTGTCGGACTAAAATTTTGATACGATTTATCGCGAATAAATGAACGTTCCTCTTTCACAGCGTTGGGGCTATGTGGGGAAGCACATGGGATACTTAATTCAAAAACATCTTGGCCCTCCTACGATGCTCTAGTATATCTGAAATTATCAGCATGTTTATACTAATATGCCTTCATGACTGCTGGTTGTAACTCTTAACATCCGCAAATTATGTGCTATATGAATTTTCTAAATTTTATTCCTGTGAATCCTGTGAATTCCTGTGTATCTAACTCATAATCACTTTGACGACGTTGTCTATCACTAATGTTGTTACATCACGCATTCTACTTGACATAAATGATTTTAGCATTGCTCCTACTTATCTTAAAGAAGGATTATAAATGTGTAAAACCACCAACCCCAATATCATTGTCGTAGCAGAATTAAAATTATTTGCTCTGATGAGCTAGAAAAGTGGTCTCCTGCCAGCATGAAATCTTACTGATTTTTCTCTCCCATGAGCAACTAAGTTTTCAGAGGACATGTAACAATAACTAGAAATATTAAGCATGAAGTTCAGTTCACCCAGACGACAGTTTGCAAGTGGAGTGTTAACTTACCAATAAATTTTCTAGACTTGTAATACTGAAATATCGTCAACAGATTAATACGTTTTATTGCTCATCTAGACTGGAGAAGAGTTCCATGTAATATGTTGGAATATTATGATGTTTCATAATAACATCAGCAACATGAAAAGTCAATGCGACTTTGAGAAAGACATTAAAGTAAAATATAATCTTCTGCATAATGAAACCATGTTACAAAAGAAATCCTTAGGGAACTGAAATTAGTTGTTAAGTTTGTGGAGTGAAAAAAAGTATCCCACCATGGAATAGTAAAAACATATCGAAACCGGCTTGAAGAAGTAAAATCACTTTAAAAGCAATACAATTAGCAAATGACATTTTATTCGGAGAAACTGCTGCGTTCTAGTAATTAAAAATATATATCAATCTTCAACAATTACAGGTATAATGCAAGACGTATTGTGAAATGTGCAGTTTCTGAATCAGAACTTTATATAATTTGTAAATCGTTGAAATAATAGACCGTTAATCATTACAAATTATTCTGTTTTTCGTACTAACTGTACATGGAAATAAAAGTTGCAATGCCAATTGGTTTGTCATACGGAGTATAAAAGATCAAAAATATGCATGTTGTAATCATATTTCCGTAAGGTGATGATGTGTCAGTAGGGTACGATTTTGTTCCGAAAACATATGGAACCATGAACTTGAATAATATACGGTATTCGGAACAAGCTATACAAGGAGAACAATGAAAACGTCTGAAGTGACTGCAGAGAAGAAATTAACTTTGGACAAGACTTGTTCTGCAGTAAATGGCTTTCGCACAATTGTACTTGGCGCAATGTTTTAATAAGAAGCATTGTTATCGTCCCTTGTGAGGAACAGAAAAATTAAAATATCCAACACACGTTTTCGTAACAAGGGTTAGAACATCGATCACTTCATAAACAAATTGCTTTTCGCAATACATTCTGTACGGCTGTTGTTGGAGAAAGCTCTCCATTGTTTTGGTTCCTCATAACAGATGCATTCAGCCCCGCATATTGACAATTTTCGTGCATGAGATATTTTTCTTGTATCTTTCCATTAATAATAGACGAAAAAAAAAACGCTCACTTCCATTACGGACAGACAATAAAGAGAAAGAGATAGCCGAGTGCGAAAGCATTCGATGACAATGCGAAGAGGAATCGCTAATGCGCGGGGCGCAGATTATTTTTCGCGGAAGCGGACCGGCGGCGCCCATAATGCACGCACACACGCACGTGACGTCATTATTTACACGTCTGCGGCCGGCCGTATCAACTGACGTGCGTCGTGAAAAGTGTGGCAGGCTCGAGCCGCTCGCGTGCATCCCCGTAATGAATATTGCTCGCAATGGCAGGTAAATCGCGCGGGCGCATGCGCCCACCTGTCTCTTCCGCAATCTGCAGATTGCAGCAGCCGGAATGTCTCTGGTCTGAGGCTCAGAAGGGAGCGGTATCCCAGGATCAGGGCCACAATCAAACGACCGCTCACAATCTCTCTCCACGTCCCGCCCAATTACTGGTATCACCACTCAAATTACTTTCTCCAAGTGTCACCACATATATACATCAAGAGAAATATAAAAAAATAATAGATACTGTCAAAAAATAAATAATAAACTTTACTTACGATATCCTGCACCTGAGATATCGTTTGATGGTAAAAGTTTTATTTCCAGATTGTAGCTGAGTTTTTCTTCTCTTTATGCCCAACGGTTCGTCATCAGTGACTGGAGGAAGAGTACGAATACGTAAACGACAGCTACTTTTATACAGTAGGCAAAGCCATAGGAAAATGCCAGATCACACTAACTGAAGCGATACTAAAATTGAGCCAGTGGCTGTTCGTCATTGGACAAGAAATATCAATCCAAAAATGTACAGCCTATATATTTACTAAACATAAAATAACCCCAGTGACCAGCATGTGGCTTGGACCTTAGCACCGTTCAATTACGAATAGCGTTAAATACCTTGTACTAACAATTGACAGTAAACTTAAACGTGATTAATGCATCACACAAATTAAAAAAAAAAAATGACTGGACGGCAAATAACTTGATGCAAGCGGTAACAGGATTAAAGTGTGGAGTCAGTTCGCCGATATTACTGTTGCTGTACAGATCCTTAGTCCAATAACATTTTGATTACGGGTGTATCTGCTACTGATCGGCTGCTAGATTTGTTTCTGGAAATTATCGCAGAATACAATCGGTAACAGATATGATAAAAGAGCTGGAATGGAATTCATTGCAAGACAGGAGGTGGGTGAAGAGGGTCATGGGAGTGTATATTGGTGATGAGACATGGAAAGATATTCGTGTAAGAATTAAAAGTAATGCATGGAAGGGAAACGATGACCATGACCACAAGCTACACTCGATTTCAGGTGAAAGGGTGTGGGAAGATATTCTTTTAGGAAGGGTGTCAGGGACTGGAACAAGTTACCAAGAGAAATGATGATAATTTGCCAAAATCGTTGAAAGAATTTGTTGTTAATAATTTGTAGAGGGTAAATGTAGGGGAGTGCAGGATAAGGGGTAGATGGGTGTGTAGGGAAATTATCACAGGTACGTGCACTCTATTGCAATTTAATTAAAAATGATCACCATTATGGCATACTCTTAAAGATATAATAGTTGGTCCAAAAAAAAAAAAACACACATAAAACTAACAGAAAATCCTAATACATAGATATACCTCGACAATGTGAATAAATGGCTTCCGGCTAGCTGTATATAGACAGCTATTCCCACAGTGAATAATATGATGGGCTGATGCAATAAATCATATTATTCAAATTGTAGCCAAGGCATAAATTTTACTTCCTTCTTCGCATTCAATATTGGAAATTAGTCCAAATCCAGAAACAACAATTCCGCAGGGAGTGCATTCATCAACCCTGACAATACGGAACAGAATATGTTCAAACTCCCGAGAGAGACTTCTACTATGACAGCAGAACTAATTACCGCACAGGAAACATTGAAATATACCCGGAGCTTACAGGAAAATAATATCATTAAACTAACTAATTCACTTTCTGCGCTAAAGAATAACTTTTTTTTTAACTAACAACCGAATAATTTAAGAAATCATTAAAATAATAATAAATCTGGAATACAGTAATAAACTAGCAGTGCCGCCCTGGGTGTAGAGGCAATGAACAAGCCAACCAACTGTCTAAGGAAGCAACTGAGACAGGGTTAGCTATCCACGAAAAGATACCCATGTCGAACCTGAAAGTGACATTAAAGGACAAATTATATTAAGACTGCGATGAAGAATGAAATGCATCAAGGGAGATAAACACTACGCAGGCATATACCCGAAAATAGTTCAGAAATTTTCTGTAGCCCAGAAGATAGTATACCACTTAAGTTTGGATATGCTTGCCTCAAGAAATACCTTCACAGGATCGGTTTGAGAGTAGCCAGGGGGAAGATACCAACCATAATTTCTCAGATAGCCTCATTAAAAACTTAGTTCAGAAAGGACAACAGCTTCCAACAAAAGTAGCAACCCTGCTAGCTAGAAACAAACAGAAAATCTTCTTCCTCACATAAGCACTTAAGCGACAAATTAAACTAGAATTGTAAAAGATTAAACCCTAATAGTTGTAACGTATTTATCTTATTATTACAACGTATATTATTGTACAATGTATATTGTTATTTTAATATATAAAATGTATTATGTGTAGTTGTTATTTCAATACATGATGTATTATGTAAACTTGTCAATTGGTCTGCATGGCTGAAGACAAAATAAATTTATATATAACAAAAATAAATAAAAAGAAGCGTACCGCCATTTGAGAAAGAAAACGGAAATCGGAATGGTGTCATTATGACTCAAACCGCAACATTTTTTTAAAAAAAGAAAAGAAAATGGAGACGTTCTTTCAACTTGATGAAAGACTCATCAAAGACTTCCAACATAGGAGATGTTTGTGTCTCGATTTTGCGAGCAGTTTTCTATTTTAGTATTCCAGATGAAATTGTGGAGCATACAACCAATGGTGAAGGTGATAATGAAATATCACAAAAAATCAATAATCAGGATGACCCGTACTTCAGTGTCACAAAATGAAATATCAAATAATAACTAATATACTTGTATGAAATTTAACCCAAAATGATTGCGGGTATGAAACAATGAGCTATCAGATTATGAATTTTCTATCTCAACCTTAATAAGAGTAATGTATGCACTTTCCTACTAGAATTTTTCACTGCTCCTGACAAGAAGTGGTCGTAAATTTATTATACCCATAACTAATACAACTAATAGATTTTATTAACAGCGGCAAAATTCTTAACGTCCTAGTTAAGACAAAACAAATTTCGCTAATATTTGTCTGAATGTTAACTGTAACGCAATGTAAACGTAACTGGTGAATTGATAGTGAGCCTACAATGTTCATATTTTAGATTCCCACCTAGTCCTTTCTGTTACATAGGAACTACTGTAATGTAAGTCTTAGTTAGGAAAAATGTTTTTAATTATCTCGACCAATCTCTTGAAGCAATAGTTAAACATAAAAGCAACTTTCTCAACATGTTCTTGCAACATATTTAGACTTTCTCTTGACTTATTTCTCCGATTAATAAAAATTGGTTGTAGATTTATCGGCATAATGTGAGGTGATAATTGTATGACACTTCAAGACGCGCATCGCCAAAATGTGACCTCTGACACAAAGGATGTGAAATTCAGCATCTCCCGACATAATCCCGTTCTGCTAGTCATCTTGATAAATGTTGAACGACAGTAAAACGGTTGCAGGATTACATCTGAACTCTACCATGCTACTAATCCATTATACATAGAGATTAAGAAAAGGCGGTGAAATATGTGACTAATTTATCTTTACATGTGTTCGTGAACAAGTACAATTTTTTGGGCAATGTATTGATCAGTTAGCACCTTATATGCACCAAAATGTTATCTGGGACTGTTCTTGATAATCCGTTTTCACCCATTACTCAACGTATCCGTTAGTAGTTGATCAAACACACCTGAAAAAATAGTTATTTTCCAAAATCGTGTCTGCACTTTCATAAAAAATGCAACACTTCTAAAAATATAAGATGGATTCACAAACTAGAAAGTGTTTGAAGGTATAGGTGAAGTTAATTTACTACTGTTACTGTTCTTTTCCTCATCCACCACAAATTACTCCGGAAATCGTCCTAGGGCCTTAGCGAAATAGATGTTTTCGGCTCTCAGCCTCAACGCAGTTCACTCGTCACTATATTAGAAGTAAGGTGAAAATTAGGGGCGGAGAAGTTTGCTCCGTCACTTATTGTAACTCGTGTGCATACTAACTGAAAGGTGACTTCAGAGTAATTACCTCTCAGAATTTCGATTGGAAACAGAAGCGACCAATTTTTCTTGCTTCGCTTTATACCTTTGTTGCGGAGCATTACTATTATTATTAATTTAATAATTCTAATTAAATTAATTAGAATAATTACAATGAAGTTAAACGACAAAACAGCAGCAAATTTTTTTTGTGAAGCTGTACAACGGAAATGAAGACTTTATTTGTTTAGAGAGACATAAATAACAAAAATGTGTTTATCTATGCTTGATTCATGACACAATTGGCATTCATCAATCAGATGCAAGGAAAATTTTCAACCAGAAAAAATGACGAATGGAATGCTCTTTACGAAATTTCTAAAAACTTGCACAGGCATTAAAGTCATCGTAGAAATCAATTATTGATACCAGTGCTGACAAAATTTCAGAAATGTTTTATGAATAAGACTGCGTTTTCGTAATTGGCAATGAATGCAAGGTAGAGTAAGTACGGTATTGTAAATATTTCAAATGCGTAAACTTACGTAGCCCTATTTGTAAATGTGAATTTTGTGTTGTAGTTGCAAAATTTATTATTAAAAATCTTATTATTACTTGAAATAATATGGAGACGCTTTAGTTTTGTTAGTAGTGTTACTCCGTATACCACCTCTTGAAGCAATATTTAACCACAACGACATCGTTGTTAATACCTTCAATTAACGTACAGTAACGCTGAAGAGAAAAAAAAAATATGCACAGTTACTTTGGTAATTACAGAAGCTAATAGAATTATTTGAATCAAAACTTGTCATTACATTCATGATGCGTGATACAGCCGAATGGAAAAAGAAAATACTCTCCCTCCTTGCTTTAAAATTCGTTAATTGCCGGCCCGGGTACCGCAGTCGCCTGCACACTGAGATATTTTAGTTACAGCCAACTCTAGGACGATTGAATGCCCAGTTTCAGTCAGGTAGGTCAATTACTTGGATGGCAATTGCAGACAAACGAAAATTTAAACACAAAACTAGTGTGATTTTGAGAGAAAGTTCTTGAAAATTTAGTGAACTTACTAACAGATAAGAGCAACATGTTTGATGAGACAAGCAGATAGAATTAAATAACAAATTTACTGATGCCACTGTAAACTATGGTAGGAAACAATCAATACGTTTTAAACATTTAAGGAATACGTTTTTAATTACAATTCAACCAATGTTGTACACCAAGTATAAATTTTTGATATGTGTTCGTCGTTTATACTAGATGAGAGGCAAAACGCGTATAACAGTTAATAATTAAGTTAAACTTGTATTGACGTCATTTAGTAAGAATTCAATTTAATAATGCAAATGCCTGGAGAGTGACATTCTTTTGAAACAATCAGATACCATTAATCGTGAACAATATTATCAGAAAGAAAGTCGTGTCGTGACTAACCATCATTTTTAAATTCAAAACTACAAAACTACTCAGATAACCAAATTAAACTTGATAAATACTATGATGAATCTGGTTCTTCGATTTGAACGGAGTTTGTAAAGTGAATAAGCAACTTTCAATGTAACCATATCAGCCTAACCGACACTGAACGTTCAATAGCTCCTGTACAGGTCGCTGTCAAAAAACTAACAATCAGAACAAGGGTTTGCAAGCCGTAAACATCACCAAAGAAAGCATAAATGTTTATTAAAAGGAAAAGAGGTGGCCACAGTCTTTTGAGATACTCAAGACACAATACTCATAAATATATTCTATGAAAACAAATAAATTACTGAGTATACTACTCGTCTTTGTTGCGACTAAATTTGATTAAAAAGAACCTAAATTATTTTTTTTTTCACAACAAGTCTTAGAACCCCACAATTTTTGTAATTGAAACATTAGAATTGTTGCATTAAATATACTAATCTTTTCTGCATCCCACGTAATCTGCTGTTGTTTCTGATGGCGTTTCATGGAGCGTTGACATATAAGTCTGTCCACGCGTCCTAGGTAATCTGCAGATTAGCTCCCACTAAGTTTTCTTTTTCAAAACATACAAAATGGCTGTGCGAAAAGAGATTTTCGAAAAACGATTATGTGATTACAGAAAAAAGTCTACTATGCTTAGTTTGATGTGTCGGACGGAATAAAATAAAAAAACTCAGACATCGTTGGAATAAGTGTATTGACCTCAGAGGAGACTATGTTCAAAAATGTAAAAACGATTTTCCCAAAAAAGGTTCTGGTGGAGGTCTCATCGGCACTCTCACGCGTTTTATCGTGCATTAGAATAAGTAATTTGCTTAAAATTGCAATGGAGCGCTCGTTCCGGTAGCAATTTGCCTACACACCCATCGTCCACCTCTCCTGCGCCCACCTAAATTTGCCCTCTACAAGTGTTAACTTTAAAGTATTTCGACGTTTTTGGTAAATTATTAATCATTTCTCTTGGTAACGTATTCGAATCCCTGACACCCTTAACTAAAAAAGATTTCTACACCCTTGAACTTGAAATCGAGTGCCAGTTTGTGGTCATGATCATCTTTTCCCTTCTATGCATTACTTTTAATTCTTACAGCAATATCTTTCCATGCCTCATCATCAATATGCGCCTTGTTCACTCCCATGACCCTCTTCACCTTCCTCCTGTCTTCCAATGATTCCCATTCCAGCTCTTTTATCGTATCTGTTACTGATTGCGTTCTGAGACAATTTCCAGAAACAAATCTACAAGACCTTTTTTGCACCCTCTCCAACTCCTGTATTTGATATTCAAAATGTGCCTCCCATACTACACTACCATAATCAAGCAATGGTCTGACAAAAGTTTTGTAACTCAATTCCTTTACTTCTCTCGTACATCCTCCCATCACTCTCTCCAACAAGTGCAGAATTTTGAAATCTTTCCTAATACCTGTCCAATGTGTCCTTTCGAGTTAAGCTTTTTATCAACTGCAATGTCATGATAATTACATTTCAAGTCTTCAGCAAACAATTCTTTCCCCTCCCTATAATCATAATCAACCTTTAGTTTTTATTTGTGACTATATAATAGGCTGACTCTTCTTTGCATTTATCTTCATCCCATGTTCACCAACCCAACTAGATATCCTGTCCATATCACCCTGCAGCTGTTTACAGTCTTCTACCGTTTTGATCCTTTTATATAGCATTATGTCATCTGCGAACAATTTAATTTCTGATAGTAAACAATCAACACAATTATTCATTAGAATAATGAATAGCAATGGCCCCGATACGCTGCCCTGCGGCACTCCCATTTTCACTTCCACTTCTTTTGAAACTGCATTTCCTACCCCAGCATTCTGTTTTTTACCGTTTAAAAATTCTTCCAACTTAAAAATCACTTTCTCATCCACCCCAATAGTTCTAGTGTTACACATGAATTTGGCCTCTCGTGTCCATTTCATCCAGGATATCTTGTGTATATCCCACCAAGTGAGATTCGTATGAATATACTTGCCGTATTGTCTACTTAAAAACCACTTAAGCTCCTCACATATATTTCTGATGTGGTTGCATATCAATCGCTCCATTAATTTACCTACCACTGATGTCAAACTGATTGGCCTATATTTTCAACTCTATTTCTCACTTCTCCTTTGTGTACTGGCACTATTATTGCACTTTTTAAGTCCTCTGGTAAGCAGCTAGTATTCAGAGTCAATTAAAATAATATTTCCATATGATTCATGGAAGCAAATTATTGAAAATTCGTTTGCTAGGCGAAATGCATCATGGCGAATGTAGAGAGAAAATTGTTTTACTTAGATACTCTTCTGGCGGACTGCTGTTTCACAACTAATTTTCCTTTGAACAGACGTCACTGGCTCCCCGTCTGTGATGTCCGAATATGAATTCAGTCGCAAGAATGAAATCTGGAACAAAATAAATTTCGCCCCTCTCTGAACCTGTAGTTTTAGGAGACTTAATAGACCTACTTAGTTTTTTTTCTCTGAGTGCCAGTTTCTCACTTTCCAGATCTTATCAGTTTATAACGGAGATTTATATCTTGTGGAAATTCCGTGTTCACTCGGCTCGCTACCTGAGAGGATTACGTTAATACTCAATGACTGGAACATACCTTAAATGTGTGGCTTTAAAAGTCTTAAAAAACGAAGAAGGTTTTTAGGATTTAAGAATTCTTGGTATAAATTATATATGCTATATTATGTCGTTGATTTTGGTAAAAATTATGGCATGCTTAATGGCTAAGTCATCGGATTTTTTTACTCTAAACAATCAATTTCTAATACCGAGAGAAACCCCTTTGTTCCAGAAAGTGAAATGAATACACACTGTAAAGTGTTGACTTGGTTTGGAAAAAGATCACATACCTTTTTGTAACTAAACAACCATGAGACTTTGACTATTTTTAAATTTTTTTTTGTACTTCCACTAATGCGGAGATTTTTGTCGGTTTCATGAAACTGTCACGGTCATGACGCTTCGACTGACCTAATTTTGCGGCAGAATCTCAGGTCTTTGCAAGCGATATAGTTCTAGAAAATACGGCATTCAGACGCCGTTTCTATCGGGTTGTCGGCTCCGTCGTATGGCGGTTATGCCTTTGACTCGGTCGGCTCTTGACAGAATGAACGCGACTGTCGCTTCTTAGGCGAGTGCGGACAAAGCTGAGTCCGAGGTTAGTTTTCAATAATGAGACACGCTGGTGGGCGGCTGCCAGAGATTAAATATTTCAGGACACACCTTGGACGCTCTCCCACACGGAAAGAAGAACGAGAATGTTTTAAACGCCACATTACTCGCCCGACAATGCAAGAGCCACAAGTCTTCATGATCAATACTACCTTCTGTAGAAATAACGCTGCAAGCCTTATAATTACATTCTTAACATTGATGAGAAGCTCTTTCTGTTCGATTTGTCGTGAAGCTTTTCTCTCTGTGTGTAGGGGAAAAATGGAGTGTGTGTTGCAATAATTACCGCTATGCAACTTTAATGCTGTACGCGAACTTGATGATTAGATATGCGCGTATATATGTCGTTGCTATGAATAAATTACTTGTACGCCGAAGTGGAACAAAGAAGAACAAATGGATGGCGGAGACATTTTTAATTACACGAAAAATAAAGGCTTGTAATTACCGAATGGAATAACTACCATAGCTTTGTGAAACCGTAATTAGATTTGCATTTCCACTATGCATGTTTTGCGGTTCTAAAAGAGAAGGCAAGTAATATCATTCACTTTGCGCCTCATCGTATAATTATTTTACGTACTCGCTTACCGGTAGCTTGGACAGGTTTGTTATCAATATTTATAGACCGGTATATTTATGAGAATGGTGTGCCTTTCTTCAAGAGAAATGGCGCAATACGTCTCGTAGCGCTGCGGAAAGCTAACATTAGAAATTTACTGATACCGTTTCCGCTTTTCAATATCTTGTTATGCTCCACTGTGACTTCATTAAAATTTCAAGTTAAGAACAACAGTTAAAAATTAAATCTTTTAAATTTTTTAGGTGGCCTTACAGCCATTTCCCATGTAAAGTAATTATAAACATTTACCTGGGACGAACTCGATAAACCTAAATCTGATTCGCCGGAAGGGAATCGAACCCGTCTTCTCTACAGTGCTAGCTCAAACATGATAATTGCTAGAATTCCATTACTATTCCAAAAAAAAATTCAATCAAAAAAAAAAAAAAATTGTTTTTGTCAGTAGCAACCTGGGACAAACAGCAAACAGAACTTTTGCTGCATTTGAGACATTTGTTGCATTTGACCAGCTGTCGGGACACGAGTTCAAAATAATCGAGTTTTTCGGTTGCATATAAAGAATAATTTTTTTTTTTTTTTTGCCTGTTCGTATCAACAAAAGGTAAAAAAAAGGTAAATTTAATTGATATTTGTCCGGCAAAAAGCCTCTTGGACTTCCAAGTTTTGTTGAAGGTAGAGCTCCGTATTGCCATTTCAACCTTTGCTACTGTCTCGAAGAAGAAAATCCTGTGTTATCATCTGATAACAGGCTGAGTGAGTCAGAAAAGCCCCTACGGGTGTTCAGGTGTGAATCACACTAGCTTGTTCACGGGTGGAAACATAGCTCTCCGGCCCGCTCATATATGCTTGGTCAGGGCCCTGAAGATTCGAGTATCTTCAACAGGTGACCGTTGTCCAGATTCAATTCCCACACCTTGCAAATCATTTCATGCACGTTCTATTAACGTTTTTATTTTTCAGAATTTAACAACTTTTAAATGTGTATTTACGTCAATACTACTAATGACGGTTTTAGATTAAATTTTAAGATTTCTAGTGGTGCATAAATATAACACCTGGAAATACCTTATGCAAATTTAATATTTGTCAGTCTTTCAATATGCAACTAATCTACTTCACATTCATCACATCCACTGACGCGGTCGCATTATGACAGGTGTAATCATCACATATACACTTAAAACTAAACAATATACAGTACCACGAATAAAAAGTAAATATCGCAAAGGTGCTCAGTTGTAACTTCCCTTGAAACAAACAGTTTTAATGCTCAGATGTGTATCTGGTGGGTGCGACATAATGTCACAAACATTGCAATGGTAGTTGAATACGTATTAGGGAATGAATTTCGTTTACCCGTTATCATAATTCTTGTCTTTCTCGAAGAAGCGACAGATTATTTTGAATTTTCAGTGAAACAACTGAAAAATTATTAAAATGATACGCCAGCTAAAATTAACATTGTAACACAATCCACAACAATTTTCAACAAACACCATATTTCAAGAAATTAAACTAATAAAAAATAGATGCTATGAATCGCATCCACCTGCAGATAACAGAAAGGCGAGCCGGTTTATTGCTAGACAACCGATCCGTTACAAAGTTCGCAGAATCTTGCAAACACTAGTTGAAACAGTTGTACTTCAAAATATCTCCAATTTTTTCCAGAACTATCAGCTTTTGCAATATACTTATAACGGGAGAATGATATTGGCGATGATATTGATATGATGGTTTTTACAATTACCTTTATTACTAATTTCACAATTTAACATTTATTCAATACTAACAAACTGCTAACTGATTAAGAAAAACATGACGGTTATCAAATAACAACGTTTCCACTAAAGTTCCCAAATTTCTCTGTTCCAGAGACAGTCTCATTTATTGTTATCTCCTCTCTCAACTTATTTGAGTTTACCTTTTCTACAAAACATTAATCGCCAACCTCCTGAGCCAATACCCCTTATTATGATTTCATGACAGTTATCTCAAAACTATTAATAAAACCCCCGAGACTCGAATGAAAATGAAGTTTCCTGATTGGAACGATTCATAATTTTTTTTTTTTTGAATGGTTACGAAATAAAAGAGTATAGACAAGTATAGAATGCCAGATACTAAGAACAATATTCGGTCCCAAGATCCAAGATGGCATCTGGATGCGCAAGAGCTCAGAAGAAATGTATTCACAGACCGAACGATTCGCCTCGCATGCACGGAAAAGACGCATGAATTTCTATGAACGAATGGATGACTCGCCACTGTCCAACGAAATCTTTCACATCATCAATAGACGCCGACAAACCAAAGCACGATGGCTTGTAGAAACCCAGAAGGACTTCGCAGAAGTGATTAATTGTCTAAGTCTGGCAATCAACATCTACACGTAGTAGATATAGACAGTTAATCACTTCACATAAATTTTCATCTAAGATCCCAACAGCATAAAACTGAAAATCAGAAATGCATGGACACAAGAGAAACGAAAATCCCATAGCGAAAGGATGAGGAGGTTTCTGGGGAGATAAGAGAATGGCAAGAAGAATAAGGAAGATAGTGCAAATTAAATGCTCTACGAGCTCCTTCGTGGGCTAAATGATAAAATGAAATATAAATAAGTGAAAGGTATAGGTAAGACTTTATGCAATTATATTTTATCTTCCCTTGATCACGGAGTGTAAGGGAATGACCATTAATCACGTAACCCCCCCCCCCCCGTTTCTAGCGAGGTTTAGTGAAATCTGGTGGCACCTAACCAGAGATCACCCTTGTAGTTTATGAGACTTTTTTTAACTCTACTGTTGTTTGAAGTGCGGCAATCGAAAATAAAAGTTGACGTGAGATTTCATTGGAATCCTCCTACCCCCCCACCCATCCACCCTATGAGATTTTGTGAGACTTAGCGTTGTGTTACGGGGAGGACCCAGGATGGTGGTATCTGTTTGTAACGAGACGAGCTGGCGCCTGTAGACGTAGGTACTGCGGGGTATTCGACCGCATTGAAGCCGTGAGTGACAGATGACAAATGGCGCTGCATTCCACAGATGGGAGTTGTGTCGGTGAGGGAATACGAACAAGCTGGAGAACTGTCACTTGGTGGCGTAGACTCTGTCAAGTGTTGTCACCAGCGAGTCAGGTGTGTGTGACGGAGGGAGTATGGTAGCAAATCGCATTTCTGAGAATTGTGTTGTTATTTATAATTGTCGTGACCAACCGAGAGACAAACTCCGTTCTGGATAGCTGGAACTGGCTAGCGACACTGACGAAGGATGCGAGAAAGTAGTTGTAATACCCAACAGTGGTGTGGAAGGCCTACTTGGTGCCAAGACATTAGTCAGGACTATTCAGGTATCTTCTGCACATAGTATGTGCTTTTAAGCTTCTTCTGTACATCAATAGCGGAAGTAATAACTTCATCGAGTATATAGTCACTGAGAAACTATTCAGTTGTGAATGAAGTGAGTCACTGTGAAGTATTAAAAGCTATCGGCTGCATACAATTGTGGATTCGTCGGAGCGTGCTGTCTGTGCAAGGTTCGTAGTTCCATCTTACGCATTACGTGATATATGTGCGTCGCTTATGATACCATACCAAAATCAACGTTACACATTAGAAGGAAAGAAAGATGTCAGGTGCTGAATTGATTATCAAGAACCTGCTCTAGTTATCGCCCGTCAACCATTCCGGTTACTACTTAGTAAATTCATCGAACAATCACCACCACAAATGAAATCTTGATATTTGTCGAGTTCTTCAGTGATATACGTTTGTGCAATTTTAAATTTCATATAAGGCGTGATCTCATTTCTCTAATGTATGATGTATTTAACTTAATTATGTTCATATGTTATAATTAATATTTATGGGCAAATGAATTATGTTTGGAAGTATTTTGACATTATTTTTTGAATTCAATATTTGTTCAGATCTCGCAGGAAGCATATTTTACTAGTGTTATAATTAATTACATAAATAAATGAAAATAAATTAATGCAACCAAGAGCCAAAACGGCCAAACCGAGAAAATCAGTTGGGGAAGATCGTCCAGTTGCTAACGCAGCTTATTACGGCGATGATCCCCAACTGACCATACGAAACCAGTAAGGTTTTTTTTATATAAGGACGCCTACGGCATCCATAGTCATTTTGTCCCCCAAAATTGAAAATAAAACGAGTCCCCAAAACAACCCAACCTGAAACGAAGCAGTAAAGTTGCCAAAGGCAATGGGACTGCACCAAACAGCCGTCGATGCAGCGGGGGAAAAATAAAAAGAATAATCAGAGAGTAAGTATACCACAACATCAGTTATCTTAGATTCTAACCCTTTCAATTTTTTGAAAAATCCATAAATTAAATATGACACCACCTAATTCTCCTTTTAGACTTTGTAAATGAGCTTTCTAGAAATCAAATTTATTGTTGAAATCTTGCTTGGATTCAGATTTTTTTTTTTTATTCTGTGTTGAAAATTTAGTATTGAAATCTGCTATGAGTTTGATTATTTTCCTCTTTAAGTTCTGAAAAATATCCCATCAATTTTCTAAAAATTTCACCCACATTCCCGGAAAAAATCTCCAGTTTGAGAATATTTTATGTTTTGCCTGTTCTTATCAACAAAAGGTAAAAAAAAAAAAAAAAAAAAATAAAAAAATGATAAATTTCATTGATATTTGTCCGGCAAAAAGCTTCTATATTGATAGTTGAATGCATAGAAATGCAAACACAAAAGACTAAAACAAAAGTTTTAGAACAACAAGACCAGGCAAAGCCGTATTAAAATAACAAACAACAAAAAGATAATATGTAAAAAAACAAGACATCCAACAACATTGCACAAAAAAATTATTGATACACTCATAGTTTTTTCCAAGAATGTATCTTCAAAACATTTTTATTTTTTTTTTTGGAAGCTGATTGCACTAGCTTTAACACAAAAAAATCTGCTGTTTTTAATCGATAACCGTGGAACACAGTCCGCACTAACTGGTTCCTGACTGAGGTAGTGAGCTGTGATTTTGACGCAGTGGTGGTCCCTTGCTGCCCGCCTACTCCATCCATCCTCCTAGTTCTGCTCCTGGTAATCAGCTCCTTTCCCCTAAGCCACAGCATTCGCTCTCCATTTAGTACCGGCTGAGTGTCCACTGTCTCGGTCATCATGTCAAACTACTTCGTGTGTGACCTTTCTTCTCACTAGTATCCAATGACAAGCTAAGTGCTGTGTATCGCTTTTATTTATAGTTTTTATTGATTGTCGGTCTCGACGATGTTAGATTTTCATGGAGGCTATTTATGGCATGAATAATTTCAATGATTTTGGTAATAGCTTTTTATTTCCTCAGCTGCCAAGCTCCTACAATTTTATAAAACGTCTGCCTTGAGGATCAGTGGGCTCTTCAAGCAGCAGATCCACTGTTTGCTCTAGGCAGCGGGTATGCATCGATAGCTGAAAATAATAATGAAATAAAAAACTTTTTAATCTACCATGTTTTTATAACGGACTAAAAAGTATAAAATAAGTTTTCTAACCTCTTCTAAACTACCCCAATAATTTATACTTGGAAATTTTTGATAGCTATTAAAATACTCGCAAAATTGGTGACGAAAACCATTGGGCGCATGCAACAGATAATTGATGCATTAATAGCTCTACTAACAATTTTTTCCATTGCAAATAACGTTAACTGATAAGTAAGTTCCTTCATTGATAACTACTCTCTACACTTCTTACAGTTACGTACTCCATGCGCCCAATGTTTTCCGTCAATAATCTTACAAGTATTTTATAGCTATCAAAAATTTCCAAATATAATTTTCAGGACAATTTAGAGGAAGTTAGAAATAAGTATGTGGTTTTATCCTTCATAAGGATTGAGAACTTATTTTATACTTTTTAGTCCGTTATAAAAACATGGTATATTAAAAAGTTTATTATTGTGTTCTGTTTTTTAGGGTTATGTAAGTAAAAATTTGTAATTGATTTTAAGTACTTTGATGACATAATCACAGAGACATGCTACAAACTCCAGTTTTTTTTAAATAGAAAATAGTTATTTGAGTTATTTCCATCCCGGAGAAATAAGGAACAAAACCAAAAAAGAATTATGAATATCCATCATTTGAATCATAAGTTATGGTCAGGAATTCGAACAAAAATACAACAGAAAAAAGCACTTTTAGTTCTGCCAGCATTCTTCAGACAGCGTTACCAATTTTTCTTTCCCTAAAAACATTATTCAGACCACAGCAAACATTTAAAAAAAAGCGTAATCGGTCCCTAGAAAATGTACTTTCAGTTGTTACGGAATTTTCATATTTTTCGGGCAACTTTCCCATTTTTCTTTCTCTGAAAACCTTATTCAGACTATAAAAGACATTTAAAAAATAGCTAAATTGATCCATAGAGAAAAGTACTTTTCACGAATTTTCCAGACAACTTTTCTAATTTTTCTTTCTTTAAAAACCTTATTCGGACTATTGTGAACATTTAAAAAAAAATCCAAAATGGTAACCAGAAAAAAAGACTTTCAGTTTGCTCCGAATTTTTAAATTTTCCGGCCAACTTTTACAATTTTTCATTAACTAAAAACCTTATTCGGACTATTACAAACATTTGAAAAAGTCAGCCAAATCAGTCCATAGAAAAGAATACTTTCCGTTTTTCCCGAATTCTCAAATTTTCCAGACAATTTACCACTTTTTCACATTTTCATGCATTGTCACCCAATTCTGAGCTATGGTCTAGATCATTGAGAAGTTTGTTTACTAAATTCCACTCGGACAGACAAAGCCCAAAGTGAGTTAATAACAACATTTTAAAAAATAAAATGATTCGGCACACAGCCGTGCCTGCTCTCGTTCGCTGCACGCTATCCAGTGTCCATTCTCCCTCGCGAACTGAGCCCGTCGACCGACCCCGGTGGTCAGAATTCTCGCCTCTGTGCAACTTCCACCGCCTGCCCGCACTGCTGAGTGGTTGAGCCACTGACACAATACATTCGTAAGTAGCTGAACGGTACCTACAGTTTATGCATTTTCTTATAGAGCGTTTTAAGATAGACAGGAATGAAATGTCATTGATGCGCTGACACTGAATGGCACATGTTTTACTTAACGATAAAAATCATAACCTAAAAATTTCCGACTCACTCCTGCTCTTGTCCCATACGGAAATGGAGGACATTTACCATCTCATGTTAAGAAGTAAACCATACCGATATAGAAGAATGAAATTGTTATAAGAATAGCTCCACATAACTGTTATTCACACCCTTATATAAACGATCGTGTTTTTAAATGAAAAATCAGTTAAATTAATTTCCTCATTTGAGTAAAAAACTAAGTGTGTTACATAACCTTAAAAATAGCTATAATAGTTCCTACCAGATAATTGAATTAGCCTAGGGCCAAAGGGAATAAAATATTTTTAAAAAAATAAGCACTCCGATCGGACAAAGTATCAATAGATTTTATTCAGGACCAGTGTGATCGTGTGAACGTTTATTGTATATGGTCACTGGGTCCAGAAGGGTTCCCCTTTTTAAGATCAAAGGTTATGACAGGGTGACCAAATACGGACTTGACCTTTGTTTCACCCTGTGTTCTTTGTGTAAAATTTGAATAAAATCAATTGAGCCTGAAGAACTTATTGTATTAATAGACGTATTAAGCATAGACAGAGGCGATCGCGCTAATGTGTATAATTTTTTCAAAGGTCGTTGTTGCTCTACTAAAACCGCCTGAAATACAGTCTTCGCTTGTATAAGTATTTCACCATAAAGGTCGATTTTGCACATTTTTTTAAGATTTTCTATTTAGTTCAAAGGGAGTTGTATCATGAATCGCAGCAACAATTGCTTCGAAAGCATCATGTAATTCCTGACTGGGGCTGGCCAAACATTCAAAATGTAATTTTTGGCCATCGTGTCCATAGCGGCCAGAGAACTTACTATAGATTGCAGATTAATTGCTAGAATACTCATTTATTTAACATATTTGAAGTCTGATGTCCACTTTAAATAACCTAATAATTCACGTACAGTGAAAACGATTAAAGGCCATTAACGAAAGTGGTCAGTAAAATAAGTAAGTAGAAAATAAACTGTAATGTATAAACTTTTGTCAAGCAGCAACATTAACGGAACTTTTAATTATATTTGAAATTTAGCCTAGGTCGAATGATAATTGGCATTCGCTGTTACAGCAGAGACCGTAAGTAATTTAATTTTTTTTTTAGTTTTTTATGTTGTTTTCATTAGTGACATTTTACTGAAGAGTAGTTCTGTGTATTTTCAGCCATAAGATTTTCCATATTTTTAATAATATATTCCTGCAGTTAATTTCACAACTGTTCCTTAGCTATTAAAATGTGCACATAACCTCAAGTTTCTTCTAATACCATCTCTGGTCACTGTTAATTTGTGAGTGAAGGCAGGTGCGTGACGTCACCGTTCTCCAGACAATAGCTATCGAGGTGAGTGAGTGATCGAGCTTACGAAATTATTAGTATAGATACTGGAAGTGAGATTAATAGTTAAAGAAAATTATCGCAAAACTGTCTTCTTCCAGCAAGGATTTTTATATTATTTTCATTCTCTTTGTATCGGAACCGGAGGACCACACGACACCGACACATGTAAACAGGCATCCGGTGTGTAGTCATGAGGGTTTTCCCCCCTGATAGAACCGGAGCATTTACTCACATGGAAGAAAGCTGTGTTTTCCACAAGACTGCGAATCGTGTAACTAATTTTTGTTTGTGAAATGTTTAGTTTATGAGGCTGAGATTGAGGACCATCGCAGCATTCACTTTGATGATAACGGGGGACCACCAAAGATTCGTATTCACGACTGCCGGTATGCGAGGACCAAGACTCGATCCTGGTCTCGTTGTATCTCCCTAATCATCTGTGGTGGCGCCTTAACGCACGAAGCCACATTGGTGGGTCACCAAGGTTTATTATGTATACCAATAAGATAGGTTCAGATAGAGTGTACACACCTGAATATTCCTCGCCGATAAAAATTCAAATAAAAAACAATATTTTATTTGGCTTGCGTCTGAGGCTGTTAGTAACATAGCTTTTAGCGATAGAAGAGTGGAGATTTCTCGGTGGTGTATATAGATGAAATGTTCTCAGGAAAATAGACGAGTCTAGTTTATCTTTTAGTTTATCGTCAATTTCCTAAGTAAAGTTCAACACGAAATATTAGAATAAACGTTACATATTTGAGACAGATGAATAGATCGTTCTCAGCCGTTAGCAGAATGTTAAACCTAACCACAACACCCAAAAATATTTTCAAGATTTTAAAAATGTGCCACGTTTATGGATGTTTTTTATGCCTCAGTTAACTGAAATGAACTTTCTAATACATTTTCAAACATGTGGAACCACTTTGCAGCTTCTTACGGTAGAATGTTTCTATAAACATAAAATTTTCACCTTTATGCTAACTTATTTATTTATTAGTGCAGATATATCAATACTTATTTCAGGATGTAGCCTCTTTAAGCATAATGAACGATATATTAGACTTTAAATCTACATAGTTTTGTTGTAGTTCTTTCCAGGCTGATCGATCTTGAGCCACCCTCTTCCAGTTCACGCCTCTAACTCGACGTATATTCTTATCCCAGCAAATTACTAAACAAACTTTCATATGTAAGTATCACAAACATCTCCTATCCCGATAAAACATTTTTTTTTTCTTCTGAGCAACCTATATGAAATAAATTTATGGTATTATAAACAAAAGATGAAGAGGAAAATAGCACTTCCTCCAATTCCTCATTCTTGAAAATACTAATTTCTTTAATTGAATGCTTAATTCATTAATAAATATGCGAATCTCTTGGGTGAGCCTGCAGAATTCGTCCTGTGTTCTGTAAGAAATCCCGGCATAAGATGTTCCGTGTTTTAATTAATTTTCATTCTACGACTCTGAAGACCATTTGTTCGTTCTATAAGAATAAAATCCCGACTGTGACTGGACTGTCAGGAGGCTACACTTCCATACTCACTATAAGTGAGGAATCAATATTATTTCTCAAATATAATGAGACGTATTCATTGTGTTGGTGAGTCTGAAAATCCTAGGACCGTATTCCATAGTAACAGTTGTAATGTTTTTCGTGAACAATGAGTAAATTCCCTTCACAGTTTTTCCATTTGCAGCTAAGAGCTTTTAATTTCTTCTTTTTTTTAATATAATCTAGAAGATTCACTCGCGAGTTCGGGTATTCTGATGCAACACCTTTTATCTTCTGCACGTTTGCAGACGGCGATACGGACGTGTAAGAGGTTATCTTTTCATTAATTTTCTCAGCTGCGCACCATGTGTCGCGCGATAATAATTTCATTATTATGTTTCTTACTTAGTCGTGAGATGTGGCAAGGGAGAAAAATAGCAGTATTTAGTGAGAAAAAAGAATGTTGAAAAAAGCATACAACGCGAAAAAGCAGTAAGATGGGGAGACTAAAAAACACATGAAAGCAGTGGACGTCGTTATTCATCACAATTTATACTAAGGAGAAGTCGCACTAATTTTCCTTTTATTACAAAAGTGTATATCTGAGAAGGCTGGAAGAACTTTATCTCAACATTCACGTTCGCAAAGCCAACTGGTTTTTGTTTGTTCTATTACTGCTAACTAACGCACCAGACATTTAATAATTAATTTTTCGGTATAAATAATACTATAGCCAATCCAGCAAAGGAAACGTGAATTTCGCCGATAAAATAAAACATTCATCAGAACATGGGTAAAGAAATGTAGCATACAATATTTTTGGATACCCAAAAAGTATCATACGTTCGAAGTGAGAAATTTAATGTTCAAATATTTCGTTCTTCTGTGGCATTAAAAATATGCATCAAAAGCAACTTTTTTGAAACAGATTTTAATCAGTCGTTCTTCCGTTCGAAATATAAAACTTTAATATACCTAACCTTAATCTTCTGTCTCTGTCGTCACATATTGTATTGCAGCATACTTTGTAAGACATAATGAACACTTAAATAATCTTTACAACCTAGCGATTTTTCTCCTATATTAATGCGAATTTAATCATATTCACATTTTAACATTCACAATTGGTAACCTCTGTAGTTAATATTATTTGCTCTCTGAAATTTAGCGTTTATCCCTTGACCAGTAACTGATGAAGTACGCCGGTTCATTGGATAATGATTTTCTTCTGAGTTCTCAGCATAAAATATAGAGTTCACCATAATTTCCTCAGAACATGAGCAACATGATCTGAGAAACTATCTTATTCATTTTCATTTGGAATTTCTCCTGAAAATATGTACACTGTATAACAAAAGCTACGCAATGAGACTGATTTACTCCTAGCTCACTCATTTTATTGTGCAGGAACAATCTTTAAGGTAGAGAAAGCTTTATGTATTTGGAATAAAGAACATTGTCATATTCAAACGAAAGTGTTTCTAATCTAAAATTATTTGCGATGTTATTCCAACGTTTGAGAACTGTAGCAACAGTATCCTGAGAGAGCCCCAAAATAATTTTTACTGTCGTTGGCAAACTTGGTATATTTTACTTTAATACGGAATACAGATATCAAGTCTTGCTTGACGTTATATTTTAACCACAATATCGCGCAGCAGAAGATCTTACAGTGTTAAGTCACTTACCCGCCCACCATAATTTGCACCATTCTCCAGTTCTTAACACAGATTATCACAATAATCTAAGTTTGCTTTCCAGGAGTGAATAAATGAATCACAACATGAAATAACCCGGCAAAGATGCCCGCCTTGGAGATATCGTTTCGTAACCACTTTTCGGGAACTTCAACTGGAGTGCTTTTCTCTGGTCTCCTCAAATGGATTAGAGACTGCATTATTCTACGTGTGGACAACTCGACGTTGTATGTGCTTTCGATTTGTGTTGTGAGTTGAAACAATGGTTAATGTGATTATCGGTGATTATGTCCTTTTCGAATCTTCTCTCCCCAAAAATACGGAGATGCCGCTCAATTTAACTTCCATTTCTGCTAAACGATTGTCTCGTGTATAATAATTTATTTCTAATTCCCAAAAGCTTATACTGACAGTTTCGATAATTCAATTAAATTTATACAATTACTCGCCACCAAATGTTAAAAGGGTTTAGGGTGCATCCATCCCAGATGAAGTCCAGGAGGCGGGCTGATGTAGGGTTACAGGAACCATTTCAGCCAGAAAGGAAGGGATTAGGGAAAGGAACGGGAAGCACGACCTTTTACAGGAACGATCTCGGCATTTGCCTGGAGTGAGTTCGGGAAACCATGGAAAACCGAAATTAGGATGGAATATTGCGGGGTCAGATCTCACATTGAGGATCATAGATGCTCACCCGTACCAAAAAATCCGAATCACAGGAGATGATTGTCCTGACCAGTTCTCGACGCAATTGCCGCGGATTCAAACCTCCAGAAGAAAATCAATCACCTCCTCACCAAAAAAAAAATTGCAGAAATACTTTACTTGCAATGGATAGTTCACCTCTACTGAACCGAGTCAAACACGTCTTGCTCGGTTTGCAGTAACACCTTGGAGGAAGAAAATTACAAATCTGTAAGCGAGCTATGTGCTTTTATTTATTTGAAAGTGAATTTTTATTGCTTATAGTCAGAATCAAAATCTGTGGAAATAGCTAATGACTAATATGAACCTTGAGAAGGAACAACCAATTAAAAACCTTTAAATATTGAAAATTGTGGGTTAAGTATCATTATTCACTTCAGACATGCACTCTTTGCGCAAAAACCTGACGAAGCGTAGAAATTTATTTTTTTTTATTTTCGCTATTCAGCAGCTAGCAAATGGTAGTATATTATAAAATACATTTAAGAAAAGTTTAATTGATGCAGGTGAAAATATCAAATGCGAGAGAAGACAGAGTTTGTGTAGTAAAATTGTAGAAGAGTTGTGTTGGACATGAAATTAAAAAAGATTGATTTAAATATATGACAGGACAGAATCATAAAATTTAGGATTCTTATTGGCCTGTCTGCCTATCTGTGTTTGTGCGCAACTTACGTACTAACTGATGAATGGATTTTTGTGAAATTTCACACAATGAGTAGATTATCCCTTCGTCTAATATATAGGATACTTTTTAACTATGCTATTAATGGAGTTCCAGAGGTTATGAGGAGCAAAACTGTAAATTTTTTGTTTGCGTCTGCATATACGAAGAAGAAACTAATGAACGGATTTGAGTGAAACTTCATACAACAATGGCTTATGTCATCGGTTAACAAATAGGCTGCTGTGTAAAAGGTTCTCGGGGTTTCCACCTGGAGAGCGCGCCAATTTGATGCGACGTTTCGAATTGCTATCCGATTTCATCAAACTGCAGTTATAATCGGTTTAAAGGGTATCCTTTATGTTAACCGATGATATATGTTATCACTCAAACTACGGTTATAATTGCTTCAAAGGGTATCCTGTATGTTAACCGATGATATAAGCTATCACTCAAACTGCGGTTACAATTGGTGTAAAGGGTATCCTGTATGTTAACTGATGATATAAGCTATCACTAATCGTAGTTTTGTTGAGGCCCGTTGAATGATGCATTCAAAAACAGACATAAATTCGTCAATTTGCGTTTTCACTCCTTACATCATCGGAAACTTTGTAACATTTCGGGATAATTATCCTATATGGGATGACGGAAGCTTTCGGTATACATGTAGTTTAGGTGAAGTCCACTTGTTACTTTTTTCTCGATATATTCACAAAATATTTACGATTTTCCCTGTGTTTTGTCGATAGCAAGAGTCGAAGAGCGACTTCAAAACGATGCAAACTGATTAATTTCCAAAGTTGGAATCCCGAGAACACTATTTACAGCTGATGCACTGGGAAAGGCTTAATTCGTACTTTTTATCTTAATAAGCTAAAATTTTTACGATGAAACAAAGGCAAAAACTGTAATTTTTTTAATAATTTGTCTGTCTGCGAAAACATTCAACAAAAAGCAGGAAACGAACTTCAACAAACCCGCACATAGTGCCAGTTTATTTCAAAGATTAACGTATAAGACACATTTTATTACTATATGTTACAAATATGGAGGATCGTAATCC
Organism: Vandiemenella viatica; assembly: GCA_031002005.1. NCBI lineage: Eukaryota > Metazoa > Arthropoda > Insecta > Orthoptera > Morabidae > Vandiemenella > Vandiemenella viatica. Next base: position 335,852,982 of record JARYHS010008074.1, on the reverse strand, counting down.
AACAGTGTTTACATTCCTGCATTTGTGGGATTGGTTAACCCCGCGGGATCCGAAACAGTTTTTTAAATTGTTATTAAATATTAAACGTCTATTTATTGAATTAATAAATCAACTTTAATGTTAAATAACAGAAATCAACAGTAACCAATATTTTAACTATCAAAATAACACTAATTAAAAAATTTCTGGCTTACCTTAAATATACTTTACGCTTTTACACATTTAAAAAAAAAAAATCTAATTCTAGTAATTTATTAAATAATCAAATACGGTAAGTATTCAGATTACATTACATGCCTTACAGTAAACCACATCAGTATGAAAATAATCTATCTACTAAGCACTCAAACTATCACTTTATTTGGAAAGAATTACATAGATAAACAGCGTCCGAGAATGCCGTTTCTGCCTCCTCGTTCGCTGGTTTGATGAAATGATCATTATTAAAAGACTTTTTTGAAAAGCTTAACAACTTTCCGCACTTTTTGAGATCGTTCTATCTGGGAACCACTTCATTAGGGGATGATTCTGTGTTACAATCACGCTTTGTGTTTTTATTGTTCTATCCATGTCTTCGTTGTCTACGTCCTAGTCAGTCGTAGTTGTTTCTGCAGGTTCGACTTCTCTTTCAGAAAGTTGATTTTTTTTAAAAAAAAAGATGTCAACCGCCAATTGTGTGCCGTGTGAAAAAGCACAATTTTAAATATCAAGGCAGAAGTTCAGCAACTTTAGTCATTACACTTGTTCCGTCAGATCTGAAGCCAATAACAGCAGTTTAGAGATCAAGACCAAGCCTTGTCAGCACGAACCGGGTTTCCTTGTGGTGAACATAGACGTTCAAATATTCTTGATTTTTTGCGACGTACACTCATCAAGTGTTTTCATTGTTTCTTGAGATATTCAGACTGGACAACCATATCAACTTTTACGGTATTTTAAAAACTTGTGGCTATAGATCTTATAATATTTGGAGAATTAGAAAGTTGAAATCCTCTTTTTTAAAATCTGATGAAGTACAGAAACAATTCATGGAAAAACATTTTTAAAAACCATTCTGGAAATCATTTAATCATAGATTTTTCCTATTTGAAATAGCTGGTTTGCCCTTTTTTTGGTATTATTTCTGCTTCCTTCTCAAAAACAATTCCAACCGTAAGATTGTATGAGATATGGGAGCTAATTTTGCAATAGGATAACATAACAATAGTAATGCCTACAATAAAAAAACAGGAATTCTTATAAAAACGTAGAAGTGAATCTATTTACTTCTTTTCCTCCTATCATCTGTCTTTCGACTGGTTTGATGCAATCCTCCATCCTACCTACCTTGTGCTAACCTCTTCATCTCTACAAAGCTCTTACAACCGTGTCCTCAATTATCTGCTTCATATGTTCTAATCTCTGTCCTCCTCATACCTTCGACTGTTCCCTCCGCTAACAAGTAAACCAATCCAGCCTGTCTCAATATATGACCTATCAGGCTGCCTCTTCTTTCTGTAAACTTTTTTCACAAACTTCATTCCTCGCCCATCATTTCCAACTTACTTTGTCTGTTCACTTAATGTTCAGCATTCTTCTGTAGCATCACATTTCAAATATTTCAATTTTCTTTCTTTCTGATGCCACCAAAGTCCATGTTTCATACCATAAAGTGCTGTACGCCACACATAGAGTTTTGAAAAGTTCTTTCACAGTCCTAGATCAATATTTGAAACTAAAAGATTTCCCTTTTTCATGATGGCACTTTTTGATACGCCTTTCTGCTTTTAACATCATTCTTGCTTCTCAAGTAACAGAATTAACTTAATTGTAAAGTATTCTTCTATCTCGATATTTTAGACTGTGTTACAAATCACGAAAGATGTCATGATCCCAAATTTGTTGTCGCGAGTCATATGTGAATTTGAAGGGTGCAGGCAGACGAAGCAATACAACCGGTAGAGACCGAGGCGGGCCGGAAAGCGACGACGGGAAGGCAAGTCAGTCAAAACTGACACATGCTTTCGCCCCATTACGGATTGCGGATCCGCTTAATATTCTGTGGGATCCACCATACTTCCAAATGATGCAGGATCCCGTGGAATTAGGGAGCGTGCGGAAACTACGTGGCTCGGTCCAGGAGAGGGGGCGGGGAGGGGTTGACTGGAAGGCAACGCTAGGCTACGTGGGGGGAGGGGGTTCCGAGCCAGGCTACGTAGCTTTCCTTTCATAACATTTTTCACAGTTAAAATGAGGAATAGAACTCACAACAGCATGTCAATATTTATTTCCCTCAGTTAGTTATCTCTGTATGTAATTTACAATAGTCTGACAGGAAGAAACAGTACAAAATGTCTTCTGGAATCAAAAGGTAATAAAGCTACGTGCTACGTGGGGGGTAAGGGGATGAGGAAGGGGAAGAGAAAAAGCCACGTAGGGCTACGTGGGGGGAGGGGAGTTCACAGGAAGCCAAAATGGATCTACGTGGTTTATGGACGCTCCATTACGGGATTGCTATTGCAATTCCTAGTTACATAGTTTCGGATAATACTGTGGATAAAACCGAAAATAGATGAATTTTTATCTGTTTTTGCGTGGGTCATTCAAATACCAATGAACGATCTTCAACAATACTAACTATACTAAACCGTACGTTTTGGAACTTTTGCATCTCTGTGTACTCTCTAAGAAAAAGGTAATGAAACGATTACTACCTGACTTACAAATAGTGATGGTTTATGTCAACCGTTAATAAATACTTTTATCCCACAGTTGCCTCAGAAAACGTCAAAACATACACGTGGCATTTGGTTTATATATAAATGTAGTCCATTGGTTGTTTATACACTATAAAATCTAGGCAAACAAAGAAAAATATAGTTATACTAGCCTCGTACCCGCGACTTCGTACGCGTGGATTAAGAATTTTTTTGCCAGAATTAAGTATAAAAAGTTGTTGGTAACGAAGGATTGGTCCCAAACAATATCGAGTCGGCATAATATGACAGGAAAGCTATCACTATATCATTCTACCGTCGAACCTGCCTCTTGAAGAGAATCAATTTCCAACATATTTCTGTCACTATTCGATAATATTTCAAAATTTCGTGACTACAACTGTTAATCATACTGGAAAAAATATCCTGTGCCCTTCATACAGATTTCCTTATAAAATTCCATCACAACGATATAGCCATATAGTCGTCAAAACGTAACAAAAAGACAGAGACTTACTTCCGTATTTATATTAGTATTACTGTGGTTCACACTCACACAATGACTGCGAACAACACCTGAGGGATCATTATAACATAAAAAAGTGTACACCTGCAAAATTGCAAGACTACCTACGATTTGCCTCGCATTGCACCCCTAACTTTATAATATCTACAGTTTAACATTCAATCCAAATAACCTACGGCCCAGGCCTGACTCTTACGATGAAAAACAATTTTTAAAAATCTTAGCCTCGACGGAGATTTGAACCGGAGACCACGACGTTCGTAAGCAAGTTCTTTAGCCACTGAGCTGCCAGTTCACTACACGGAAACACGGTCTGGAGGACGTCCACATCCAACGTGTCTGTCAATCGCCGTATTTCGAAGTTATGACACAACATGTGTTATTTATACAGATAATTTTACAACCAAATGTAGACAGTATTTTTCTCCTTGTTTCAAAAGATAAGTGTGCAAAGTTTCATCGAGATCGGATGAAAACTGTGGATTTGTATGAAGAACAAACAAACCAACAAACAAACAAACATACATTCATCTTTATATATAAAGATTTACACCGTCTTTCGGTTATTTTCTTATTAATCAATGTTGCTAGTATTTCTACATGAAACGTAACAAATACAGAACAACATGTGAGGCACATAGGCCAATCCACCAGTCCATCACATATTATTTTTTAATCACTTAGTAGAGCGTGTTTTGCCTCAGTTGTGTATATCAACGAATTTCTTTCTTGTTCAGCTCGGGTTTAGCGTTCCATGGCTTGCCGTCGATGTGATTGGTGCTCGCTTGATACCAAAGGTTATTTCCCTGGCAGTCGGTGAGCCATCAGTTCTCCCAATGTGTCTTAAAGTTGGTGAACTTTGAAGTCTGTGCAGGGCACGAAAACTATTTCAGTATCTTCAGAAGTCTGAAAACGACGTACTATTCTGTCTGCAGACAACATGGCCTGGTACCCATTAGAACTATGCTTCTATACATTTTTGCAATGCCTTCTAAAGTTCCCTCACTATGTCGTAAACTCGAAAATTCCTGAAATTTTTTTATAACCTTAGGTTTAAATGTAAGGCACTTCTAGAATCGTTGCCAATTATTATATTTGATTAAGCGGTCACATGTACAGCCAACGCTGCAACTGTAAGGCCAGAACATGCCACGCAGGGGGTAAAATATAATAACATATGCCATCCAGACACTAGGGATATAAGTAAGGATAAAAAGTATCCATGTTCGCAACGTAATAAATTGTACAAAGCCTTTGTATACTTATAATAGAGACAACAGCTGAGGGAACCATGCCTCACTCAAATTCATAAGCCGTCAAGGTAAAAATACAGTATCTCTGAAGTTCTTAGAAGGAAGATTAGCTAAAAATTTATAGACAACATTGCTGTACTACATTCGCTAAACTTAAAGGCTTTCATGTGGGCAAGCAAAGTGGAGTGAGGAGGGCCATCAAAATTATACCATAAAACCTAACAGATGGTGGGACAGCCTAAAATTCAATATTAAACCAATATCGCCAAACATGGAAGCCTATTTACATCTGTTATCGTAGTCAGTCCATTTATTAGATAGAAAAATACGACTATGCGGGAAGCAATTTCGTCCCAAGAAAGACCTACCGCTGTGACGGGACGTCATTTATTATAATATTTTAATACCGAAATCATGTAAGTTTTCTAAGTTTCACTGCAGCCAGACTTCGAGTAAGCACGTCCTGTTGTTCGACTTTCTGCCGATCGACAGTTCGGATTACAAGCTACACGTGCAGTGCTGAGCATGCAAGCCAATACTTTTCCAGCAAGCTAGAATACATTGATCACCCTCACTTCTTGACTGACGATCTACAAGATAGCATCTAGGCCTCGTAGATAGATATTCGCTGCACCAACCTTACCGTTCTCTGTTAGTTGTGAACTGTAGGGCTAAGTTTCATCCCTAGGGTCAGTATTACGGGTTACGGGATACCTCTGAATTTGTACAACATCGACTGTAGTTGATTTATGGTCCAGTGCAATTAAATGGGGTTTACAGAGACATTGTTTTATTTCAAGTAGCTCGTAGCTGCCCGCTCCCTCTCCTAATTACAAGTTACCCCCGATGCTCATGTTTATTTGCTAGTGCAAGAGAAGAAGAGGATAGGCTCAAGAGAAAAGAAGTCAAGAGCAGAAGATACGAAGAAAATCGGCGCAAGTCATAGGGCATCGTAGGTTAACCATTTAGATCCCACGTCATCCTGGCACACCCATTCAATAGGCATAGCACGATCCTATATATATATACATATAGGGTCAGCCACACCATTACGCTGCGGTTTTTGGCAACGGGAAGAAGCTATGAAAATCTCAAGACTTCAAAAATAATTTCTCCTCAAGCTCTTTGATACACCATACCAGGAATATTCGAGGCCACTTATAAAATTCTTCGCAAAGATTATATGAAGATTTCTCTTTGACACAGTGATATTATTTAGTATAATTGATTTATTCCCAATCGTAAATACATCAACATCATAAATTAAGCTTAAATGACATAAAAACTAAATTAAATTAATATTAGTTTAAAAACATGTAGTCCTTAATATAGTTGACCATATTGTGATGTAAACCCAAATTCAAATCATATGACATCATTTACATTATAATTTGATAGAACAATTGCTGCTGTGTCGTTATTTTGAGGTAATTTATCAAAATGTGATGGTGGTTTATAATGATCTTACGGGTGTTGCTAGAAAAGGTTCTAGGCTGGACAAAAAAAAAAAAAAAAATGCCCGCAGAATAGTACAGGACGGAAGTAGGAAGCTGTTGCTCACTGTAAGGCATTATTAAGCAGCCCATTTCGACTTGAAACAGAGTGCCATTAATTATTTTTTCTGTTATTAGCATTTGATTGGTCGGAAGGCCACGTTAATTTCATGGCAACGGTTTTGCCAACAACGTCAAAGCGATCTTCTTGCAACCATTTTTTTTTTATGTTATTTGATGTCAACACATCACTTCGCAAAATGATGGTTTAATTTTGCTGATTTTTTTACTATACATTCTTTTTTTGCATTTGGCTCATTCTCCTTCAATATTTCTACCAGTTTGGTGTAGGCAGTTTCTCGTTTGTTTCTGTCGTGGTATTCCTGGCACTTCACTTCCCATCGACAGGGCTCACTTTCAATACATTTTTTATAAACACGTAACATCACTAAACGGAACAGTACAAACAAAACAGAGAAATAAAATCGCAACACACGCAGGAACTCAGAAGAAATCCTCGAAGGCCGACTGACCGCAGGACACGCACGCTGAGGTTTTCACCCTCCGTCCCGGCCTTCGAGGAAATAAGAATTGTTTTTCAGTGAGGATTTGGTCGCACGAGCGGGCCACTGGGGTGCGGCCACGGGCTCAAGGAAATGCCCACACACGTTCCGGAATCGCGCAGGGCTATGACCATTCCGTCCAAATCCCGCGGGTTTCCCGTACGTGTGTGGCGGCATTAAAGGCTCGCGGGAGAACACTAACCCGCTCCGGCCTCTTGTTGTCCGTGCGGGCCTGCTGTCCCAACAAAAATTTCCTTTACCTGTTTCGCAGCCACAAAATATAGCTAAGTTCTTTCTTATGAAATGATTTAATTTTTTACTCATTTCATAAGGGAAAAGAAAGATGTTCAAGATGTGGAGAAGATCACAAATTATGCAACTGTAACAACGGCTCCCTCAGACGCATAAAATGAGTTGCTTCAACGACAAAACATTCCCGGGGGAAAATGCTAGGAAGAAATAAATGGGAAACAGGCTTTAGACAACAGAGTATCCATAGTGTCTAGACATGAATATAGAAATAAAGATGTTGCCCAACTACAGATGAAAACTTTCAGTGCTGTCACCATGGACAAAACACCGTCTTTAAGAGATGATCTTTCCCAACGAATAAAATCTCTGGTGACACAGTAGAACAATACAGCACAGCAATTAATGAAGAGCTTGTCACCGCTAACGTATAAACAGTGATCAATGTTATAACTCAATAAATGAAAGGGAAGCTGTCCACAACAGTTCTTTAAAAAAATATATGACGTATACCACAGCAAATATGTGAGATGAGTTGGTCCTGACAGAGAAGCACTTATTACAACAACGGAGGATGGCTAGGAAAAAACAAATGATCATTCTACATTGAAACGCCAGAAGCCTCTACTTCCAAATGAAAATGGGAGAACATAAAATGAAAGTGGTTCTGATTACTGAAACATGGTTACGCCAGTCGTCCACCATCAATCATAGGCATTCCAACGTATACAGGAAGAAAAGAGAGAACGAATATGGAGAAGTGGCCATTATGATCAGGCATGGTGTAAACAGCTGTATTAGAATCATAGAGGCACCAACAACTAGAAATTCTATCAGTGTACACAAGGAGACTATATAAGCAAAGTCACTGTTATGCACAAACAGTTTCAAATTGAATGAGTAAAGACGATTCGATAGACCATTATTCCACTAGAAAGCTTTGTTGGAGACGACATTAACGCTCATCAATAAGTGGGGCACTGACCCAAGCCAACACATCATCCACAATACTAATCCCCCAATATTAAAACGGAACAAGACTCGGTTCTCCATATCAGTATAGCTCTTCTCCTGTTGTCTCAATCGTTTCAGCCAATCTGTTGCTAATATCGCGGTGGCAAATCCCAAAAGAAGTGATTAATTCTTTCTCAAAATTACCACTAATACGTCACTGTTACATAACTGTAAGAATACAAAGATACGCTTGATCTGCAAGAAAGCGGATTGGAAAATTTATGATGAAAACGTCAACATGCAACTGAGTCAGAATGTTGTATCCACAACTGACAGGCCCGTTAGAAATAATTTGAAGATCTAATAGTAAGAGGTGTAGAAAAGAATATACGACTGGTCAACATAAGAGCAAAGAGGTCTTGAGCGACTAGTTATCGAATGATATAGGCACGACTCAACCTTGGAAAACCTTATAGCACTCAGTCAAAGAGGTACGGAGGCAAGAAGGTTAAAAAATCTTTTGCTCCAGCATTAATTACGGTATCTCTTCTCAAGACATTTGGAGGATGTGATGTTGGTACAATAGTGAAAGGACGGTTGCTAAGTGGGTCAACACCGAAAAAATCTGGCAGCTCTTCAAGTGTGATGGAGATAGAAACAGCAACTCTTACATTAGACTAAAGAAGGAAGAAGGTAGAAATGAATTTTTGCATAAAATTAGGATCCAGCAAGTGATATCCAGTACAACAAAAGTGCAGCTTCTTGCTTACGTGCACTCTGAGAAAGTGTATTACCATTGCACATCTTGTCTTGAGAAATTCTTGCAAACAGCAGCTCAGTGAGCCAGTTCAGAGGTCAACGACATTTACAGGGAAGACGACTATGGCAAAGGTCCCCTCCACCTCACACCTGCACCTTATGATTATTGGAAAAAGATCATAGTGTGAGGAGGAACTAATGAGCCTGAATTCGAGGTGGAAGCTATGGCACAAATTTTTTACAGAAGGCTCAAAGGAATAAAGAAGACTTGTTCCACTGCATTTGAGGGTTCTGGTCGTTGGGATTACGAGGCTTACTGGTTACCAACCCAATTTTTGATGTTCTCCTCATAGCTTTATGCCATTCTGAAAGCGCTGTAATAGGTGCATTTGAATGCTGAATCAAGCATAGTGATCTGTACAGATTCTAGTAATGCCTTACAGTCAATCATGGATTATTAAAAGGAAGGTGCCGGAACTATCTATGTTTATCAGATGGGCAGGGAACCTTAGAATATATCAGTAAAAGGGATAGAAGTACAGTTCCAATGGGGACCGGTCCATATTGGAGTGATAAGAAATCAACCTGCACACAGAAGAGCACGTAGTCATCAACAGGAACAGAAAATGTTTTTTTATCCTGCACAGACTTCAAGGCCATTGTCACCAACATTCTTAAGACAGAATGGGAGAAGATGACTGCTAGAAAAAGGACTTTGGTATCTAGCCATTTCGAATGACAACGTCGGCAACCCATGACACTCTCAACTAGAGCTGAGCATGAACGTTGATGAACAGACATAGGACAGAACACACTTAAATAAGTAACATAAAATACGTTATGAGTTTAGTGGATTGGTTGATGTGCCTTATCTTCATTTCTGTAGAGATTATTATAATATTTCTGATCTAAATCCTGAGCAAGAAAGTGAGCAAAACATTATCCCTGTATGATATACCAAAGGCGTAATTTCAAAATTAAACGTGATCCTACTGGCTGTATCAGCCTTTGCCTAAACCTTAAAAAAACAATTAAAAAAAGAAATGTAAAAGAAAAGGTGAAAACAACCACTACATTTTCTTTAGCTTCCATAAGTTTTAAGATTATTACGACAGCAAGTTATTAATACATGTATAAACTATCAATATATTACATTTAAATAGAAACCAAACACCATATGTGTATGTTCTGACATTTTCTGAGACAACTACGGAAACTATCAGGGTAAAAATTGTCCTGTATATTAAGCCATGACATGGGCCAATACTGGATTCACTTGGAAGTCCTTTCATTAGTTTTTCTTGATTCGAAAATTCCAAAATTTGCCCTTTCGGTCTCTGTGCCATCGGGGAATTCGTTACTAATCTGGTTAAAATGTATCCTATACATTAATTGGTGACTCAAGCTATCACTGTGAGCATATGGAACTTGCAAACAGAAACAACAGCGTCCATTAGAGTATGACTAGAAACCGTGTTAACACAGAAGAATTTAACAACATTCAAAGGTATGATGGGATTTTTTGTTTCGAATTATTTATACTGAACGAGATAAAAATATATCTCCAGTACACAGTACTATCAAAACCAGTGCAACGTTGCACGCAACTACGCAATTTATTTATGTACAGTGCTTTCCTAGTAAAGAAACTTCACCTTGTAGATATGCATTTCAAACGAAATTTAATACTATGTTGTAAAATAACCTCATTCCAGTGGTAGTAAAAAAGAGTCAAATTCTTTAAATAACTTTTTAAAAATGATCCTAGCATACCAGTAGTTTAAACAGCTTAATAAATTTCGGAATTTTATTTACGAAATTCCTAAGGTTTACAAAATAGCTTATGACAACTATTAGAGTCACTAACTTTTCTATAGCTTATACGATTGGTTGTCATTATTCTTTCTAAACAATAAGTTTCAATTCCGAATTTATTTAAGGAATTATTCAGATTATTTAATATTGTTGAGAAAAATGGCCTATTGTAGGAATTTCATGACTAAAACTGATCCTATCAAATCTCTGTACTTAATTTAATATGGACGTTTCATTCTTTCTTAGGTTAACTTAATAAAAAAAGACAAAAAAAAAAGTATTTAAGATCACGGCAGACTGTCCTGATAAACACAGTTGTAGTAGCTCCAGATGACCCCCATAACATCAGGACTATTAAAACTAGTAATAGAGTTATTGCACATACTAGATAATTTCTTTTTACTGTCCTATACTGAAATTGTTCAGGTTTATCAGATGCGATTTTGTAGACGAGAGATGTAATTTAACATCTGCATCCGTATCACCAATTATCTGTTGCTCGATCTCTCATATGTGCAACTGCCCCAGGAGGGGACCAACGACCGTGGGTGTGTGTGCGTCCGCACGGAGAATGTTGCACTCGTACACGCCCTGCCGAGGCCCGTCTCCCTAATCCACAACCCCATCTGGTGGTCGTCCTGCCGTGCACCACCCCCACTTTATTCCTCGTGCCACCCCTTCCTACCTTCTCTCTCCACCGAGCGCTGACCCTCACCGGCCAACAGATAAGCTCATAACAAGATTCTACACTTGTGAGGTGATGCGAGGCGTGCCTTCCCCAGCTGTCCGCCGCCCGATAACTCTGTAGCGGTAATAATAATTACTGTCGGAGGCCCTCAGGGGTGGCCGGCCACAGCTTCAGCGCCTCAGCCTCGGCGTCTTAAAGTGTGCACGCGCGCGCACACACACAGAGCGGCTCGGCGCCGCCGCGGATCAATAATAAAGTCCCATATATAGATACATATCCATTCTCTTTCGCGCGCACTGCTTCTTCTTCTTCTCATTAGCGCTCTATACGGAGAGCTTGAGACAATTCGAGCTCCCGAATGCGCGCAACCCGCTCCTCCCGACGTCTCTCCCCACTCCACCAGCGCGTCCTTGCGACGCTCAGCTTCCCCTCTCTCTCTCCCACCCCGCGCTCTCCTTCCCTCCCCACCTTACTTCCCACCCCTCTCTCTCTCCTTTCGTTCCCCCCACAAGTTCGGATTTTCCTCCCACCCGCGGCACGCAGGGGGGTTTGCCCGCCGTCTTCGCTATCCCTCACCGGCTCATAAGCACGTACAGTATTCCACCCACGTGTACTCAAGAGAGGATAGGTCCCTGTGTAATGCGAAAAGAAATGCAGGCAAGTGGAAAAGAAAGTATGGCCGCCCATCACCCTTCCCTTACCGGCGGCTGCTGCCACCCCTTTCCTCACCTCTCCCCCCCCCCCTCATCAGGCTACCCCTTTTCTCTGTACCGACTTTCCCTCTCAGTTCTACCCTCTCCGTCAGTCTGCTCATTCCGATGTCAAAACCGAAATTAATTTCACTTATACAAACGTTATATTTCTATACAAGGCGTTGTACGGAAGGAAAGAGTGAGTGGTGTAATCGCGAGGATGCGGGGAATGACGGGGAGGTGGGCGCGCAAGGCAATGCTGACGAGCAATTGTTTATGGCAGGCAGCGGCGGAGGAACGGTGGAGGGGAAAAAGAAAGGAGTAGCCCCACCATCCCCTGTAATCCGCCGAAAATCTGCGTTGACGCTCCTTTGCTTTTCGCTAGGAGAGAGAAGATTTTGAGTATCATAGAAGTGCCAGACATTAAACGGCTGTCGAGAATGACTAAGATCCAGAGTACTTAAAACCTTCTGCCAAAATCAGGTAACCGTGAAGTGATTGACGGTAGTCTACGCTTTCGTAGCACTTTACCATGAAGGAAGAAATAGATCAGTTGTATTGCAGCTAGTTTAGCATGCTATTTAATTGAAATGCAGTGACCAAAAATGGTTCGTTTCACATTTTGTTTGTTACTGTTGTCATTTTTTGTTTGTTTAATACTTCTCAAAACACAATGCTTCTGGTATTGGCGTGGTATAACTTACTACATTTTTTAATTTTTTCTCTATAATCACATGTTTCGTATCCTAGCATATCCTAGGTCAGCCCAACTCACTTTTTCAGCATTACGTTTTCTATATTTCCTAGTATTATTTTTTGCATGACTACTTTCGTGATTATGGAACCTAAAAAGAAGACCAATTCTTTCAAAGCTATGTTGTAAATTTAGTGACGAGACTACCATGTATACTTTTTAGTGTGGAGATAAAAAAGTCACTGTATCAACTTTAGATAGAAAGGAGATAGCCTTGAGTACTTATTCCGATATAAGTATAATCCGATAAAGTATCATTTCTTACCATATCTTACATAATCATGTCCTCATCTACTGGCAATGGACTATTAAATGTTTTTCATCTCGGACAAGTGTTGAAATTCATGACTTAATATGTTTGGCAAATACATTTTAGCTTTTAAGTTGTATAAATTAAAGACAAAAGATTACTGTTTTGTTTGTCGCCAGCTCTGAGAAAGAAAATGTAGGGAAAAATTACTACGTCCTCATGTCAGTCTTACTCCAACCCATAGTAAGCAGCAATATAAGTGACGTCTTAGCTAATATGCCAGCCAAGACGTCTACCCATCAAAATCTAGAGAAGAATATTGGACACGTTTATTCCATGTAGCAGCTTAAAGTTAAATACTGTTAAAAATGTTGTCAGCCCACAAATTGCAGAAAAGCAAAAACTAACTGCTGTTAGGCTGTTTAAAACTTATTTTTCGATAGTAGAAAAAGGTATTGTTAATATAATTTCCTGTCGTCTTATTAAGTACCAAGTTCATTAATTCGATCAGAAATTCTGTAAGAAAGAGTGAAAAAAAGAGTAATTAATATCTTGGGATCCAAACATCAAATCTTTGACAAGGCAATCAGCATAACATAACGGTCCAATAACAAAAACAATGTAACAAAAGCTAGTGGTTTTCTAGTGAAAAATCTTTAGAATCCTAATCTTGGCCCCACCCGCATTACAACGCACTTGTTCCTGATAAACTACAGTGTAACACAAATAAGGAGAGAAGTGATTACAATTAAATTTGTTCCACATATTAGGGACATGACAATTCACAAAGTATTAGAATTACTGATTGTACGTGCACTGTGAATGTGAGAATTCAGTACGGTGTAAGGCCAACACGTTCTGCAGTCAGAGTTCTAGATGTCGTGGTGTCGAGTCAAGGAGAGTCTGGATATTCTGCTGAGCAACACCCTGAAACACGGTTCGTGGCTGCTACAATTTTCACAAATGTTAGTTTACCACAGAAGTGATTCCCACTGCAATGTAACTTGACCATTCGCGAGTGAGAAGGTGACGTGTTGCGTAAGACACGTGTGCATTATGACCCATAAACGTCGGAAGGGATACAGCAAATGTGGCCAGAGTGCTTAAAAAAAATGCTTTCAATCACTTTAATTGATCACAAATAGTGTTAAACGTATATTATTCTAGTAACACATCCATCTTATACTACTGCGATGAAACAGTTCATTCTCTCTCATTATCCCCTAAAAAAACAAGAACTACTTAACTGAAAAAAAAGAAGGTATCATTCTCCTGACGTCTGCTGGTTCCAGGAACCTGAACGAAGTTTAATCATAGCTCGCAGATATAAGACAATATGCAAAATTTAGTGATTTAAAATTAATGTTTAATACCTGCAGGTCATTTTTCTGATCTGATCTTTTCCAAGTCCCGTATAATTATTGTGGTGATTCACAGTTACCCCGAAGCTACAGTAAACGTTTAAATGAAATTATTTACGGAAGGGATAATTACAGTAGGGCATCTCCACACTTATAATAAGTATACTAATGGGTGTAAGTGTGGTGAAGAGAATTATTGCAGTTGTGTACTGGAATATTCTCGAACGATTCCAAGGTAACACCCTTGCAATGTACCTACGCGAGGATATACGTTGAAATACCAGCTGACCACTCACAGAGGATGAGTCCATTTCGAGGTTATGTATTCTCAATGAATGGGTCGGAAGTGATGTGAGGTGTTAAGACTGTCTGGAGCCAACTCCAAATTTTGTCACAACAGCATTCCAAACAGCATTCCAGGAATCAAAAGTCCATTCGATCACAACGTGGGCAGCAATATGGAGAATTCAGTTACAAAATACAAAAATACTTGAAAATGTGGGAGCCAATATGAAGATATTAGAAATAGATAAATGTCATGTTTTTTGATGAAATATTCTATGTATGGCCGTGGACATAGGGTGATCAATGTGGTACGATAGAGGATTCTGCGTACAGTTAGCGAAGTGATTGGATGTCTTTTGTGGGATACAAAATAATTCCATGTCTTGCCGTAGAAAAATATGATCTGATAAATTTGAAGCTCAATCATAGAACTTAAAAATTCTGTTATGTCGTAAAGAGAGAAACTGGTATGCAGCTGTGAAAGAGGGCTGGCACAGAAGGGTTCTCAGAAGAATGCCGACACCCTCTATGGAACCTAATCCATTGAGGTTTCGAGATGGAGTACCTGCCAGATGCAAATCAACATGAAAAAATAGTAATGAGGTAACCAAATAATCGTAACGCGAACTGTCTTCAGGTGTGAATCTGTAAGCGCCCAAAGGATCCAAATTAAATCTCATTGCTTACGTATAACTAAGTCATCATGCGTGATTTTTGGTTAGCCAGACCGATTTTTCAATGCATCTAACTTTCTCCGTAAAATAATTTATGATTTTAAATGGTTTAGAAGTGTTTGATAATTCAATACAGTTTAAAATTTCTTCTGTGCTATGTAGATTAACGCTCTTACGAAGATATTATACAATAAACTATGGCTTTCAAGCATTATCAAAGTTAATGTGAGATATTATATTCTTTATTTTAACCGATTTGGCAAAAGATATTTCATTTTGCTATGAGTGCATAAATTATCATATATTTATGGAAAATAGCTTTCATTCCAAAATATTATTCTCGGTTGGTAACACAAATATTCAAATACTATTAAAAAATATTATGTTTGAATTCATATAAAGTGACTGTTACTAAATGGTTCTCGATGTAAAGGCTTATTGACTGAATATTTTTTAAATTTGTTATGAAATATACACTAAACTGACAAAAGACCTGCGATACGTCCTAATATCATATGGGATCCGTCCCCCTTTTGTCCGGCGAAGCTTAGCAACCCCACGTAGCATTGACTCAACATATAGTCGAAAGTCCTCCGAAGAAATATTCAGGCATGATTCCTCCACAGCCATCCATAATTACGAAATTGATACCGGTGCAGGACATATGCGAACTGATCTTTCGACCGTGTTCCATATATCTGCCATTTTATGCACGTCTGGAGATCTAGGTGGCCAAATCGTCTCTGTATTTGTCCAGAATGTTTTTCAATCAAATTATGAACGATTTTGGCCCACTGTCATGACGCACTGTCGTCTTAGAAAAAGTCTATCTTTGTTTGGTAACATGAAGGTCACGAATAACTGTAAATTGTCTAAAAGTAGCTCAACATAACAATTTCCAGCAAATGGTCGGTTCAATTTGATCAGACGTCCAAGACCATGTCTTGTAAACACAGAGTATAACAGGATGGAGCCACCACCTTATTGCACAGTGCCTTTCTGACAATCTACAGCAATGGCCTCTTGGGATCTGAATCCTACCATCAGCTCTTACCAGCGGGAATCGTGACTCATCTGAACGAGCAACTTTTTTGCTCGTCGTGAGTCCAAACGATATGTTTAGAAGCCCACGGAAGGTTATGCATGCGATGGCGTTTTGTCAGCAAAGGCTCTAGCGTTGGTGTTCCGCTGCCATGGCCCATCAAATTTCGCTCTACTTTCCACACGGGCACGTCTGTCGTACGTCCCACATTGACTGTTGCTGTTCTTGGACCCAGTGTTGACTGTCTGTCAAAAATGTCATCTTGTCGCGGACGTTTCTGGCCTCTGTCATTAAGTAGGTGTGGCTGCGTTGTCCATGGCGGTAGATAATGCCGGAAATTACATATTCACGGAACACTCTTCCAGGTGAATGCCGGAATGCCTCCTTCAAAAGGCCAAACTGAATTCTTTCTCGTTCCTTGTCCACAATTCCTTTCAGTCTCTAATGATTTCGACGTGGAGGAGCCAAACGTGAAAAAGAATTAAAATATCTTTCGAGACTTCACTACCATCTCTCTTACATTACGTCCAAAACTGTGTTTTTGTTTTTTGTTGTTGTATTTTTAGACCCACCCGGTTCTCATGCAGTCAGTTTCTCTCTTCCTAGTGAAAACGGACTGAGTAAGAGAATATAAACTAATGGTTAGGTCGAATTCGCTCAAGTTTGTGCGGAAAACAACTTGCGTCAAGGAAGGTATTGTTGGCTTGCATCTCATCCTTATGGTGTATTCTTTAGCAGCTTCTCGCGTAAATACAAATAATCATTCATTTGAAATATACAGTAAATAAGAAAGGTGGAAAGTAAGAAAACTATTATTATAAAGATTTCAGTTTGTTAATGTTTAAATGAAAATGGAATTAAACATCAGTCTATACGAATCTCTCAGGCGCTATAATAAATTTGAATCAAAGTCTGTAGATTTCTAAAAACTGAATGAAATTCTGTTCTACAACTCGCTCTCGACCACTAGTGAAATTACTAGTTGCATCGTAAATGTTGTATGTAGTAACTACAGTTTAATAGCTAAAACCGTATTTATCTAGCACTGATACATCTGTTCCAAATAGATATACGTAACAATTCTGTTAACAGACATTATTCCAAATCGTTGATATAAAAATTTCTTAAGACTAAAAGTGTGTGTGGTTGTTGGTGTTTACTAGTCACGGTTCTAATGCACGTTCTCATGCGCGTTTGCGCAGTAATTTTTCGCCTCATCAGAATCTCACACCAAGCGCGCCGCAGATTACACAGCGTGCCAGCAGTTTTACGCCAGTTCTTGTGTGAGTGCGGTCAACGTTCCCGACAAAGTCGTGATTACCAGAAAAACAGTTTTATGCCAGTTAATTGCGAGATAAACGGTGACTTTTACGAGTGTCATTCCGCGAAAGAGATTACTGTGGCACTGGTCTGCGGGCATGTCTTCATCCAGGGTCACGCCGCCACGAAAAACTGCCTCCTTCTCGCCTCCAGCGCCTGAGCGGGGTGGCAACCAGCAGTGCTGCAGACCAGCGTCAGGGAAAGTTGTGCTCACCTTTGGAGCCAAAAAAAAAAAAAAAAAATTCAGATTGTCACTGTGCAATGCAAACACCTTCACAGTATTTTCAGCACCCCACTAAATATTAAGTAGAAGTTTATTTATTTTAAAGACCATTAGCCTTATAGGCCGCATAGCCAGTCGCTGTGTACTATTGCATTTCCACTAATTATTAGGTTAACAATATTCATTATAATTGTAAAAGTAAAACACTACAATCAGTCATACGTTCAAATTAATCACTATACAACTGAAATCGCTGCACATACAGGTATATACAAACGTGGGTTAAAATGAACAGTAGACAATGCTAAAATATTGAGAATCTTTAAAAGAGAAAGGTTTAAGCTACTTAAATGGGTCATTTTTACAACATCTACTAGGAAAACTCAGATAAATATATTTCCATCTTTAAAATAGGTCATTAAGGTTCTGTAAATGTTTTGGTAATTAGAAGATAGCAAAAGTAAAAGTATCCCAAGGTTTCTTAATTTTGATTTGCGGCAATCCAGACTTTTGATAGGAAAAAGGAGATTTAAGTTGCTCACTGTTCGGTCTAGGCAACTGCATTGGGAGCTATTTAGATGACTAAGGGAGTTACCATGATGGAATCGGCTGCTGTTAACGTTCAAATTATGGTGGCATGGCTTCGCGGGGACGTTTGTTTGCAAACGGCCTTCTTGTAAAGAAATGCTCCAATCCGTTTGTCATAATTCCTTTGCTGTTTCATGGTATGGTAGAATTCTGAGGATGGTTTTTTTAAGTATTTGCTTTGTCCCCACTTGATAGCTTCTTTCGCCAGCCCGTTGACGTACTCATTAAATTTGACTCTCTTGTGTGATGGGACCCACAGGAAACTTGTTGTTATACTTTATGTTGCTTTTATATATTTCATGGGATTATTACTATATATATCTATTACTACTATTACATTTACAATACTGTTAAAATAGTTAACATCCTTTTTTCCCAACAATGCTATTCAATACTTTTGATTACACTCAGGGAATCGGTGATAATTACTACTACCATTTGTCCAAAGTTGCCACTATATTTTACTGCCTCTTGTAACGCTTTAGCTTCTGCGCTGATAACGAATATAGACACTGAGACAGAGGTCGGTATAATACGTAGTCTACTCTGTAATCTGAACTGATTTTGGAACTGTTTGTGTAAATGTGTCTTACATTACAACAAAAGTTAAATAATTTTCTTTTGAGGTTTTCATTTGCGTCAGTGTTCTTAAACGTATCTAGAAAATGAACTTGATTATCCATTAACGCTAGGTTGTATGCTGCTTGATAAATTGGTAGTATTTCAGATTTCTGTATTGTTTTTCTTACTTTCTCCAAAAATGTGTTCGCATTTAATAATGGTATATCGTGGCGTGGCATGATGCTGGATACTAGTTTGAAACTGTTACCTCCACTTCTTTTAGAATTTCTATTCGTTCCCTTAGAAGGTTAGATTCAAAATTTTGTTTCTTTACCAGAAACTTTTCGGACAGCTGAATTCTTCTTATGTGTAGAGGAATGTCTACCGATAGTGCGTTTGTGGTCGTGCATTTCATAGATCCTACACATGTTCTGAGACAGCGGTAGTGTAATTTGACCAACTTCTGTAGAACATCTTTTCTACCGTTGATGTAAAAGATGCAGCTGTAGTTAATAAGCAGAAGATAAAAATGTAATTAATTAATTATTGTTTCATTTTTAACTCATTTTTACTAGAAGACTATACTAAAAAAAAAAGTTCAATATAAGCAAGACTGTAATGTACTAAATCATTTACTGATGGGGACATAAGTTAAAATGCAATCATAATGTGATTAGTCTGAATCGGAAAAAGTAATTCTGTATCATTGCCCTTTTTTTTTATTATAAGGCTGTGAGTACATAAGCATTTTCCTACTCGGAGAACGCTTTGATAACTCAGAACTTGAGATACCTACCTTAAAAAAATCAGCGTCCCATTTCTGCCAGAAATTTTTGCGGGATTTTCTTTGTTCGTGTGAGATACACTAGGCTCCATGATGAACTATAGCCGTATTTTAATAAAGGAGGAATGCGTGCAACTTGAATCTTTGTCACCAAGTCAAAAGTCTGTACGAGTTTACATATTTTAACCCTTGTGGAAGAGTATATCCTGTTAATAGCTGTAAACAAACAACTGAATAGTTGTCTTTAAATTTAGCGGAAATAGTGTAAAATATTACATTAAAAATTTTCTAAGAGAAGACACAGAATGGAGGTGGGGTATTTATAGCTGTGAGTAAATTTCTCCCATGTAATGAAATAGACGTCTATACGAACTGTGAAATCATATGGATTAAACTCAACGTTGCTGGGTCAAAACTCATCATAGGTGCCTTCTACCGTCCACCTGATTCGGATATAGCTATCGTCGAGGAGTTAAGAAATAATGTAAATAGTATAGCTAGCCGTTTTAAAGATCATGCTATGATTCTAGGAGGCGACTTCAATCTGCCATATTGACTGGCGTAATTACGTTCACATCACATGTAGCAGGGATAAGGCAGCTTCTGAAGTAATTCTCGATTTGTTGGCAGATAATCATCTCGAGCAGCTAGTTAATGAACCTACGCGGTGTCATAACGGTAGCGAAAACATTTTAGACTTGCTGGTTACCAACAGGCCAGAATTATTCACCGACATTTCAACGACCACAGGAATAAGCGATCACAAAGCGGTAATTGCGACAATCAAATTAATTACCGAGCGAAAAAGGAAAAAAGGGCGGATTGTATACAGATTCAGTAAGGCCTCAAAGGAGTGTTTTAGAACCTACCTGAGGAATAAATACCATAACTTCAAGTCAACAAAGGACACCGTTGAAGAGATGTGGCATCGTTTTATACATATAGTCAGGGAAGGCATGGAAATACATATACAAAAGCGGACAATAAAGGGAGAGAATGATCCACCGTGGTACACATGCGAAGTCAAAAGATTACTCAAAAAACAAAGGAAAATACACGCACGCTCAAGAAGGAAGGGGTGTCGCAGCGATTTAGAAACCTTAGCTGATTTAAGAGGACGTATTAAGAATGTAATGCGCGAGGCCTTTAACGATTTTCACCCCAACTCTCTCTCTAAGAGTCTCACAGAAAACCCAAAGAAATTTTGGTCGTATGTACGAAAAGTTAATTGTACCAACAGCAATATTCCAGCACTAATTCGTGAAGGTTCCGAGGTTAATGAAAGCCGCGATAAAGCTAACGTACTAAATACTGTATTCAAAAATTCATTTACAAATGAACATAAGGATAGTATTCCCGTTTACCCACGCCGTGGCTAGTCGGTGATGGAATCATTACGAATAGATACTGCAGGTATCGTTAAGCAATTAGAGCTCCTGAAGTGGGGGAAAGCACCGGGACCGGATGGAATTCCAGTAAGAGTATTTTCAGAGTATACGGCAGAAATCGGGCCATTTCTGTCTGATATATTCAGTAAATCATTAGAAGAGCGAAAAGTACCTTCAGACTGGAAAATCGCGCAAGTAACTCCGATTTTCAAAAAAGGTGATCGAAGTGATCCTGGGAACTATCGTCCCATCTATAACATCTGTTTGTAGTAGAGTTATGGAGCATATTATATGCTCGAACATTATGAATTTTCTAGATTATAATAATTTGCTTACAACAAATCAACATGGATTTCGGAAGAAAAGATCATGTGAAACACAGCTGGCCCTATTTACACACGACGTAATGAAAGTTATCGATACAGGTTCACAAGTAGATGAAATTTTTTTAGATTTCCAAAAAGCCTTTGACTCTGTGCCACACAACCGCCTTTTAGCGAAGCTTCGAGCGTACGGTATATCGGATCAGCTTTGTGAATGGATAAAGGATTTTCTAACTGGTCGGTCGCAGTATGTTGTCGTTGAAGGAGAAAGTTCTTCTAATCTAGATGTTACATCGGGTGTACCTCAAGGAAGTGTAATAGGACCACTTCTTTTCTTAATTTTTATAAACGATCTCGGAGACAAAGTGAAAAGCCTTTTTAGATTGTTTGCTGATGATGCGGTTATTTATAGGGAAGTAAGAACTTTGGTCGGTTGCTTAAAAATTCAGCGCGATCTGGATGTTATTTTGGCTTGGTGCGCTGAGTGGCAACTTACTCTAAATTGTAAAAAGTGCAAGACAATGAGCATAACTAACAAAAAGAATCCGATTGTTCAGAAATACGAGTTAAACAATACAGTTATTGATATGGTCGATTCTATGAAATATTTGGGAGTAATAGTGCAAAGGAACATGAAATGGGACATACACATTAATTCTTTAGTAGGTAGAGCAAATTCTAGGCTGCGAGTCATATGTAGAATCTTGAAAAATTGTAATGAACAAACAAAGGAGATAGCGTACAAATCTCTTGTGCGTCCACATTTGGATTATTGTTGTGCCATTTGGGACCCGTTTCGTAAGGGATTGATCGAAAGTATAGAGAAAGTACAGAGAAGAGCCGCGCGATTCGTGACCGCTTGCTACAGTCCTTATGAAAGCGTCACAACTGATTAGTAGATTAGGTTGGGAGTCTCTGGTAGATAGACGACACACGTTTCGTTTAAACTTATTGGA
Source organism: Vandiemenella viatica (assembly GCA_031002005.1). Classification (NCBI taxonomy): domain Eukaryota; kingdom Metazoa; phylum Arthropoda; class Insecta; order Orthoptera; family Morabidae; genus Vandiemenella; species Vandiemenella viatica. Next base: position 335,830,785 of record JARYHS010008074.1, on the reverse strand, counting down.
AAACATGCGTACTCCAACTTTCACTCATGAGTGTAGTGAAATACTTCTTCCACCAACCTATTTGAGTCGGAAGGACAGGAAAGATAAAATTAGAGAAATAAGGTGCCGGACTGATTCTTATATGAATTCTTTTTTTCCCTCGTACCATTATGGATTGGAATGCACAGCAAATAGATTAGCTTTGGTGCTGAGCACCCTCTGCCACCCACAATTTTGTGAATTGCAGAGTATATATGTAGATGTAGATGAATGACATCGGGAGCATATGAGGATTAATTATTTACTATAGCTATATTTGGCACAGTATTACTATGATCGTTTACCAGTCATAAACTGTTATTGCCATTCATTCTCCTCTTCCATGACGGGTGGGTAAGTGGTCAGTATTCGGCCCATCAATATTTTGATTTTCCTTTCCAAAAATCGCTCGAAGCAAAAACCGTGATGGATACTTCAAAAGATGACTGCCAAACCGATTTCTTATCTGTTATTTGTCAATAATATTCTCTCGCTCAACGTCGACGAGCTGAAAAGCCCTAATAACTGTTCTCCTATCTATATGACCCAATGCATAGCAGTTGGCAATAATGACGATATTGTAATAAACCTGGTTGTGAAATATTTGGACAGCTGCGGTAGTTGACTTCTCCACGATGCAGGCTATATGTACTTTCCTGACAACGTTTTTCGAATGGTTCCTCGCTGTATTGTCATCTATGCAACAATTGTGAAGAAGGTCCTTAATGCTTTCAATTTTAAGGAACTAGAATCTTTATTCATAACAACATCATAAACAACAAGCCAGTCCAAACTCTATTTATGCCACATTTCATACCAGCTGAAAAAAGGGTAAGATATGAATTAACACGCTAATATTTTCAGATGAACTATGACAATAATATTAATGACAAAATTTGTTCAATATTTTTCATAAGCATTCCAAAATGAAATGCGTACAGACCGTTTATCAATATTTAACGTGCCTTATATCATTAATCCTTTATAACCATTAATTTACAATTGGAGATTATCCAATAGCTTTGGTTCATTATGAAATTATGTATTTATTGTTGGTTTATTGAGAATGTTGACAGTACTTTAAAAATGCAAAACTGCTCACAAAATATTTATTAAGGGTAATTTCATTTAATGCAAAAATTTTGATACGGCTACCATCGTTGTTAGTAATATGTTAGTACACGGGCTTTATCACCTGAAAGTATCCGTGCATGTCAGCTCATAAGGGTAACGGGATGTGTGGTATTCATTAGAACGTTCATGACCATTAAGAACAGCAGATCTTTGTATCAATATGTGATACAATTTATAGCTTTTCGGGCCATGCCACGTCGTTTAGTAGATTATCTAAGCTTTCGGCTGTTATACTCCAGCTTTCTTCAGAGATACCGTTTATATTTATGTTCACATAGCAACAGTCGCCAAGCATCGCAGAGGAAAAGGCCGCTATCTTCGTTGATGTTGTTGGAATTCCTTAAGATTTCTACTGCCTCTTTCACACGTCGAGGCCACTGGTCTTCTCTCCACAGTAGCCTCAAGCGCGGTCAACTCACCTGCACATCCACTTGCGCGGTATGTTGCCAGAAAACTCAAACCTCTTACTGGAGGTATAAGTTCAGCTGTAAAGAACTCAGCTCATTTTATACAAATAATTGATGATATGATGCTAGAAAGGACTGACATCATGGTGAGTTTTGATGTTGTTTCGTTATTCACTAACGTGCCGGTAGACGAAGCCGTTGCTGTAATACGTGCTAAACTTCTTGCACAAGGAATGTCTACTGAGTGGGCTGACCTGACAGAGTTCTGCCTTAAGTCAACTGTGTTCCAATACGGTGGTTAACTTTATGCTCAAGTTGAAGGTGCGGCCATGGGCTCACCACTTTCACCTGTAGCTGCCAACATATTTTTGGAAGCATTCGAAATGGAGGTCCTTAACCATGCGCGCCTAAAACCTAAAATGTGGATCCGGTACGTTGATGATACCTTTGCCATCTGTCCTCACGGTAAGGAGAATTTGCAGGAGTTCCTACACCACCTGAACAGTGCCCATCCACGAATCCAATTCACCATGGAAGTGGAAGAAAATGGACAACTGCCATTCCTCGATGTCCTGGTTCAAAAGCAAGGTGATGGACGTTTGGGTCATACGGTGTACCGCAAGGTGACCCACACCAATAGATATCTGCACGCCATGTCGCACCATCACCCGGCAACGAAGAGAGGCGTATTAACAGCACTGAATTTAAGAGCGAGGACAGTATGCGACTCCGAAAGTCTGAAGGAAGAAATGGAGACTCTTACAAAAATATTCCTAGCCAACGCCTATAGTGAATCAGACATTAGAATGGTTTTCATACCTAAAAAACCCTTGGAAGACGTCAACGTATCTCATGATACAAATGTGCCAAGAAAATTCGTTTGTCTTCCATACATACATGGCATCACTGACCGGATTGAGAAATTGTTTAAGCGTGTGGAGGTGCGAATCGTCTATGAAGCTCATTGCAAATTAGGCCAGTCATTATCCAGGGCAAAAGACAGATTACACCCACACCAGCTTACGGGTGTTTACGAAATTCCCTGCAGCTGTGGCAGTGTATACATCGGCGAGACAGATCGCACAGTGGCGGAGAGACTTAAAGAACATATCCGCCACTACAAATACAACAACAGCGACAAATCTGCCGTCGTTCGTCATGCTATTAAAATTGGGAATGAAATAAAATTTCAAAACACGAGGCTACTGTGAAGAGAAGACCAGTGGTGGCCACGACGTGTGAAAGAGTCAGCAGAAATCTTAAGGAATTCCAACAACATCAACGAATATGTGATATGTTTAAAAATGGAATGTTAAGGTACAACATAAACTATTGTTCAGTTTATTTGTGCAAGAATACAGTAGCTTGTAGCATACATATCTTCACCGACATCTGGGCTCCATGACCCAGCGTCAACTGCGTGACAAAGAATTTGTATACCACTGATTTTCAATGCTTACGTAACACTTTAGTAGAGTCTGCAGATATAATCCGCTGTTTTAATTTATTCTATTGATAAGGAAAATAAAGTTGAAATAATGTAATGAGTGAAATGCTTGGCCATATGAAGGTAAGTACCGATTTATCAAACTAAAGATGTATGTCAGAAACCTACGGATACTACAAATGGAAAATAAAATACTTAATTTAATTTACTTTCTATTTTTACTTTCTTTACTTTTTTTTGCGTAAAAGAGCCTTTTAACACATAGCTCAGCGAGATTTTCATTGCGAGAAAATGTCTCAAAGGACTCTTTCAGAATTTCTACAGTCCCATGGAAACGATAAAAAAAAAAAAAAAGTCTGCTGGGTTTATGCAGGGCAAAGACGTCATTGGCTTTTCAACTTCAGGGAATCCTGAACACGTATGACAGCCGAAACAAATATGTGGCAAATACACATCAGATTTCACACTGGATGTCTACTAGACACTGACACAAATGTGGAGTCTGCCAACATTCAAAACCACACATTTATGTTTTCCGAACTGATTAAGATACACTTCTCCTTCTCTATTACCATTAATTGTGTAGAACAAATGATATTTATCTTTTTTGATTCTTTATAAACATGTTCACATTTTCCTTTCAACAATATTCGATGTAAATCTGTGTCTTCTGACTGTCGTACATTCCAAATATAACCAATGACACTTCCGTCTCTACCGCAATATTACCTTGTCACAAAATACATTTTCTTATTTTTTAATTACCTAGTTTACACCGTATTAGTGACGTTGAAGATACAGTATCAATATCATCCAGCAGGAAAGGCACGAATGTGAACACAGCTACATCTGTAGACGAATAGAGTGACTGAGTTTATCATAGCATATCCTATAGATTCCATTTCCTACAACAAGACTTTTTGTAACAAAACTATTAAAAGTCTCTGTCAGACAAGAAATTTATAAACAAGTCGTTATTATAGACAGGTATCTCCCATAGATCTTTCAAATTCTTGCATTTTTTTAAAAAAAATTGGTAAAATTCAAGGAACTCCAGTGTAACGCAGCTACTATACGGTGTATTGTTCAGTTTTTATATACCAAGCGTAATCGATACACAAATTATGTTTCTATATGTGCAGTGAATAAATAAACAATACAAAATATTAATTTTTGAGTGTACTTTTTCTATATTTATCGCAATGTCATATATATGAACATATGGTAACTAAACAATTTGCCAATAATACCACAAACATATTTGAAAACATAAATAAACATAGGTAACTATCATAAGCACTTAAGGAGTATTGTACAGTGCTAACGACCTCACGTGTACAGAAGAATAGTATGTGTATATAATATTGCCGGGATCGTTTGTGAAATCTGTATTCAAGTCCCCCACATTAATTGAAAGATACTAATTTTCCCTTGTTCAGTATCCAAAGATCTCTTAGTCAATACATTCAATCCCTTATTTTCAGAGAACAGTGGCGATTTGTAAATAACTATACAACGCATGCCCAGCATTTTATCGGTACTTGCATTTCTTCGTGACTACGTTCTCATAGACTGGTTTCTCCTCTCCTCATAAATCTTTTTTTTTTTTTAAACTGCTTTACGTCTCTCAACAGCGAGGTCTTTAGAGACGGGAAAGGATGGGGGCAAGGAATTCGGCCATGACCTTTTTTAAGGAAGCATCCCGGCATTTGCCTGGAGTGATTTGGGAAACCATGGGAAACCCAAATCTGGATGCCCGGCCGGGGATTCGAATCACCGTCCTCCCGAATGCGAAGCCAGAACGCTATCCTTTACACCACCACGCTCGGTCCCTCATAAATCATCAACCTTAATTTAGTAACAGTTGGTACTCATTTTCTGCATAATCAACAGTTTAAGTGATATCAAAGCCATCTAACGCGCAAACAAATAATACGTCAGTATAAACATCAGTTAGCATCTGTCATCTCTAGATGAATCAGCGTGATAGGCGAGTGGTAACCCTCTGGCCTAACATTCGGCAGGAAGTGGGTTCGAATCCCCGTCTGGGCATCCATATTTGTGTTTTCCATGCTCTCCCCAAATCACTCCAGGAAAGTGCCGGGATGGTTCCTCAAAAAGGCCATGTCTGGATTCCTTCTTGCTCCCTGGCTCCATTTCATTCCAGCCCCTAAATGACCTCGACGTCGACGAGGTGTAAAGCCATAAGGAAAGGGAAAAAAAAAGAATTAGATTAATCAGTGGAACTAAATCTAAGAAAAAATATAATTATCATCATTTTGCTTTACTGAGGATATAAATATGTTTCAACTTTATTTATCTATATGTATCTCACATTAATGTTATTTTCAGAAAATTCAGGCCTGACAAAATTGTACCATGATCTGAATTACTTGTAACTTGTTGATGAATCAGTAAAGTCGATTATCGTTGATGAACGACTAACTTTGGCGTCTCGCCAAACGGTTAGGTTGAGATGAATTCAACAGAAATTTGATATTGACGATACGGTTATGCATTGGAAATTTATCTCAAGTTTTTACTTATTATTTCTTATACATGTAGTTTCCTCGTGTGCCCTCTCCATTTCTGTTCAGTAACTCGGCGTCTTCGTAAAATTACAGTCATCTATCGGCTTAAAGCCTGAATACCAGAAACTTATAGGAAGAATCTTCATACAGAGTCAAGATAACATCATATTATTTTTTTGCTACATTTTTTCATGTATTAATTTTCTGATCCATTCCCAGCTAAGGAAATGAGATGATATTTACCTCACGTTGACTTGATACCCAAAAAACCTACTTTAACCGAAATTTCCTGTAACCCCTATTAAACCCGCTATAATTATATTAAGAGTAATAAATAACATCTTCAGACCATCTCTTGTTCAACAGCACACAAAATAAGGCTATATAACATCCTGGCTAAACCTACACTACTGTACGGCAGCGAGGCCTTGACACTACGCAAGGGTGATGACTGGAGGCTAATGGAGGCTGAGTTGCGATTCATGAGGAGAACAGCTCGCTACACATTACGAGACAGGAAGAGATCCTTAAGAAACTCAAAGTGAAACCAATTCTACAAACTGTGAAAACCTACAGAACATCTTGGACAGACCATGTACTAACGATGAAGATACCACGAAAAATTCTCAAATACCATCCCAGAGGCAGGAGAGATGTAGGAAGACCACCAAGAAGACGGATTGACACCGTAGGAGGCCACAATGCCTAACACTAGTTAGGAAGAAGAAGAAGATAATTATTTTCAACATCATTATTGTCACGATTTTTATATTTCAATCGTATTTGGGTTTATAAGTACTAAAATATGGCACAAATTTCTGAGTTATGAGGATATGCTCGACATGCAGGCAGACGAGCGAGTTATGTCATATGGGTTTTGTCTTTCATTCAAAGATATGGAAGCACTCTAGACGAAAAAAGTAAATAGAGAAATGTGACATATATGTAAAATATAGTTGTCTCAAATAAAAGCGAAAGCAAATTCTGTTTGGTTCTCCACGCTGTTGTTGTACATTAAAAAAAATTTATCAAACTGCTATAAAATAGTAACTACAAATTAATTTGATATAAGTATTAGAGTGATAGAGAAGTTAATTGGTTTAATTCAGCACAATTTTAAATATAATTATGAACTCACAAATGCAGTTTCACTGAGATCATTGGTTGAAACGTATTCATACTGAATTTCTGTAAAATTTATCGTAATTGTTCTGAAAATCACTGTAAATCAGAGAAATCAAGTGTGTTAAACATATTAATCAATTAGCATCCAGATTTATTGTATTTATAATTTACTTTTGAAAAAGGGCAGCAAGAAAACAACTTAAAGAGAAGACACAAAGTACTCGTTCTAATAATGCTGAGAGCTCACAACATAAAGGACCAACGATTAGCATCGCATAAATATAGCTACTGTCAAACAGAGATCTGCCGCTGACAACATGGAGCACTCCAAAAAGTTGATCGTCCATTGGTTCCTCATAGAAACTGTGCAAGTTTAGGATACCAAATAATAAGAAAATAAAAAACTAAAATAAAAAATGAAAAAAGATACGTTTTACGTTGGAGTTAGTTTGGCTGTATGGGGCTAAGGAGCTGAAATTTGGTGCGGTTATATATTAAAAAAAAAAACAGTGGTGCTTTTATTACTATCCAATTTTCTTCAAGTTTTCAAAAACTGCCTTTCTGATCGCCTAAGAATCTGAAGTCTCATGACTACAAGACAGCTGGCCGACTTCGACTTCAGAATATTAAAGGAAAAAGAAACCACTACAAATCATTAGCTGCTATTTTAGCTGTCATAGTACCAATAGAGAGATCATGCTCCCTGTTGTCAGGTATTATTGGATCTAGCATCGCAAGGCAGAAGGAAACCACTACCTACAAATTCACGATAATCAAACAATGCTGATACCATAAACCACACTGATCAACCAGTAAGGATCTACATCATCCTGGGTCATTGTTCTTGACTACGTCAGCAATGCTGTTACAGTTGCTGGTTACCGCTGTTGATTAAGGCTGCAGGTAAAGAAAAACCGCTGATGGGATTTACAACGAATCGCTAATATGAAGACCCAATAAACACTTAGAATGCCAGATGTTAAAAGAGGATGACGCTATGGTGACATTGAAATAAGAGATGTAAAAATTTTGTTGAGAATTTATACCTGTCATATCAAAAAAGGAGATGTTTTTTAAGAGATGCAAGTAATGACAGAAAAATATGTTCAGGTATCCAGAAGAAAAAAAAACTATTACGAGGAAAGAAAGGAATCAGAAATTATGTTTTTACATTTAGCTGAGGGAAGTAATGGATAAGAATGCATTTTGTGAAAGCAAGTACTAGTTCTAGGAAGATTCCAGAACCACTTTAGTTATAGCAATGGAAGAACCTGCATGTCACGTTGGGTCACAAAATAACACAAGGCATACAATAAGCGCAGTTATTACCTACGCCTTGAATAACATCTAAAAGAAAACAATACAAACTGAATTTTCACGAAGTAGTCTATGTATTTTGTAGGGGATTGATTAAAGGAGATTTTAAAGGTATGATACGAAACAAGACAATGCTACAAGTAATGCAAAGTTTAATGAAGGAGCAGCAAAGGAAAACAAATAGTTGTAACTTACTGCTTTCTAAATGGATTGGAAATTAATAACATTCTTTACCATCTCCCTGTGAATTTTCGGAAATAGTAAAATGCACCATCTCTTACAGATTATAAAGAAACTCATCCAATCGATACTCGAAATAAAGTCCATAACCTCCTCTGTCTTTGAGTAACTGTTTTCTAAGTTACGAATGTTAAACGTCTGCTACGAATAGAATGTAGACTCTACATTTATATTATACAAATACCTAAAGATTTTAAAATGAACAGGCAATAAAGTAATTTTAAAAGCTACTAAAATAATAATAAATAAAGCCCACTTAAAAACAAAATAATGTAACGCTACTTGAAATAAAAATTTTGATATGTCTAAAGAGACTACATGACATCAGTAGACAAGAGTAAACATTAAAGTTAAGACAACTTGGTTTAAACCGTATGTATAAACAATAACTGAATAAAATAATTTCTGATGTGTAAATTACCTATATAACACAAGTAAAATAGAATTCTGACAAACATATATATATATAAACAACATATATACAAACTAACAAAATTAAAAATGTACCTAATGTTTCATTCACCTCCGGAAAACCTTTGCTGGTAAACACAGTTCAAGAAGCAGGGTTAAGTGGTGAAGTGACTAATTCCTGCCCGAATTAATAATGGCATGAGGACGTGTAAACTTATTTAGTTTTCTAATGTATGGAAAAAAAGATTCCTGCTTACATTATTATATTGAAGTTTTTCTTGCATGCAATAGAATGACTTCGGTGTCCCAACGTAAAAATTGAACAATTTGGTTTTGTTAGATGCAATTACTGAAATTGAATGTTACCGATATTGTAATTTTCAAATACGATGATACTTTTCAGTCAATAATGTTGAGTGATTTGTTAGCAAGGCTACATAATTGTCTGTCGGGAAGAATTCCAAACAGTATTAAACTACTAGCGTAAGCTCGTGATTGTTTCTTGCGTATAGACACAGGTCTAGAATTGTTTCAGTTTTTATGGTCAAAGATTATGGCAGCTTGACCTGATCTGGCCATATACCTGTGTTTCAACCTAAGGGTTATTCGTTCAAGATTTAAATTAAATTGAAGAACTAAAGTGTATTAATAGTGGTATTAATCAAGAACAGAGATGATCGCGCTTTTGTATAATTGTTGTGCAATTGTTTCAAAGGTCGTAGTCGCTAGACTCGAAATGGCTGAAATATAAAGTTGACTTGTATTTTACCCTAGAGGCTCACACTGAAAAATTTGAAGAATTTCTGTTTATTTTGAAGGGAATGCGGTCATCCATTGCAGCAACAATTACTTCAAAAGCATCTCATTGTTCTTGATTGAGGCTGGCGAAGCATTCATAATGTAATCTATGGTCGTCGAGTCCGTAGCGATCAGAGACATTACTACAGAATCCATGTTATGAGCATTATTAAGAAGTTAAGAAACTTCGAAGAAATGAATTACCAGAATACTCTTTTAGGCCTGATGTCTGATGTCCACTTTAAATAACCTAATAACCAACGTACATTACATTGAACGCGAACATATACCTTTACGGAAAGTGTTCTGTAAAACGAGTAAAAAGCAAATAAACTGTAATGTATAAACTTTGGTCAAGCAGCAAATTTAGCGGAAGTTACGATTAAATTGAAATTTAACTTAGGCCAGAATGAAAATTGGCATTAGTCGTTACAGAATAAATACTTTAAAAATATATGTTGCTTTTATTAGCGACATGTTACTGAAAAGTAGTTCCACTTTTTTTAGCCGTAGAATTTTCGCATAATTTTTATGAATAAGATGTTACGAAGAGCAAAGTTAATTAATGTATTCTGACAATTAATTTCACAGTTTCACTTGCTTAGCTGTTAAACTGTACACATAATCTCAAATTGAGCGGTCTGATTGCTCAGTGGCTATGATGTCAGACGAGGGATCGAAAGGCCTCCGGTGCGACCCGATCTTCTCCTTTAGCACAGATCGCTGTGTAACGTGAAGTACGTCAGAACGCTTCCGTGGTTTGGATTCCACGTTAACTGTAGATACCCTGTACCCAGTAGGACTAACGGGTTGAGTTAAAAGGTGTACAACAGGTGCGGATTGTGCAGCCAATAGAAACCATGTCACCAGGTCATTACGACCACACGGAAATACTCTTGTTATACATCGAATTTCTAATAAAATCTCTGCTTACAATTAATTTGGGAGCAAAGGCCGGCTTGTAGACGTAACCGTGCTCCAGCCAATAGCTATCGAGTTGAATGAGTGAGTAAGTGAGTGAGCTTACGAAATTATAGTATAGAACAGTTTTAGAGATTCAACGTGCAGATAGTTAATAACTGAAGTCAGAGATTTTATCATTGACTCATATGGCACAGTGGATTGAATATGTTTCTCTAAAAATTAACTAACTGAAAGAATTTAACACAGCCAATCGGAGAGGGCAGCTTGTATACAATAACTGTTGCGGTTTGATGTAAGCTAAATTTCTAGAATCTTCTTAGCTTCGAGCACGAGTGTGGAAGGTTCCTTAGTAGATTTAATGTTTTTTCATCTAAATATAGAAGCGTATGATTTGATTAGGTAATTAAATTGAATCAAATGGCTTCAGAATTCCCAACTGCCTAACACCTAAATCCATAAAATAACTTATCTAAACACACAACAGTCCGTGATAAGAGTAAACTAGTGACGATGATGGTTAATCTCTCTTAGCGTATCTCATGTCGATGGACTCTAATAATACTTGTGCCACATTAATAAATGAATTAAAATTCTCAGCTGACAAGAAAAGCTAATTCGTTTATCACTTTCTAGATACAGGTAGCTAACAAAACTTAAAAAAATTCCCCGAGATTATGAAGTTCGGAGTACTTCTGAAATAATTCAACAGAATTATCCCCAAGAAATAGAGGTAAAAACTCTCTAAACACTTATTGTTCACAAGTTTCCCTTATTTTGCTAGAAAGGTTTTCTTTTCGTCTCGCTATTAGAAGCGTATTTATCCTTTTGATTTTGTGAATAAAGTGGTACATTTGTTCGAGGAAATAAGCTGAGTGCGTCCTAGGTATTAGGTTAATGGACTTTAACTCAGTGCGTTGTCGCATTATTAGAGGCTCATGCTACTGCGAATCTTAGTCGAAGAATTTCATAAGTCCATCAAAAATATTGCGCCAATGCAACAAATTATCAGTCACTCCTTCATATCGTCATTCGAAGTCATTTTGTTGGAAAAATAAATGAATTATAAACTGCATGCATACTCCATAGCAGCTCAAGTACTAAAGCATGAGAGGTGTTATAACACGAGTACTGAACGTAACATGAGTTTCCATTGTATTATATGTCTGTATTTTTAAGAATGGCGCATTCGTTTAGTAAGTAGATTAAGCTACGAACTTGTTAAATTAGGCACCCACAGTATTATTATATGAAAAATTATACCACGGTTTATTCGCCACCCACCTATCGTACACCGTATTTCTGTCCAATGACGAAGGTCAAAATCTTCAATCAGTGAAGTAACAACTTTAAATGTCACGAAATCTCGGACCGGCAGTATTAACGGGCAGTTACTAAGCTACTTTTCATAGGTATTGTAACAATTCCTTTGTGACATGAGGATACTAGATAAATTTTACTATTAAAATTCTAATTACTGAATATTAATTTTGAATATGATTATGGAGAGATAGGTTGAATTTCCATTTTTCATATAGTACGGTAGACAATTAATTAACATTTATTCACAATTTAAACAAAACTTAAATATATGCACGTAACGATTTCTTTAAAAAAAATGCATAATATCAATCCTAATTGAACATTACAATAAAATTGACATTCAGACGTACATATAGTCAAATCCTAAAACAGAATTAAATATTGAAACATAAAAAGTTACTGGCATGAAATATCGTCTGCAAGATATGTTGTTCAGACACAGTGATATTGTCCAGCTATTAAAGTTCTCTTACCCACACAGATCTCTCTGGAGGTCGCTTCATGTCTTACCACGAGAAACAATGCAGTAAAACTCTTTATGCTAAGTATACCATAATGTCTGTCCCTAGATACGGGGCTGTTGCGTAGTTATTACAAATGCTGCATGTATCACTGACGTTGTACTGACAGCCGAACTGCCATAATTCCCTTGGTGTGATTACCTTACAAACCACTGTAGGCCTACATAAACTGGTACACTAAAAAATAAGGTCTCATATTCTTAAATGTTAAGTCAGTTTTACAAATATGAGTATCATTTAATATTTAGGAAACTGCATTTTTCAGAACAAACAATTCTCCAAGTAGTTACATGTTCGCAAACAGCGTTTTATTTGATGTACGTTAATGTTATGAATTAGTGAGGATGAATTGATTGACAACAGTTGACACTTCAAACCGATGTCTGCCTGAGATTCGGTATGAAGTAGAAAAGGTAAAAATTAACTTTGATAATTAATTACGTTAAGGGGATCCAATTTTGGATCCAATTTTTTATTGTTTTGTGGGCGTCACATTTTTCAGCATGTTTACAGGGATCTCAAAAAAGTAACTTTTTTAAAAAAAAAATAAATAATTAATCTACATAAAAATTAAATTTTAACATGTGATGGAATTGAATTTCAGGAAAGTGATAGAATGTAACACATAGCGAATCTTAGAGTATTATTGAAAGAAAGAAAATCAAATGCAGAGATTTTAGATTATTTTTTTTTTTTTAGTGTTTATTGGAGAAAACAACTTCAGTGTTCCGTTCACTACCGAATACTGACAAATACCTGCCGGTGTCAATAAAGGTAATGGATTTTCAAAAGGAACGCCTGGTCGATGGAGTGTGGAATCAAGGATTTAGGTGGTGCCATAATCTTCCGTATACGGTGAGTTGTAAAATGACACGTACTTTTCTAAGAGACTGTGGGAAAGATTTCCGTTGGTTAGTTGACAAGGAACTTTCGGTGGACGACAGAGACAGACATTGCATATCTGTGCTGGATCTAATTGGCCTAGGACCATTCAGTGATGTTAAATTATCGGTGAATTGATATATGCAATCGCTGGAATTCGCTTAGGAGTACGTTTCTCGAGAAACGCTACTTTACGGACGATAGGAAATACCTCAAATTTGGTCACGACCGAAAACCATCTATAATAATAATAAAACAGTTTTCGTTGTTGTACAGACTGACAGACAGAAAAAAGTATCCAAATATTACAGTTTTTCCTCTCTCAAATCAGTAGTGCACATTGTAATCACTTTTTGAAATGTCTTTACGTACAGTCATGGCGTTTCTACAATTTCACGTATGGACCTTGGAAACGGAAACCACAGACAGACAGATCAAAATTGAAAATTTAAATGTTTTGGCATTTGTATCATCAGTCGAGTACATTTCAGGGAAAGGAAAATGGGAAGTACCTACAGACAGTTTATTCCCCACCCAGGAAGAACAAGTACAACTTGTCTTTTAAAATAAGATAAAAAAAATATCTATGTATTATACGGATTGTATTTCTCTAATGCGTTTTTGTGGATCTTAAGGATATTTTTAAGGATTAGGTATAGACAAGTAGAGAATAACGCAGTCATGTTATTTGAAATTATTTATTTATTTTATCAGAAATGTTGGATTATGGGCAGAGGCTTTATATTTAAATAGTGTGAGAACAGGCGTTTTGGCAAGGCTTCTCTGGCTCGAATCCGAAGTGCATTTAGCTAAGTGTTGTGTTTATGTTTATATTTTCTGTCCTCATTATATATAGCAACAATATGAACAGATAAGAAACAATATCACATCTTAAACATAGCAGTTATAGTTTAGCAACAGAATACAGATATGTTAAATTTCTTTATACCGAATATAAACATGGCATTAGGAGTTAAACTTCGTCACAGCTGTTATCACTGGGCGTGTAGTCAGTCATCTACATTTTTATGCCAAGAACAGTTTTATTTGGCAGTAACAGTGATCATATCTCTACATAGATCAAAGATTTTCGTAATTTTTCAAGACCGATAAATTGTTATGTGTACGCAGAAGGATTATTGAGAATGTTTAAAAATCGTTCAATGACCGCTAGATGAAAAAAATCAGTATTCTTTTACGACTCTTTATTAAAATTCAGGTAGTACTAACAGGTTTAAATAATCTGTTATCTAATGCTCATTTGGTAATATTGTTAGTTGTCAGCAGTTGAAAACAAAAACATGAAATAAAACTAAAATCTATATTAAAACATATATTAAAATTAAGTAATGTAGTTGTAGTTCTAGCAGAACTGAGACACTTGTGCTTCTTTGTAAATATACGTTACAACAATAACCACGCCGAAGTAAACATTATGGTGATTATCACTCACCGCTATAGCAACTCGAAAATTATTTCAACCCAACGTAAAAGTCTTACTGAAACGAAGTAAGTCTGAATGATACCTGTCATGTGCTGGATAAGAAGTGGAACCCATAATATTCAGCAGTAACATAATATTCTATCACGATGACCAGAAGTTAAAAATGTAAGGAAAATCGAGTTTAAGATTCTCGTAAAGTACTATGATGCAATAATCGCTAAAACTGAAGTAAAATTGACAGCGTGCATTATATGAAGAGATAATTTACACGTAAATGGGTTGATTATGGCAGTTCTGAGATCGATCCTGCGCCTTAGAAACTTCGGCCTCCCAAAATAACTTTCAATCAGACCCTCCGCTAATTGTCGCAATGTTAATTGTTTATTGGCTGACGACCGGGCTGGCGGCATGGCCTAGTAGTTGGTCGGGAGGGTGGGAGAAGGGGAGGGGAGCAGAGCACTCAATTTGAGCGGTGGGCGCCAGTTATTTTAACAGGTCATTCCCGACAGCCCTAATCACGATCGAGTTATAAGCCAACTCTTTAATTTTAATTGTGTAATTAAGGATCCGGCGTAATAAGAAGCTTGATGGTGGCGGAGGGCGCGCAGCCAACCACTTGCCGTCCTCGCACCGTCCTCGTTGGACCAACTTGAGCCGCGATCCCTCTCCGACAAACTAGGTTGGGCAATGGGTATGCAGAGTCACACCATAACATCACAGACACTAATCATTCTCGTAATAGAGTTGTTGACATCATCGGAGAAGGTAGACGACTGTGCATGTTCAATATCTACCACCAAATTGATAGAAAAACTATCTTCTAAAGAATGGGTTCCCGACCTATTTTACCCTATCACTCCCTTTTTTAAAAAAAGAAATTACTCATCGACCACTTTTTGAACAAATATTACCAACACCTACACCTCCAGAAAAATAACGCCCTCCCCCCTCGTTTTTTGTAATAAATACAGCAACACACACTTTGAAACAGCGATTACATTGCGCCCCTCTTAGGTAAGGCCTACAATATCATATATATATATATATATATATATATATATATATATATATATATATATATATATATGTGTGTGTGTGTGTGTGATAGACGACCCGAGCGAAAATTTCGCGAATACGATGAATAGTTAAGTTGGTGGTTTGTAGTAGGATGAAAGAAGACCGCCTCATTTGTATCAATTGTTTATTGTTTTAGTGTAATAGGTACGTAACTAAGTCGACTCCAGTGAATCAGTTTCACAGTTAGTTCTTTTGTCCTTCAAGGGTCTAATGCCGAAAAATATCTTTCTTAATTTATAATGTGGTTTGAGTGGAGACCTTATCTTGTAAATGGTACGTCATTTATCGATTTCCGTTATGTATCAAGGGAGATAAATGACCCGTAACAAAATACCACGTTATGGAAATAATGATACTTTTGCCCTTTAAGGATCACATTCAGAAAAATTCCTTTCATAAATTATGTAGTGACCACAGCGGAGTCCTTTATCTTTAAAATGATACCTCAACTATCTACATCGGTTAGATATCAACGGACATAAATGGCTTGTGACACAAAAACGCGTTGTAGAAATATTAACACTTTTGCCCTTTAAGGGTGGAATTCGGAAAAATTTCTTTCATAACATATGATGTCACCAATGCGGAGATCTTTAAGCTGATACTTCATTTATAGATTTCGGTTAGGAATACGCGTAGATAAATGGTTCATGGTACAAAAAAACCGACTTTTAGAAATATTGATATTTATGCCCTTTAACAGTCGAATTTAGAAAAATTACATTCTTAAAATATGTTGTGACCAGAGCAGATATCTTCATTTTAAAAATAAAATCTAATTTGTTAATATCTGTTATGTATTAAGGGAGATAATGATTTGTGACAAAAAACACATTATAGCGACTATACATATATAACTTAAGGTTTGTTATAATAGCACTGTGGGGGAAAAAAGGAGGAATATAGGGAGGTCTAGTGCTATGGTGGTTACTAACAGAAGGACGATAGCTGTTAGAAATATCTACTTAAAAGAACTCCTTTCAGTAGTATGTTCACCTCTTTAAAAGTTGTGAACTTTTTGATATTCCACATTTTATTGCTAGGTGGTGCTAAGTGTCTTCGTTTAAATAAATATTGTACTATGTGGGCTTCTGGTATACACCGTCCATGATGGACCTATGCTACTTCCTGACTCACAGATACTTCCAGGAACGTTATCTTTCAGTTTACTTCACTTAAATGGTGAACGTTATTATATCACGAGAACAGTTTAAAAGTTGTGAGTAAAGCAATCACTTATATATGTTAAGCTACGTTTACATCTAGGACAAATTCAGAAGATGTATCAGGATTTGTATCAGAAATTGTACTAGCACATGTCTGAGGCCTTCATTGGCTTGTAAAAGTATTTACCTTGTGCTTACATCAGTATACACAAATAACAAAACTTGCTTGATACTTGTGTACACTGATGTGCTATTAAAGGCCTTATTTTTCATTTGAATTGTCAAATCATTAAAAAGGTCACCTGATGAAGATTTTTCTAAATGTCTGTGCTTACATGATACTGAAATAAGAATGGAAAAGTAGATGGTGATAAAAAATAATAAAAAAATATTATCGAGACGTGAAATACAAGGTGCTTATGGCATGTTAATGAAAGAACTAATAACATAAACAGAGCGTACAAAGAATGGAAACCTTCTTCTTAAGGTATTTATCACTAATTTCTGCGATTGAGCATATACAAAATGTATGAGCGACTTGTATGAGATACTCCGATATATATATATTACTAATATTACTTCATTAAATGATAATCATCTTGAATAATAGATACATATTATCAAAGATTATTAATTAGAATGCTTGGTGTAGTGACACAATTTTTTCGATTTTTTTTGGCTTATTTGTTGTTAACAATCATAAGCTCAACTTTTGACAATTGTTATTTTTCTTAGGTATTATTCTTCATTTGGCGACAAATGATCATGAGAATGCAATGGAAAACTTTTTTTTTTGCTTCCATCAGTATTTTGACCGGTTTGATCCAACCCTCCATCCCTTCCTAATTTGCACTAACTTTTTCATCTCAACATACCCGTTACTAAAATCCACGTCCTCAATTATCTGCTTCATATATTCTAATATCTGTCTTCCTCTACAGTTTTTATCATCCACTGTTTCCTTCACTAACAAATGAACCAATCCAGCATGTCTCAAAGTATTATCTTCCAGCCCGTCTTCTTCTGTATGCTTCTTCCACAAACTTCTTTCCTCGCCATCATTTTAAAAATTCTTTCATTTCGTACTTTGTCTGTCCATTTAATTTTTCAGCATTCTTCTGTATCACCACATTTCAAATGTTTCAATTTTCTTTTTTTCTGGTATTCATAATTGTCCATATTTCGCTACCATAAAGTTCAGTCCTCCATACATAGACGTTTTCAAAAGTTCTTTCTAAGTCCTAGATCAATGTTTGAAACTAAAAGATTTCTCTTTTTCATGAAGGCTCTTTTTGCTAGTGCTATTCTGCTTTTAAGCATCATTCCTGCTTCGGCCATCCGTTGTTATTTTCCTCTCCAAGTAGCAGAATTCTCTTACTCCTCCTATTGCATCCGATCTTATTTTTATATTTAATCTACTGTGATTGATATCATTTCTGCTACATTTCGTCATTTTTGTCTTGCTTTGATTTATATTCAGTCCAAACTCTTCCTTCAGTATTTTGTTCATGCCTTTCAGTAACTTCTCAATATCCTCACCCTATTCTCCTAACAAGACAGTCTTCAGCAAATCGCAGCATACTGATTTTTTTCTCCTTGATCACTTATGACAAATGAAATTTTTTATTTTACTTCCTTTATTGTTTCCTCTACATACAAGTTGAATATTAACGGGGATAGACTACAACCTTGTCTCACATCCTTTTTAACTGATGCATGTCTCTCGTGATTCTCTACATTTATTGTAGCTTCTTGATTCTTAGATAGTTTATAAATTATTCTTCTATTTCGATATTTTGCATTTAAATTTTGAACATCTTGTTGACCTAATATTATCAAAAGCTTTTTCTAAATCAACAAATGCTATATAATTATCTTTCCTTTTCTTGATTCGCCCTTTCAAGTATTAATCTTAAAGCCAGAGTTGCTTCCCTTGTACCGCGATTTTTCCTAAACCCAAACTTATCTTCACCTACTATCTCTTCTACCACCCTTTCCATTCTTCTGTATATTATTTTTGTCAATAATTTTGAAGTATGTGGTGTTAGACTAATCGTGCGATAATTCTCACATTTGTCGGCTTGTGCTTTTTTCGGAAGTGTGAAGATGATATGTTTATTAAAATCAGATGGAATTTAACCTGTTTCATAACTTTCTGATATCATTCTGAATAGGCTAATATTTTAATTTCTTCATCTCCTAGGTATTTAAGTAGTTCTGCAGGGATCTCATCAAATCCAACTGCCTTATTTGCTTTCAAGTCATTCTGAGCTCTTCCAGATTCTATCCTCAAAAAGGATCTCCTTAGTCATCAATGTTGACATCGCCTTCCTTTTCTTTTACGCGATTCTTCAAGTCGTCTCCATCATAGAGTTTCTCAATGTATGCCTTCCATCCGTTAGATCTACCGTTTGGGATTAAAGAGGTTTCCCTTTGGCAACTTTAATGTTTACATCTCTTTTCTTCAATTCTCCATAATTTTATTAGATCTTCCTATATGCAACATCTACTTTTACCTATTACCATTTCCTGCTCAAATTCTTCAACTTTTCCTGAAGCTATTTTTCTTTTTTTACATTTCATGTTTAAATATTTTCTAAATTGCCTGTATTGTTCTCTTCCTGTTTCATCCTGGGCATTTTTGTGCCTTCCCCTCTGATACATCAGCTCCAAAATTTCTTCTGTGATCTAAGGTTATCGAGCAGCTCGTTCCCTAATTCCAAATGTTTCTTTACCAGCTTTCATTATTTCGGTCTTTAATGCATTCCATTCGTCCTCGGTAGAGCTCCTTTCAGAGTTACTTCTTAGACCTAAGCCTACCATTTCTGCAAATTTTTTCTCTCGTGTTATATTGTTTCAGTTTATTCACTTCCAGTCTGTTCTGCTTATATTGCTTCTATCAGCCTGCAATTCATTACTATCAAATTATGGTCAGAGACTATGTCTGTTCCTGCGTACGCTTTACAGTCCAGAAATTGATTCCTCTATCTCTGTTTGACCGTCCATGATACATACTACCTGATATCTGCCTGTATCGCATGGACGTTTCCAGGTGTATATATTTCTTGCCTGCTTCTTAAACAGTGTGTTTGTCACAACTAGCTTAAATCTATCACATAATTCTAACAAATTGCTTCTTTGGTCATTTCTTTCCCTTGACCAAAACGTCCTACAGTATTCCCTTCTTTTCCTTCTCCCACTATCGCATTCCAGTCACCCATGATTGTTACCTTTTCTTTCCCCTTCACATATTGGATTAATTCTTCAATTTCAGCGTATATTTTCTCTATTCCTTCGTCATCTTCCTGTGACATTATACACTTGTACTAACGTGGTCGGGGTGGTCATAGTTTCTAGTATCATCGAAATAATTCTGTCACTAAACTGTTCCTAATAACTCTCCCTTTTCCCTACTCTCTTATTCATTACAAAACCTGCACCAGTAACTCCACCGACAGCTATTGTGTTAAATATTCTGTGTTCCCTGACCAGAAATCCTGTGCATCCTTCGAAGTGCGACTTCTAACATAAATCGTTTCATTTCCCTTTTTAAGTTTTCTAGCCTACCTGCCCTATTCAGACTACATGAAGTTGTCTCCACACCCGTACACGTCCATCCGCTCGATACAATTGGAAACGAGACTCGTTAGAACCAGGCAATATCTTTCCAATCACCAATAGTCTAATGTCGGTGCTGACGGGCGAGGCGTAAAGCTTTGTGTCGTGGACTCAGCAAGAGTACACGAGTGAGCCTTCGGTTCCGAAAGCACATATCGTAGATGTTTCGTTGAATGGTTCGCACGCTGACACTTGTTGATGGCCCAGCATTGAAATCCGCTGCAATTTGCGGAAGGACTGCACTACTGTCACGTTGAAAGATTCTCTCCAATCGTTGATGGTCCCGGTCTTGCTGGATAATTTTCCGGCCGCAGCGATGTCAGAGATTTGATGTTTCACCGGATTCCCGATATTCACAGTGCACTCGTGAAATGGTCGTACGAGAAAATCCTCACCTCATCATTACCTCGGAGATGCTGTGTCCCATCTCTCATGCACCGACTATAACACCACGTTCAAATTCATTTAAATCGTGATAACCTGCCATTGTAGCAGCACTAACCTGATCTAACGCCTGCGCCAGACACCTGTTGTCTTATATAGGCGTTTCCGACCGCAGCGCTGTACTCTGAGTGTTTACATATCTCTGTGTTTGCATACGCATGCCTATACCAGTTTCTTTGGCTCGTCAGTGTAATATTAACCGCAGCTGCTAATTGAAATGAGTTAGTTAAATATTGTTAGGATATGCAATTCTTGCTTATCATCAACAAATGATATTCTTACTTGAACACCATAACTTACAGCATATTCAGCATATTTTCAAAAAAAAAATGTTAGTACTTAAACTTCTCTCATATTTAAACATTGGTTAATCACGTAGCAAAAATCCAAAATTTCGTAATTTTTGAACGGATACCTCGTATTTTCACATTCCTGTATCTGACATGATCAAACAGTGTAGCTCCATCTTTCATGAGAGTGTGTTGTGGAAATGTGCTGATTCATTACAGATAGCATATGATTTCCTCCGATGTGGTATTACTGGCTACAGCAAAAAAAAAAAAAAAAAAAAAAAAAACTTGTTAATTATCTAATAAGTTTGTACTGTACAATATGGAAAGGACTATGGTGCCTATTAGCTTCTGTTTTGTAATTTTCTCTGGTTTTGTAATCTCATCTATTTCATTTACCTTCTTCCCTCAATGTTTTTCGATGGAGAAGTATTTTTAAAAACGGTTTTAAGTGATACTTACTGAATAATAGTAAGGACATTTGCTAGCTATTATGGACACATATTGATTTATTCCAGCGAACAATGAAGAACTGTGCGTAAACGAATTGGGTTTAAACGTAAGTTCACCCAAATCTCAATCCCAGCGCTGCCGGTCATCAAGGTCGGTAAGATGACCGACTTTATTTTTTCCCGTTTCGATATAATATACCCACAGTTAGGAATGAAAATAAGTGTGAGAATCATTAGGTGGATAATTTATTTCAAGCTGTAGTTATATCGAGCAACTTGAATGGGGAACTATAGGTTAATTACCTGAAGGAAGTCGGTTAGATCCTTTACATTTCTGAATTCCTTTCACCTTGACTTGGTCGTCACTGGTAGGTATTTCATAATAAAAACGTACATCACGTTGTAATAGGCACTTCCTTCATTAAGAATGTGGTATCATCAACGCATTTCATCAGAAAATTCATGAGATAAGAAGATTTTCATTTACACGTTGTGAAATACATTCAGTTTTTTGCACATGCGAATTGATAAGTTTTTTTTGGGAAGATGTCTGAGAAGCTGTCACAACCTCATTCAAATCTTTTACTACTTTCTATCCTAGTTGTACTCAGAGTAACGATTACAGCTCTTAGAAACTTTTATACTGGCAATTTCGTTAATAATATAACTTTTTTGTTTAATAATATCAATCTGCTACAAAAAGAATACCGAATCGAGAAATAAATAGAAGAAAAATTAGTGAAAGTTACCTTTCGACAGACTACTGTTCACCAAAGTAACTATTTAATATCAAAGATTTAGAAAGTTACAAAAATTCTAATTAGAACAGAATACTTTTAACACAAAAAGATTCGATTAACAAATAAACACCTGTGTGTTGCAATATATTTGTGAAAATTTATTTGCAAATCTTCCTGCAATTCTTTATTAAATTGTACTGTAATGTAAAACTTTTTCTCTTCTAATAAATAATTCATCTTTTTACAGATATGGTAAACCGGATTTGTAACTATTCCACCTTGACTTTAATAAATTAACATTCTGGAAAAGAAATGAAGGATTTTTGTTTTTTAATATAAAGAAAACGAGCAAAATACCAAATCACTACTATCGTATTGAAACGATGCATTTATCAGTGTTAAACTTTTCTAGCGTTTTTGTTCACCTCGTAAGATTGCAAACAGAAGTTACTGAAATATTAAGTAAAGAATAACTTTTATATTATTATACATTGCTATGGTGAGTTAAGGAGAGATTAGCGAAGCCTGCATCATCACACGCAGATATTAAACGAACAAATAATACTTGGTCGAGTTAATAACCGTGAGAAAATTGTTTTCGTCGTAATGTTTATGTAGGGCCTTCAAACTTCAGTAATTACGAGAAATGTCTTAAGACGGTTCTTTTGGCGCGTTTATTGCGTTTAATATGTGTTTATGACCAGGACCTCGCTTAATTAAAACATAAACGTGTGTTATGAGAACCTTGAATATAGTGAAATATTTTTAGTCGTAGGTATATCTCAAAAGAAATAACTGTGATTGCGTATCAAAAGGCCAAGCACCTCATCAAGTTTCAGGTTAGTGGATTCAGTTTTAGAATATATATTTATGTTTATACGACAATTTCTTAACGGGAGTAAACAACTCTGCGCATAATTCGAGCTTCATCCATGCACTATTATGATAACGTACAACGGAGATTAATTTGACTTGTATTTTCCAGATTCAGAAGGAACTGTAGTCAGATAAATTAAGCCAGAATGAAAATAAACTAATTTTCAGATGATCTGATTAGTTAGTTAGTGTTAGTAACTACTTTGTTTTTAAGTATGGAATAGAAAAATGTAATCTTAATGAATACTGTTAAAAAAAAAATCCTCGCTTTTCTATCATCAGTTTTGATGTCGCCGATACACCTATTGGAGAGTAGAAAACAACGTTATGTATTTTTTTTTTTTTTACTAAAGCTTTCTTAGTCCAAAAGGCAGGCATATTTGAGCCTTTCCTGGTGGCACCTCGTCTTAGAGCACTTCCATCCTAAAAGAAGAGTAAATCAAAATGGCCGAAACGTCAAGGACACAGTGCTATCTGGAAAGCATGAAATATGTATATTTTCGAATAGCTTCGATCGACATCAACCAGTGGAAAATATTTAAAATTTCTATGTAATGATGTTCTTTGGTGTAGTTGCCGTATATATTATTTACAACTCACTAAAAAAGACTTTAACGCCTTATTTAAGTAGCTTATAACACGAAGAAATTAATTTGGCAAGCAAAAATAGTGACACAGTAGCTACAAAAAGCTACTAGTTCTTAAACTTAACATTGTGTTAACTATGTGTTTTCTCCGTTTATGGTGTTCAACCTGTAGACGTACAATGACACATCTTTGTCTCCATGCCAAACCCAGCCATAAATATTCTTCGTTACTATCTGCATCCCTTTTCCTACATTACTTATTACTCCTTTAGCTATTTCTTCGAGTCATTTTCTACAATGCCTTTCTTCTTAGTACTCATCTTAAAGAAATTTTAATTTCAAATATGTTTTTTAATACTACTAGTGTACATCATTATTTTATACTATGAAAGCTCGTGATCGTTTATTGCGCATTGTTACGGTTCTAGAATAGCTCCAGTTTTTAGGGTCAAAGATTATGATAGGTTGACTTGATCTAGCCAGGTACGAACTTTCCCTGTATTTCACCCTTAGGGTGAATAAAATGTCTTAAGCCTGAAGAACTCAGAAGTATATTATTAGACGTATCAAACATAGACAAAGACGATCACTCTATCGGATAATTGTTTCAAAGGTCGTGGTTGCTATACTGAAATACAAACTTGACTTGTATTTGACCATAAAAGTAAACTCCGAAAAACTTGAGGAACTAATAAATATTCATAAGGTAATCTTGGTCATAATGTCCTTAACAGCCAGAGAACTTAAAACAGATTAATAAATAGCTAAGCAAAACCGTAGAAATGAATTGCGACAATGCTCGATTCGATAAAATATTTGGTCTGGTATCCACTTTGAATAACCTAACTCAAGTACATCAAACATGTACAAAGACGATTAACGAAAGCGGTCAATAAAATACGTAAATAGCAGATAACCCATAATGTATAAACTTTAGTCAAACAGCAACATTAGCGAAAGTTTTAAATTAATTGAAATTTAGCCTTGGCCAGAATGACAATTGGCATACGCTGTTACAGTGGAGACTATGAGGAATTTAAGTTTCTTAAAGTTGACATATTATTTAAAGGTAGATCCACTTTTTTTAACAGTAAAGTTTAACAATTTTTTAACCATAAAAAGCTACGGAAAGCAAAATTAATGACTGTATTATGGCAATTAATTTAATAGTAGTTGCTTAGGTATTAAACTGTGCACATAACTTCTGTTAATTAGCGGCAATAATATCGTTGTTGAATTAAGTTTAATAAATAAAAGCTGTTTATTGTGTTATAAATTGGTTAAACAAATTGAGTGCTGTATTTTCCTGAAATAAGAGGAGAAATAAAATATTTTATTTACGCGTTGAAAATACTAAATGCTGTAGCTAAGGGCAAAACTCAAGAAAATTAATGAGTTTCACATCGCATATATGTAGCCATGTAATTGTTGACTTAAATCTATATAAAAAGGTAAGATTGAACCTTCAACCTCATTTAATATCCAACACGTGATAAACTTTGGTCATAAAAATTAGCCTAGGTCCGAATGACAATTGGCATTCGCTGTTACAGCAGAAACCATGAGTGATTTAAGTTTATTAAAGTCGACATGTTACTGGAAAGTAGTTCCACAATATTTTAACACTAAAGTTTACAGACTTTTTTTTTAACAATGGAAGGCTTGACTGAATTATGTCAATTAATTTTATAGCAGTTGATTAGATATTAAACTGTGCACCTTACCTCCAATTGCTAATGACTAAGGTCCCTGTTAATTTGCGAGTGTAGGCTGGTATGTGACGTTAGTGTTCTCCAACCAATAGCTATCGAGATGAGTGGGTGAGTGAGCTTAGGAAATTATAAAGTAGATATTGTAGAGCAAGCACAGAGGAGTAATAAAATAGGATTCAAGAGGACACACGGGAACAACAAAGTACGAAATGGCCGATGATCTTGCAAAAGATTCAATAGAATCTGATATGGAGATCAAATTTTTAACCCTCCCCCTCAGATTTTTTCTATGTTGGGAAGGGAAACAATTTAATAGTGTGAGGAAGATTGCAAGACAAGACAGTTTCAACTAAGGAGAAGATATCCCATCGTTCAGAACAGTATTCCTGCTACTTCGTGGTGTAACGAAGAACTCATGAGCAGGAAGTGCATCAGTAGCATCACACGGATGAGATTTGGGCTTACAGACGATCCTGAACAGCTGCTTAGGATAGACATGATTAACACCCCATAGTGTGATTGCAACGAATCAACTGCAGGGGGTCTAAGTCATCTTTTACTTCAGTTTAGCAAATTCCAGACACATCTACGTTTTCTCTCTACTTTAGTGATACCAAAGCACCAGCTACATAAGTTTTTATATTGTACAGCAACAACAAATTTCTTACAGGGTACTGGAGGCCTTCATTAAAGATACTGAAATCAGGATTTAAGCACTAAAATTGTGTATGTCAAGTTCATCTCAGACAATGCAAAAGATAATGCACATGTTGACGGCTCTTTTAAATGCAGCTCCATCTACGGTTCAAATGAGACGGTTAGCTACGATATCTGAACACTGTCATTTTGCATATGAATTATTTATATGCATTAATGACCTAATAGGTTAAATCTGACCTACTATAGGTCAAATCAGACCATATTTGCTTCACCTTTCACTCAGGTATACTAATATGGCAATACATTGCTCCAGTATGCAATAAGATAATATAACAATAAAATTTTCTTTAGTGTGCATTTCCTAGATTCGAACAAACATTCCACAGGTAACTTATGAGCATTTTTTTATTTATTTAAGCTTATTTTTCTACAAAATATAACATTCTTCCCGATAATACCTTTACCAATGGCTATGATCTGTTTCATTTCCCTCTCTCCTAGCAATAATAAAGTTGAGACAGGCACCGATACAGAAGAGTTCTCGGAAGAGGGGCAGAACAATTTCTTTCACTCTATATGGAAGCAAGTCCGTTGAGTTCGAAGTGCATAATGCGCGAACTGTCTACCGTTGTGGACTCTTAAGCGCCCTAAGGTTCCAAGTAAATTTTATTACTCATCGTAAAACCAAGTCATAATGCATGATTATTTTTTTTATTTTCCTAGCCGGATTTCAAAGAATGTAACTTTGTGCATCCCATAATTTATGATTTTAAATGATCTTAATGTGTTTGATAGTTAAATATATTTTCATGTTTCTTTCTGTCTCTGCAAATTAACGTTAACATGATAATGTTGTATACTAAATTGTACATATGTAAATAATCCGTATTGGATGCCAAAATACCTCAAATATTGCATTCTTAGTTACTGTAATTAAAGTGACAGATGCGATTGATTTTAATAGATATTAACAAAACAATTTCTGTTGTCCATGCAGACGTAATAAATGTATTATTTACATGTATAAGATAATTCATTCCAAAATAACCAATTGTCTTTGGAAGAAATAATATTGAAAGAAATTGTTATTTAATAATGGAAAACTTAATTACAATAAACCAAAGAAAAAAGTATATAATTATTTTCTATGGTGCATTACGTGGAGATAATCTGTAGTAAAAAGCCTTCCGCTTTGGATAAGTAGCTCATGGTACGAATAAATTAATATTGGCACAATACGTGAAACCGGCAGTATTTTAACTTTATTTCGTGTTAACTGAGTGTTTTCTCCCTTTATCATATTCTGCGTTTACGCTGTACATTGACACCAGCTTTATCTCCACACCTACGTATCCCAGGTATAATATTCCTCTCATAATTCTTTGACTTATGTGAACTCATCAATCATCTTCATCCTTTTCTTATTACTCCTTTAATTGTTTCTTCCAGTTATATTTTTTATTACTTCTTTCTTCTCAATACTAGTCTAAAACAAGTTTTTAGTTTATTTATGTATAATATAGGTTTTTGGTTACTCATCTTAAGATATCTATTTTTCTTAAAATTACAATCCACTTTGTATATTCTATCATTCTCTCAAGTTACATTTCACAGACCTCGAACTTCTTCGTCTATCTTTTTGTCGGGGTTAATTTCCTTGATCCGTACAACAATACAGTCCGCACATAATTCATGAGCAATTTTTTTTTATTAGTTCTAACCTAGTTCTACAAAATATATTCTTCTTGCCGTAAATACATTTACCCAGCGCTATCCTCAGATTTATTACCCTCTCAAAAATGCATTATGTTCTTTATAAATATGAAATATATAAGTAGAGCCACTTGTTCGATTTTTCCATCGTTGTACTAACTTTCACTATTTATTCAATATTTACTTTGGTTTTCTTTCATTTGATTCCCATTCTATACTACTCCATCCTGATTTTACGATTTTCATAACATTCTTTTAATATTTTAAGATTAATTCTGCAATAGCTCAAGTCGTCTGCCAATCTTATGCAGGTTATTATTCTTCTACCAATAGTCGCCCATTCCTTCGACATTAAGTGTCTTACTTATTAAAGCTGTAAGCACTATGATTGACATAGAGTTGACGATAGTTGAAGACTATATTGCTAAGACCGAGAGCAGTCATTTTGAATGATTTATGAGTTTTCGTTAGTTTCATTAAAAGGTAGATCGCTTAAGCAATAGTTAAATTGCTGTTAACGATAACAGTTTTGTGGCTGATCAGTAACTATTGGGCTAGGAATTCGAGAACTTCCTTATTTGTCCCCCTGTCTGGGCATCCATATTTCGGCGTCCTACGGGCTGAGATCAGCAAAATGGTGTGATTAATCCGCCATATACTTTGTTGCAGGCCCTTCTTCCACTTCCCACTTCTACCTACTAGAATAAAAAAAGCTATTTAGATATTTGAAATAACATACATGTTTCTTTATCGAGTCTAATCCATCTATTGTATTTGTATTATAGCGCTATTTTCAGCGTGGTTCTTATTCTTAGAGGCTTTATTAAAATTTAAAGGACATGTTTCTCTATTTATACAAAAAGCTTTAAATGAAAACATCGAAAGAATAAGTTCTTTGTGCATTGCAAATACTTCCACATTAATTCACCGCTCTACATCTTGGGTAGTTCACAAAGTTGACGAGAAATCTTCTTATGAAGTGTGGGAGAACAAATAACGAGGAACAACAAAAAATCCTGTCATTTCCTCGGTCAGTATGTAATGTACGTGAAATGGGTATCTCTCATTTGGCAGCTCAGGACGTGGGTTTTAAAAAGCAAATTTGTGCCACAGTTCGTTAGGTGAGAAGTAACGTCCTGTTATATGGTCGCCATAAGCCCGGCTGGGCGCCGCGCCGGCAGATTTTCAATTCCGCAGCCGTTTGCCGGTGTTTCTCTCGACGGACGGACGGTTATGACTTAATAACCGACGGGCGCCCAGACTTCGTTACCCGCTGCCGGGACTCGCCGGTCCGGAATGATATTTTCGCAATCGCATTACGGACTGCGCCGTATAATTAACTGCCGCGGGGGTGAAAAATAACTTGGCGCCACACTTAAAGAGAGACTGCCTGCACTCTGTGTGTCCTTCCTCTGCTAACTCCCACACCTGCACATTTATCTACTGACACCAAGTAATCGAGTGTGCTGCGGTCTAACGCCTAGCTGAACACCTAGCTGAACACCGACATTCCGGTACTCATGAAGTCAACAGATATTGCGTTTCTCAAGTATTAGGTGAAATGTCTTACGTAGTAAACTCTCTAGCATTTTAGATACGTGAACAGTAAGTAATGAACTGCTTGAATAACTGATTGAAAAATATTAACATTTACAGAAATTATTTTAAAAAAACCAACAATGCAAAAAATAACTAACGAAGTTGCAGAACATTTTTAAATCAAATTTCAGTTAATTTTCATCTTCTGTTATGGTAACCTAATCAGTTTTACCTTATACAGAGATTAAAATGTCTCCAGTGCTGTTATGAAAGTTTGATTGCAAGGAGAAAGACCGGAGGAAAGCTTTCTGAAAATTGTGTCAGGACATTTCATCTAACGAGTTCTGAATGTCGCGAACAAAATAGTTAGGGCACTCGCTCAAAACAAAATTTTGAGTTTCATGGCTAAATCGGGAGTGCACATTAATACTGAATGTAAACAAGGACGTTTAGACGCTTAGTTCTCTCATAAAAAAACAAGTTTTTACAGAGGTTATAACAGGTTGTCTCAGTTGGTTGCGGCACCGTGATGGCGACTGGCGCCTAAAACGGGCTAAGCTGGTTGAAGTCCTGGTGGCGGATATAATTTTCATCATCAGCACTTGGCCGGCTGAGTAGTAGACATGGTGATGCACAAATCCCAATCAACAGATTGTGCTCCAAAGTCCTGGGTTAAATCCCAAACTTTCCGCAGTGCGAATAGAGTTGGGCATCCGACACTGTTGATGGTGATTCATACGTTGGATAGCGATGTTAAGCTTGATGACCCCTAGTGGCTTTCGGAAGAGTAGGCCTGAATTGTCACACTTACCCTTCTTTTGTGTTTCATCCGCAAACAAAATTCTACACTGGATATACACAATACCACAATAGCGCTTACTAGCAGTATCTATATATATAAAGATGAATGTATGTTTGTTTGTTTGTTTGTCATACAAATCCACAGTTTTCATCCTATCTCGATCAAACTTTGCACACTTATCCTTTGAAACAAGGAGAAAAATACTGTCTACATTTGGTTGAAAAATTATCTGTATAAATAATACATGTTGTCTCATAATTTCGAAATACTACTGAATGGCGATAGACAGACGCGTAGGATATGGACGTCTGTATACTGCTTTTTTTCGTGTATCGGTCAGACAGCTCAGTGGTTAAAGCGCATGCTTACAAATGTTTGGGTCGTGGTCTGCGGTTCAAATCTCCGTGGAGGCTAAGGTTTTTAAAAATTGTTTTTGATCGTAAGAGTCACGCCTGGGCCGTAGGTTATTCGGATTTAATGTTAAACTGTAGATATCACAAAGTTAGGGGTGCAATGCGAGGCAAATCGTAGGTAGTCTTGCAATGTTGTAGATGTTCACTTTTTTACGTTATATTGATCCCTCAGTGGTGATTCGCTGTCATTGTGTTTGTGACATGCAGTAATCTATCTATATATATAAAGATGAATGTATGTATGTTTGTTTGTTAGTTTGTTTGTTCTTCATAAAAATCCACAGTTTTCATCCTATCTTGATGAAACTTTGCACACTTATTCTTTGAAACAAGGAGAAAAATATTGTCTACATTTGGTTGAAAAATTATCTGTATAAATAATACATGTTGTATCATAACTTTACTACTGAATGGCGATAGACAGACGAGTTGGATATGGACGTCTGTATACTGCTTTTTCCGTGTATCGGTCAGAAAGCTCAGTGATTAAAGTGCTTGCTTACAAATGTTTGGATATGTTTAATAGTTGCAGTCACGAAATTGTGAGACCTTATCGAATGGTGACAGAAATATGTTGGAAACTGATTCTCTTCAAGAGACTGGTTCGACGGTAGAATGTTATAGTGATAGCTTCCCTGTCATATTATGCCGACTCGGTGTTGTTTGGTTTCCAATCCTTTGTTACCAACAACTTTCTATATTCAATTCTGGCAAAAAAATTCTTAATCCACGCGTACGAAGTCACGGGTACGAGCTAGTATATTTATATTCGTAATTGCTATATTGACTTCACAATTCAAATAATATAAAATAATTACACTTATCCTTCCTTTTCCAGTATCGAATTACTTCGATATATTCGATTCTGTGTCATGAAAAAATTGCATTCTGAATAAAGTTCAATTGTTTTGAAATTATCAACGCACGTGGTTTATTGTTAATTCACGATTTAATAGTTACCAGTTACTTATCATTTCTGTATCTTTTGGTACTGTAATGAATAAAAAAGTGCAGTGCCATTAGGCACTAAGTGATCCCACGGTATGTGTGAATATTGCCGATGCGTCGTGTCAACTAACAGAAACGTGACGGAACTAAAGCGTCCGGATTTACACGCACCTTGGGGGGGGGGGGGGGTGCTAACAACGTCCCACTCAACTTGGACATTAAGCGGATTTATAACCCCCATAAATAACTGGGACCCGCTTTCTATTTTCGCACGTTTAGGAAAGTTCCCGCCGAAAACTGGCGCAGACTAGCAAAAATAAACCTTAGTGACGTTTCCTAGTAAATGAGTGCTTTATGAGAGTAGGGGAAGACGATCCAGCCAATAGAGAAGCCGCCTCAATTTATTGCCGTGTTGGTGTTTTTTCTTGTCTGTTCTGGGCCAATGTGGCGCTGGTCCTTTGGCGCGGATTGCGGTGATTCGCCAAGAGCCGGACCCGACATCGCATTACGACAAGTACAGAGTCTTGCTCGGAGGGGAAGAACGGACGACGAGACACTCTGGTTCAGATCTTCATCGAGTACAGCCGAAGTGACCTTCAACGAAGCCGGACCTGGACGACCCCATGTGGCGCTGGTCTTGCCTGGTCGCTGACCTGGGCTGTGAACAATGGTAAAAGCTACGACCCGGACGGAAACTCATGCAATCGTTCCACCCAGTAATGACCCTGAGATTTTGCAATGACCCTGAGATTTTGCTCTAACTGTTTGACATTCAATGATATGTAATTCTTAACATCAGAATAAAAACAAACTTCGTGTTTGCCTAATTTCACAATAATAAATTGTACACCCAATTTTCAATTTTCCTATTCATTACAATAATATTTCATGTGATTAGCTGAAGATTAACTATGATTTTTGATATTCCAAATTGATAATTTTGCTAATGATAAAACAGTATGACCCAAAAGTAAACGTCCCCAAGGTAGACGTAACAGTACATATGACTCTATTTGAATACAGTAATTACAATTTCCTCATGCTATCATTCTCCTTCATTGCCTTCGGGCTCATACTTAAAAATTTCAACTTTACGGTCCTAATACTTTTGCCTACACACATCTTTTTTTAACAACAGCAAACCAAAGATCCTCTTTACGTCCCGTGGCCTTTAACACTCAAAGAGCAAAGTTAGTTCATTTAATTACCAGTATTTAATAACTGAATACGCTTTTAATAGTAAATTTCACGATCAGTTAGGCCATGTACTCACAAGTTGTTTAAGTGGGTTACAGTGAGGATAATTAATTGTAGTAAGAAAATATGTGAATTAGTTCCACGAATGCTTCTTCAACAAGACGAGCTATTTAGTTATCCTATGCGGGCTAAGTATTATTAAAAGTGTTGTATATCAAGAATATCAAACTCTTTTATTTGTAACTAGCTGACCAGACAGACGTTGTCCTGTCCAAATTTCAATAAATTTCTTTGTGATCGTTTTGTGAATTTGTGAAAAGCTATTCATAATGTGTAAAATAAGTAAAAATGTGTTATCATTGTATTTATTATCAATTGTGTCCATAGGTATTCTTTTTTAAGTGGAGCACATTCAGAAGTATGCCAATGTGAAATTTTACATTTGAGATTAATTCTATCAGCAGTACACTGCTGAAATGCTGGAAATGTGTGATGTGCCTGAAATGTGATCGACTTGGAACCATGCTGTTTTCTTCCAAACTTTAACTCACAATTGAATTAAATCAGCATTTCATGTTAACCAAATAATTTTTTCTTTCATTAAATGTGAAATCTCAATGAATCTCAAGGTGCTTTATTTACATTTCGATTCTTTCACCACAAAACTGGTTTTGATTGTTTCGTAGAACTTGCATCGTTCGGGTGCAATATCAAAAAGACTATTTATGTGCCACCGTACATTCACCCCAAACTTTATCTATCGCACAGTACTTCGAAATGTGGCATGTTCGTGTTTCATTGATTTGCGTATTCAACGGCAACTTGAATGCTGAATGAGCTGTTTGATCGCCTTTCAACAACGTACGCAATTCCTGATGAAGCAAGCGTTTCAACTCTTGATTAAATGCGTCGTGAGTTATGCATAATTGAGGCAATAAATTGTTCTATACCATCAAACGCGGGCCCTCAATTAATATCAATGGTATAAAAATAAAATAACTATATTTGTTGGAAAGATCGCAAAAAATAATAACAATAAAAGTTAAGGAAATTTTATTTTTATTTATGCTAGAATGCTTTTTTACAGATTTTTCTCCAGATCAACCAGTTTTTTTAGTAGAAAACATTGAGTTATTTCCATCCCGGGAGTGTGCGGAACAAAAAAAAGTATTATGCATCATTTAAATCGTAATTTGTTTTTGAGTTCATCCAAAAATACCTTAGAAAAAGCGTTTTCAGTTTTTCCAACATTTTCCCGGTTTTACCGGCAACTTTTCAATTTTCCTTTCTCTATAAACCTTATTCAGACCATTACGAATATTTTTTTTAAAAAAAAGAAGGAAAAAATTAGCCAAATCGTTCCACAAAAAAAAAGAACTTCAGCGTTTCTCAAATTCTCTGGGAAACTTTTCCAATTTATCTTTCTCTTAAAACTTTATTCGGACTATTACAAATGTTTTTAAAAAAAATATCAAAATCGGTTCATGGGAAAAGCACTTTCAGTTTTTCCCGAATTTTCCCATTTTCTAAGACAACTTTTCCAATGTTTCTTTCTCTAAAAATCTTATTTGGACTATTATGAATATTTTATCCAAATTGGCACAGCCATTCTCAAGTCATGCGATTACCAGTGAACAGCATTTCATTTTCATTTATACAGATTACCTTTTCATCTATTAAGAAATTTATATTCACTGGACGCCGCACTTACTGAGTATCACATCCTGTTCAGATATTTTCACATTTCTGAAATTTTCACTTTTTTACTAGTGTTTCAAAGTGTATCTTATATTCTTTTCCAAATAACAATTCATCAATCCAGAATTACTGCAAAATACCAGAAACGCCACATGTCGGCGGCTGTCATAAGAAAATGTCAAAAAGTCAGCTAATCTGTAGAAAAACACATCGTCAATATGCGAGGATTAGATCATTTGGACTGGTGAGACTCCATTCTACGAATCTAGTTGTTGTTCCCATTTTTTAAGGGGGCTTACTCAACTTTTTACAAAATTTGAATACGGTCTGATTTCTGTCTATTTTAAGAATACATTGATACAAATTTCTTCTATACTTCTCTATTATGTTGCTTTAACCTAATAATTGTCTACGAATGTCTGCATCCTTCTTTTTATCCTACAAAGTCCATCTTGATAGCGTAGACTTCCGTGGTCGTTGTCCATGATATTTTTGGTTTTCCGGGTGGAAAAGCATCAACTTATTGAAACCTAACGTTCAGCCATTATTCTATGGCTTTCATTAAAGGACTGCCATGTCTCGGATAGTAATACTTATAGGCGACAGCCATCAGAGGAATAGTAGTCCTCTGATATAAACCGTAAAATATTGTGTGAAAGTATATTCAGCAAAAAAAAAAAAAAAAAAACTGCATCTCTGCCAATTCAGTATCTATATTAAAAAAAGATATATTAAGTGTTCAGAATTCTCAGTTATTTACTATAAATCCCACAGTCTCGTTATTTGATCTTGCCTCTTGCACAATACTTTACCAAGTGTTCTTCCCTTTCGACAGATAGTAGTCTCGTCGTTTACACATTCCTCGGAGCACCCTTAATTCACTGTCCGAGCCGTCTGCGACGCACTTGGAATCTTAGAAGTATCTCTAGTTCCTATTGAATGCTGAATGAGACTGGCCTCGGCAAATAGGGGGGGGGGGAGGGGGGCAACGAGTTGAAACTTGCCCTTCGATAATATTAGTAAAAGCTAGTTCTTCTAGAATACATACTGCCATAAATTCCATAAAATTATACTGGTCTAAATTAGCAAATTTATACCAGAACTGTCACTAAATGTGTTCTTGATGAAGTAATAAATGACATCCTGTTACTCGTGAACTTTACAATGTTAATTTTGAGTAAAGCTCTAAGACATAATGTGGTTGGGAAATAGAGCGGGTTGGGTGCATTCGGAAGGATGTGGGTTCGAATCCGCATCCAGATTTGTGTTTTCCATGGTTTCGCCAAATCAAGCCACGCGAATGACGGGATGGTCCCTTCAAATGGCCACCACCGAATTCCTTCCAGCTCCTTGCCCACAGTCCTTTCCCGGCTCTAATGACGTTTACTTCATCGAGGGAAGATTGGGAAGTAATGTATTCAGAGCAGTTGATCACAATGTATGGAAGTTCATGAAGCCAGAAATATAACGTCTTTTGATCATCTATATTTTCCAACCTTCTAATGTTATGATGTGAATAGCGTCCAAATGTAAATGCAAAGTATCAAAATACATCGACTGTCATTACTGTTGACACACCCAGAAGGAGATGTTGAAATGGAATGAAACTTGTCACAGATAATCGAAACTGTCTACCAACAGCTTATTAGAGCATCAATCCAAATAAGATGGTTAATCTGCAGTTTGCGATGCTTTCAATACCTCTTTAGCGTGGGTACCTGCGGCGAAAAAATCTTGCATGTAGTAATAGAAACGTCAAATAGTCTTGTGGAAAATGTAATAATTGGTAAAACTGCGCTCCAGATCATGTAAATAATCTGATGGCTGAATTGATCGCATGAAATTCTGGATACCTATCTGACATAGGCAAGGTGTTGACAGGAGTCCGAGGAAACCTATATGGCATGCGGGTCGGCTTACTTCCACTGAAGATAGCACGTTGTAATCGCGCAACTAAGGTAAAAGCGGGAAACTGTACAATCACTTCTCCGTGTCTCTGCTCCATAAATACTCCTGTGATCATTGCCAGATAAAACTGAAAATCGTAATATATGGCAGCAGCAGTTCTCGAGTCGTATCACTCGACAACATCAATTCGCCAGGAGATGAAGTCGGAGAACGGTCCAGAAACGTCGCATCTGATTGGTAGGCTCCCCCGGTGGAGGCCAAGAAGTTTTTACACAGTTGTCACACCGGAAAAGCCTTAATTCTTTCAGTATCCAAATTTTAGGTTACCAGTTCTCCGCCAAAAGTAATTAAGGAGGTCATCTGAGTATAACAAAACCTGGTTTCTGCAGTACTATAAAGGCATTGTTATTACGTACCCGTCCATGGCAAACTAGGAAACCAAGTAGCGCACTGAGGAATAAAGGGACGTCGAGAACGCATCTTCTTTTGAAAGTCGTCTTGCAGTTGTGCGCATTTTATCTCGACGCAGGAATAATAAATGTTTACGGATGATAAATTCGCACCTGTTGAACGATGAAATGATCTACTCTTCTGATGATCTTCGTTGATCGCCCAGAACCCTCGTGTTCGTTCCTTGTCCTCTTGCTCACAACACTGTCTCACAGCATGATGTGCAATTTAATGCAACTAACACCTGAGGTCCAACGAACCATCTTTCTTTCTCAAACTCTGCAAGTTGTGTGTACTTGAGTCGGATGTATGGCAGAGACATTCTGTGTATTCACTGACTCTCACTCTAAATTCACTTGGAGTGTATTTCGCACAAATTAGTATTTCGACCATTCACTTTACCAAGATTTAGCGCTCTCTGGTGGTAATTCTATGCGTGTATTGCAGACAAAATAAAATCACTTTCCACATTGCTTCTGTTGGTGCTGTGTGCCAAATTTCTTTCCTTTTTTATCATTATTTCTGAGTGCTCCAATATTTATAACAATAATGTATAAATAAAAAATGTGAGAATCCCTAATTACCGATTTATATTCCGAAAATATTTACGTACAACAAATGTCGGGAGTTGTAATCGATTGTGCTTTGTGAAGTCGCTAAAACGCATCAGAAAGTATGTAGTATTCAGTACACTGGTGTGATAGAGACAATATGGTAATCAGACAGCGAACTCCCGCGCGAACTTATTGATTAATATGCTGTTCCCCATTCCCTTTTCAATTCAGTCTGCCGTCAAATGCTTTCGTCTCCTTCTTTAATGAGATCCTGAAAACGATAACGAAACTGTACGGGAAAATAATACGACATTTATATTCGTCAAACATCCATTTTTTTTGCATTTAGTGAAAACATGCAACTCATTGGTCGCTCACCAGTCAATCTTCAGAATCGTAGCGCTAATTTTCGCACTTGTCCACTTGCGTCAAATGAAACATCAAATCTACAATCTGAATTGTAATGCACGTGCATCCGGGTGATTAAGAATCTTGTTAATGGAATAACTGAAAGTGTATTGACAGTATTTTCATCGTTAGTTTCAGGGAGTTGAGTTTAGTTTCCGTTGCTATAATAAAGAATTATAAAAAAATTTGTCTCCAATTAGAAGTTCGTACTGAATTTTGCAACTGATCATTAGCCACGTCCAAGATAACTGCAACGCATCAGTTAGTCGAAGAACTCTCTGTGCCGAATAACATTTTTACTTGAACACTTATCGGGTAAATCAGACAGATCATAGTATAGAAGCAGCCACTAACTCGGAGATACTTTGAAGACTGTTGATCATAAATGAACTTTGATGTTGGGGATTAGTATAATGTTTACAATCTTTGTATGTGTAAGAGCTTTCTACTGGAATGAAATGCAAGCAGACAGTATGGAGCCCAACAAAGAAACATTATTTAAAGTTCAAAAGCGTAGGAAAATAATATAGAAGCCTACAAGTTTCACTCGTTGAAATGAGTTATTGGGACGTGATAATTTGAGCTTATCCAACACTCGGTAGTTGTTTCGAATTACAAAAAGGAAACTTTTTAACGATAAGATAACATAAATAAGGCGTCTCTCTCTTTTAAAAAAAATGCTTTGGAGAATTATGATATGACTAGGCACCGAGATTCCAACAAGCAATTAGCGCGTATTTTATTTCAGTAGTCTGAAATACTATTATAAAACTTCCATTTCTTTCTTTCCTCAATTAGGGATCGTTCGTAAGCTATGTAGATC
This sequence comes from Vandiemenella viatica, assembly GCA_031002005.1. NCBI lineage: Eukaryota > Metazoa > Arthropoda > Insecta > Orthoptera > Morabidae > Vandiemenella > Vandiemenella viatica. The sequence goes on along the minus strand of JARYHS010008074.1, from coordinate 335,792,191 downwards.
GGTCAAGCGGTAGATCATTTGGTTACACTGAGATACGGGTGTAAGAACCAAGATACGTAGGTTTTCATTAATTTTATTTTTCACAGTTAAAATATCAATTCCGTATTTTAGACACCCTATATACTGACAGTGCCGTGCATGAGTATGACTGGTTTACATTCGTCCCAGGGGAAGGATCTCATGGACCATTTCCGCCTAACTAACTTAAGAGGAGGCAGTGGGAAGGAACTCGGCTTTTGAAAGGAACCTTTCTGGCAATCGCCTAAAGGGACTGCGGAAAGCCGCAACCGGGATGGCCGGACGGGGAATTGAACCTCCGTCCTCCAGGATGTCAGGTAGGAGTGCAAAATTACAGGTCTAAATGTTCGGGTCGGACGGGGCCGGCGAATTACTGACATAAGGCACGCGGCACCAAATTCGCTTAAAAACGTTACACGGGCTCTTCAACGACAATGAAGTTCGTATTGATTTGATGCTTTAAAAAAAGCTAGATTTATTTGGGTCGCCTGTTACCACACTGCAAGTTGGTTAAATAATTCAAATAATAATCTGTCAAGTTCATCTTTAGTTCTACTACTCACTGAAGCGTTATTTTAAGTTCAAAATGTGGTGTAAAATGACGTGAAATTTTACGAGGATTATTGGAAAGGTTTTTCCGGTGAGTTTTCAGAATCCAAAATGGCGTCAATGAGCTTTAAAAATCTTTTAAGTACGGCAAAGAATAATTTCCTGGTAATACAGAAATAAAGAACTGCAACAGAAAAAAAACAGTTCTTGGTTTTTATTTTAGTTTGTTCTATTTTATAGACCAATAAACAATGCTGAAAGAGATAAGAAGAATATTTTTATTAACTCTTTAGGGAGAAAAGGATTCTTGACTGTATTTGAGAAACAGGTTTTCCCAATAACTGATCATTTCACGTTGTAGTGGGTGCCTTGGTGGGCAAACTACGTTACAATTATCTTTCATACCTTTATGATTAATAATTGTGGATTTCTAATTTTAATTTTTATGAAGGAGTGAAAATTTATTAATTTTGCAAGAATCTCGACGTTAGTTGGAATTTAGGAAAATTGTCACAATATGACATTTATTTTCTTATCACTGGCAATTACAAGTCTGAGCGAATTTACCGTTAACATTAACACAAATTGGCAAAATCATAAAAGCAACGCTCAGAGTTACAATTAGCCGTCATGAGCAAGCAAACAATTGTATATTTACTTTTAAATATATCTCAGAATCAAAATGCAAGAAATAATGACAATGGGAAACAATGAAAAATACAAATTATGACGACCTCAGACAAAGGTATCATAATACTGTGACTTTACAGTTAGAAAAGGAAAATCATGGGCGCCAGAATGAACAATTTATCATTCGAAAATAACTAGTGGGGAGGAAGTTACAACTAGGGTTGTTATCCCTAGAGGCTGCGTATCCTATAGGAAGGAAGTTGGAAGTAGGGTTATCCCTAGAGGCTGCGAAATCTATAGGAAGGAAGTTACAACTAGGGTTGTTATCCCTAGAGGCTGCGAAGTCTATGGGGAGGAAGTTACAACTAGGGTTGTTATCCCTAGAGACTGCGTAGCCTATAGGAAGGAAGTTGGAAGTAGGGTTATCCCTAGATGCTGCGAAGTCTATAGGAAGGAAGTTACAACTAGGGTTGTTATCCCTAAAGGCTTCGAAGTCTATGGGGAGGAAGTTACAAGTAGGGTTGTTATCCCTAGAGGCTTCGAAGTCTATGGGGAGGAAGTTATAACTAGGGTTGTTATCCCTAGATGCAGCGAAGTCTATAGGAAGGAAGTTACAACTAGGGTTGTTATCCCTAGATGCTGCGAAGTCTATAGGAAGGATGTTACAACTAGGGTTGTTATCCCTAGAGGCTTCGAATTCTATGGGGAGGAAGTTACAACTAGGGTTGTTATCCCTAGAGGCTGCGTATCCTATAGGAAGGAAGTTGGAAGTAGGGTTGTTATCCCTAGAGGCTGCGAAATCTATAGGAAGGAAGTTACAACTAGGGTTGTTATCCCTAGAGGCTGCGAAGTCTATGGGGAGGAAGTTACAACTAGGGTTGTTATCCCTAGAGGCTGCGTATCCTATAGGAAGGAAGTTGGAAGTAGGGTTGTTATCCCTAGATGCTGCGAAGTCTATAGGAAGGAAGTTTATGTGGCTCTCTGTCTACGAAAAGTGTAAATTTGTGTTCTGTATGATACATTTATATTTTTCTTTATGTAGTGTGTAGTATATGAGGCGGATATTGAAGGCCGTCCAAACATTCGCCTTGCTGATTCTGGGAAACTGCCCAAAAACCGCATTCAGTACGGCCGGTACGCCAGTGCCTGGGATCGTACCAGGTCCCGTTGTACCTCTCCGATCGAGTGTGCGGCGTCTCAACCTACTGATCGAAACTGAAGGGAGATTTTTTTATTTAATTTTATTTTTATTTATTTATTTATTTACTTTTTGAGAGGTGAAGGTTTGTTTTTGTTTATTTTAATTGCTTCCCAATATGCATCTGGTTTTGGGAATGTATCAACGTCAAAATTCTATTAGAAGTGGGGTAGTGAGACGAAAATCTCTTTGAGCACTAGCCTCGCTGCAATACATTAGTCTGTTGTAATTAGCAGAGTAGTGTGTTTTCTCTGTCCATGATAACGAGCAGGCTGCCATAGGCGGTAGTCTAGGCTTCAGCGTAGCGCGTCGCTCTCGCTTTATGAAACACTCATTTGCGCACACTTAGCGCGTGCCGTCTGCGAGGACCTCCGCAATTAACACAGACTAAGAGGCGCGAAAACTCGCTCTCGGTGTTCATGACCTCCATCGCTGTCCAACGCTTCCCGGGATCTTCTGCAGCACCTGCGTGTTTTCGTCCCCCTCCACAATCAACCAGCACCTGGTGACCACAACGTATACTTTAATAACTCCTAGCCTCATTGTTCCTGAAGAGGATAGCAGTTCATTAATTCTATTACACTCAAGCGTTCTCATTATTTTACTTCCTACTTTACTAACACTAAAAATTATTATTAGAATATTTATTGCAAATTAGTCATTTTACCATTTTTATACAGATTGCAGTACACTTTATTTTATTTCTGCCCTTGATAGAAATTTTTTAATTTCCGTAATTATTCCCGCAATTGGTCCAGAGCTCCAAAAGTCATGCATTCTTCGATAAGAGGAATGATTTCATTGATAAATCACTTTCTAGAACGTGTCGTATTGAGGTTGCTATGCACACTCATTGAATGCCCTCTTTCATGACATTGCTTTCAGTTTACGATTATAGCACATAAGACTTTAACATTTTCCATACCCATGTGGTTATCAACAATTTTCTGGCAGTTATCAGTTATAATGATTTAATTTTATAAATCAGATTACAGTGAACTGTGTTGTCAATATTATTTGATATACCTTTAATCAGAAATCACTTAATTAGAAACTACAGATAAAGAATTATGTTCCGCGATAGTCGCCCAACTTTTCCGAACTTACGGGAACAAACAGTTTAATTTTACAGAATGTTTCGCGAGAGTACTTTTAAATGCTATAATAGCGACAGAAATATGTACATGAACAATTTTGTGTTCAATTTTGTGTTTGTATTACTTTTTGTAGAGTTTGAGATCCTTATCGCAAGGGATTGATTGACGCGCTAGAGGAAGGTCAGAGGAGAGAAGGTCGATTCATGACTGCTTGTTGCAGCCAGTACGAAATCGTCACAGAATTGATACATAGATTGGGCTGGGCTTGCCTATCAGACAGACGACTTCGGTTTCGTCTGAATTTACTTGCAAATATTTGAAATTCTTCTTTCATTTACGAGTGCAGTGAAATACTACATCCACCAACCTATTTAGGTCGCAACTATAGGAGAGATAAGATTAATGAAATAAGAAGCCGTACTGATGCTTATATGTATTATTTAATTCTTTGGGCTACTCGTGACTGGAATGCCGAGAGTTAGTTTGGATGCAAATCACCCTCTGTCAACCACAATGTTTGTGAATTGCAGAGTATGGATGTAGATGTAGTTTTGGTGACAGTCATCGACTTACCCAAACATGGTTGTGCACTCTTTCCTTTATCCAAGCCCGATATCAGATTTCTATAGGTGGTTTGCGCATTTCCAACTAGTTCCTGTAATATCACTTTGCAACAAGAAATAAACTATCATCTGATGTAATATCGGGGTACAAGGTGATATTACAAGTGAGAGTGAATGGAATGGCTGATCTCATCTCGTAGGCGAAGGTATTTCCTATTTTCGATCTTCTTTTGCTTACGTCAAAGAACAAAATAACGGAAAATTTGCTAGTCCTGAAGATTACACTTTACACAATATCGACAAAACTGTCAATACATTCGACAATATCCTTTCACAATCACCGTCTACCTCCGCCTGCCACCAAACTGTATTCTGCTTCACTAATGCGGCAATGTTTCTCAAGAATCTTCAAAACGTTTAGTAAGTTTTATACTATTTTTCCTTGGAAAAAAGGCATTAGATAGCACCTTCCTCCTACTATTACCATTATTATTATTCCGCGAGTCACTAAAAATGGTTGCCGGAGCCTGCGCTGCACCTATCATAACGTGTATTCGTTTAGTCATCAGAAAGGAATTAAAGGATATGGCAGGAGGCGCCAATGGGCTCTTTTGATAAACCATTCTGGCATTTGCTTGGAGTGATCTAGAAAAACGACGAAAAATCCAGGTCAGGATGGCCGGAGTGGTATTTCGAGACCACCTCTGTCGGATTCGAAGTTTTCTCGCTATATACAAACTTCCTATTCCATTTCTTACTCGCATGTGGAAAAAAAGTGTAACGAAACAATTGGTACTGCCCCTGATTTCTCTTAATTTTCTTTTCTCGGCCATTCCATTGCTGATAGTAAAATGTGTGATGATATCCTGAACTAACTTTTCAGTTAGCTTCATACAAGAGCAAAGTCTAGGGTTTTCCAGATCTTCTCTAACTCATGACGTCACATCAAACAAATGCCTTACAACAATCGCTCCAGTCTATCAATGACGGAAATCATACATCAACATAACAAACAAAGATTTTAGTTACTAACGCGTTAATTTTACCATTTACTGTAAAGTAACTAAAGAAAAGAGTTTAATGAGAGGCCTGGTGCCTGAGTGGTCGATGGTTCTGACTGGAGAATCCCTGTCTTGGTGGGGATTTTCATAGGCCTTTAACCCGGTCTTCACCGCTGTCACAGCTTGCAGTGTAATGTGAAGTACGCCAGAACGCTTCCACTTTAAACTGTAGGTGCCCTCTAGGGCTAACAACCCTACTTGTAAAACAGGTATATACATATATCCAAAGCAAAATCAAACAATATGAAAGGTTTCACGTGATGCTATTTTGCCCAAACGAACATACATACAAATCCTTCACTTCTTGTAGAGAGTGATGGGGGAGTGTACCAGAGAAGTAAGGGAATTGGGTCAGACCATTGTTTGAATATGGTAGTGTAGTATGGGACCCACTTTTTGAATCGCAATTACATTAAATGAAAATAAAACAGTTTGATCAGCTATAATACTATGCAGCTTACAACCGGCCGACCGAATCATGAGAAGTTAACGTATCAGTACAGTCCTTAAAAATATATTTCCCGTTACATAATTTGCTACATCCATGCCAGTTTGCAGGAGCAGTGAGTAAGTCGTCGTCCACGGTAGGAATAGCTGTTGGGCAGTGCTCCTGTCGGCTAATCTCTATTCGCAGCTGCAGCAGTTCCCCCAGCATGTGAGACGGCCGTAACGAGATAAGGTGAGGAGCAGGCTGGCTAGCCCGCGTCTCCCCTAGGACAGAGCTCCAAATGAGCCGGTTACACGGCAAAAACTGACCCGCCAAGACGGCCGGCCGAAAAACGGCGTCTCGCAAAAATACACAAACACAGGCCGCGCCTACCCGTTTATCAGTCCTCCCCGAGGACGCTGTGGGAAGGGTTGCTTCCTTATAATCCGCACTTGGAATTAGACATGTGCAGGGCAGGAGGGGAAGGGACGTCGTCCCAACCTCCATAATGGATGTCCCTGCCACCGAGAGCCCGGGGGAAGAAAACGGCCACGCCAGGAGTCAGGCGTACTGGCGTGGCCACATGTTCTTTTGCTTCTTTACGTACCAATACGGTTTTTAACATCTTCTAAACGTATATCCCGTTACGTCTCTCTCTTGTTCGAATTTACGAAAAGAATTAAAGATAAAAACGATAAATTTTTGCTACTATAGTTAGTCAAAGGTTTCGGTGTTTCGGAATTCTGAAGTGGACAGGCAGTGAATATCTCTATCTTGCATATACAAGTTATAGTAATTACGGTTATGTGTTATGAAACCATTTTAGAATTTATCATCCGTGATTGCTTTTCCAGGAAATCCATTTATAGTAAAAAAAAAAATACGCTGAAATAAATACGCTGAAATATGAAAGCTGCGATAAAAAACGAAGGTGTCGAAATTATTCCTGACAATTGTGGACTATTTCGCTATACTTTCAGAGAGTCTTTCAAATGCAGCAACACAAACCAGTGTCTTGGAAGAGACAGACAACAAAACAGGTTTCTGAATTTCTGTAGGAAAAAAATTGTTGCAAACATTAAAAGTGTTCAATAATGTTTAGTGACAGATATTGGAAGAAAGTAAAGAAATTCAAGTACCTGGGAGAAATAAATCAGGAAAATCGTTTAGATAAATCTTTCACAAAAGAAAGGATATACATGATGGAAAGAGCATATGGAATTACTAAGAATTTTTATAACAAAAGAGCTTATTTAAAAATCTTAAAATAAGGCATTACAATTCAGTCGTGGAAGCAGAATTCCTATACGTGAGTGGATGCCTAGAACTGAACTATAGATCGGATAAACTAAAATTACTAGAAAGAATAATAATAAGAAAAACCTTGGGTGCAATGAAAAAAACTATGAAAATTAATAACTAATAATTAAATATACCGAAACATAGAAAATATACCAGAATAAAGAAGAAAAAGTAATTGCTGATTTTTTACACGTCTATAGAATAGATGATAATAGATTAACAAAAAATATATTCAATTACCTTTGGGAGAGAAAAAACTTAACAAGCTGGATTAAAATGGTCAAGAAAGATTTGGAAAGAAATAATATAAGAGAAGACGAAACTATAAACAAGATGTATTAAGTATGAAAGGATTCCAGGGAACAATAGGAAAGAAATTCGTTTCGAAGTGGTCTGAGGAAAAAATAAAAAACGCAGTGAAATGATGAAGCAATTTTGAATTGAACGGAAGAATAAACGATAGCAAAGGATTGAGAGTTAGAATTGGCATGTGGTCCTAGCAGTCCTCGTGGGAAAGAAGAAGAAGAAGAAAACTACGGCTAGAGAAAGACCTTTTCACGACTAATACGCAAGCCCCCGGAAATACTGCCCGCGATTATTGAAACCCTATTTTTTATATCATCCTTAAAATAGATTAATTTAAAAATATTGTTTTCAGATATATTATTAGCACCTTTTGTTGAACACTACTACGTGCATAATTGCGATCCGAATTCCACTTTTATTCATATTTACCATTTTTAATAAGTTTTTGTCTCGGCGGATTTACATGATAGTGGAAGAATATCATTATGGCTTTGCTCTGCGTTCAAAGATGTAACCTCGACGTATCGAAGGAGGCCTATAATTTACCCTGATGAAAACCACAGGAAGATAACGTTAGATTTTTATTAGACAATGCAGCTTCATCCCGAAAACAAAGAAAGTGCTATCTGGAACATGATTATCAGTTAATTATATAATTTATTTGATATACCTGAGGGGGTGTTGCTGTGTGGATCAAGTGCTGACGTCATAATGGTCTCATAACTCGCAAAGTGTCGGGAAAAGGCTGGCTTCCAGTAGACGATAACACAGCTGTTGTTGTCCCTAGAGACGATCTGCTCCCGCGAGTCGGTGGCGGCTGGTCGGGGTGGAAGCTTTTCCCTTCGTCACAATGGTCGGCAGGTCAGTGAGCCAGGCGAGGGGAGAGAAGGCTGGCCCCCTGCGCACAAAACTTCCGACGGCATTGCATTGATCTCTCGACACTTTTTAAATAGGGTAAAAAACTTTTATTCATGAATGGGCCCATAAATAAAGTAACTGTTTATAGTAAAATGGTATAATAATATGTGCGACCAAAGTCCCTGGAATTGCCAGAGTAATTACTCCGTAGTTGTTTGAGAACAAACCAGTTTATTCTATCGCCCTAACGTCAAAAGCATCCATTATTTTTCTATTACTACATTCTCCAAGGTGTCTGTTGATTATCAGGGCCCTAACACAAAAATTTTAATTCAAATCTGTTTTGGACGAGAAAATAAGCCGCAATAGGATTAAAATCAGATTTTCATGATATTTACGTACTATTATAATTTCGCTTTCCATTAAAATAAAATAAAAATATTTGCTCAAACATGTGCTCCAGTATTTAATTAGGTACAACGCACTATTCGAATTCAGTACCCTGTCAATTATGCAGATAAAGAGGATATCTCCAAGTTAGAAAGTTTTCTGTGTATTTAAAACTGCACTCTCCCGATTGTATGGGAGATTTTTCTTCCAACCAGATAGAAGTAACTGAACTTAAACACCGAATACAAATAACAGTTAAAGAAGTGAATATAGCAGAAGAGAATATGTATTGCTTGAATCGAACGACATCCTAGGTACCAGCCTCAATAAATAGCGTTAAACCTAATTTGGACTTTATGAAATTTACCCCAATTGTTTATTGGTAATCGTGATTACTAAAGGAAAGATGATGATCTCTCGAAGTTTGTAGTGCCTAACTCCGCGCTAGAAGTTACCGCCTGCCCTCTCCCACCTTTTCGGCGTTACGCCTCGTTGACATGGAGGTGATTCGAGGCAGGAAAGAACTGAGGGCAAGAAACAGAAAGGAATTCGGCCACGACCCTTTGAAGCAACCATCTTCCCTGAAGTAATTTGTGGTAAACCGACACTTTAATAGACAGACCGGGATTTGAACCCACGTCCTCCCACCACGCTCGGTACAACTTCCAGTTTCAAAAATTGACCTGTAATTTTAAAGTAGCGAATTTAAAAAAAATAAAAAAAAAAATTGTGCGTGGTCAGTGGCTAAGTAACTTACATCAAGACCAAATTTTCTCTGATCACTCCAGTTTCTCAACAGTTTTAAAACAGAGAAAGTAATTTCTTAAACAGGATTTGTGATCAAAAATCGCACATGAAATGTCAATTTGTAAAAGTCATTTTCATTGTAACCATACATACAATTGTTTCGTGATGTTTACACCGTATCTGTAACCAAGGAACATAAGATGTATGGCTCCCATTGAAGAACTTCTGTAGTCCAAGCAGGCTCACTATGTCTGAATCATACAGGACGCGAGAGCTTCAGGTATTAAACTGGTGGACGAAGTTTTAACTTGCTAGTCCTCGTCATCGCACAGGCTCTATAAAACGTGCGCCTCCCTGTACATCCGGTTTCGCTGCGAGGGGCTGACAATCACGGATGACGTCCTAGGAGAGCTCATCACCAACTTTTTAATACTCATCTGTTTTCAACACTTCCGCAGGAAATTTACTTTCTGGGAATCTGAACTTCAATATCAGTCATCAGCCCCTCAAGACTGCTCGTAACCCCCTTCGTGCACAAAAAATAGTCCCACCTTTTAAAAGAGCCATCCGTTAAATATGACATATAAATAAACATTACTCCTGCTCATCGATCACGCTTAATAAAGGACGCCGTACGAAAAAGCGAGGGTGGCTGGTAAGGGGTATTTTGGGGGAAGGTTCACTTGTGCAGCATATTAATGGCGCGGGGGCTAATTAATAAGCCACACACATGCGGCGCGCGGTAAGGAAGAGAGTGCGCAGATAAGGAGAGAGACGGTATCGATTGGTGTTAAGAGCGAGGGGACACAACATCCCTTAAGAACAGAGCAGTAATGAATTCCTCCTCGCAGCCCGGCTGGGGGGAGCAGGGGGGTAGAGTGCGGGGGACGGCAAGGCAAGGAAAAGGGGGGAGGAAACGTGCGGGGGCGGGGGAGACTAAGATGGATGGAGCGGACATCGGGGACGAGCTGAGGCCGCGGCAAGGTGTGGCCGAGCCACCGTCTTGGCAGCCCCAGTGTCTGTTCCCTATCTGCATACGGCTCGGAGGGGAATGACCTCACGTCACATCTCTGTTACGATACCTCGCAGGACATCGAATCGGCAGACGGGCGAGACGCAAGGTAGATGGTACATTCGAACAAAGTACAACAACATCATTATTTTTACTACCAAACGTAAATGAAAAGATTTTGTAAAATGTACTTCAAGAGCTAAATCTATAAATTTGTAATCAACAAAGTTTTGCTACACAACAATGTCACATACAGGGGAAGGACAAAATAATACGAACACCTGTGAAATAATAGAAAATCTTTATTAATAGGGAGTTGGACCACCCTTTGACTGAAGTACAGATTTAATGCGACGTGGGATAGATGCATAAAGGTCATGGACAATATTTAAAGGTATATTAAGCCATTCCTCCTGCAGAACGGTCTCTAATTCCGAAAGGCTGAATGGAGGAGGAAATCGGGAACGAAGTTTGGACTCCAAATATTACCATAAATGTTTAATAATATTCAAGACCGGAGACTGAGGGGGCCAGGCAAGATGTTCAACTTCATCGTCATGCTCTTCGAACACCTAGCAGTGTGGATAGGGGCGTTGTCGTCTTGAAAAGACGGTCGCTCTCCAGGGAATACAGTCTGGACAAAAGGATGGACATGATCCCCTAGAATGCTTAGATAGTGATTGGATTTGATTCTACCATGCATGTAACAAGTGGTCCAAGACCGCGCCAAGATATGCGCTTCAGTAAGCTTTGACTTTCGGCCACTGTTGTGCTTTGAAGACGCCGTCTTACTCTGTTTCGTGTACGCTGTCATAACGGCTGATACCGTACTCCTTGCAAATCCCAAAAGATTTGATGTTTCCGTAACCGATGCTCCGGTTAAACGTGCTCCGACAATCATTTTTCTTTGGAATTCTGACAGGTATGGCATTTCAACTTATCACAGACAGTTCGATAGAGGCATACAACGCAGGTGACTGCTGTTGGGAGACTGATACCTTCCTCTTCACGCTCACTAGGTGGCAAACTTCTGTTGCAGGTGGCGCGGCTGTACTGCTGGTATGAAATACGTCATACTTTTCACAGGTGTTCGTATTATTTTGTCCTTCTGTAAGTGAATCTTTTGCAACTGAGACGAATGCACCAACATTGGTAAAAAAAATTAGAACTGTATAAAAATATAAAGGTCAAATCCTTCTGATAATACCTACTTAATTCTAGTTTAAAGAATGGACACGTATCATATGCTCTATATTACGCATAAGATTCAATCACGGATTTTTCCTAGCCTCTTACACTGATTCTGTATATTGAAAAATCTCTTAATAGACTGACAACATGGAGAGTCTTACAGACCAAATGCTTATTTTTTTTAAGGAAAAAAATTAGAAAGCTGTAAATAGAAACCAACGTTTAAAAGATCTTGAACAACTGTAAATTGACCCAGACGGATTTTTCAAACGGGATAGGTACAGAATGTTGATTAAAATGTCCGATTCTCTCCAGTCGCCAACAGCCAAAACACTGCAGCCCGAATCGGGGATGAAATGGAGCGGATGAGGTAATACTGGGCTAAGAAGAAAGATCTCCAGAGCTAAGAACCACGCGGGGCCATAGTTGGCCAAAACGAAAATGAAGAAGGAGAAACCATAATTCCTCATTAAAGTGGTAATAATTATTTTATAGAAAGAGCGAGATACAATTATCTCTTCGAAAGAGGGTTTGAATTTCTTCACGAAGATTTTTTGTGCTTACATAGCAAAGTGCGTCACAGAGATATCGGACAGAAAAAACGGAATTGATAACTCAACTGGCCGATGTTGGACTCGAACCAGCGGTTCGCCGAAAGTAACTTGACGACAATTCCTATTTATGTGTAAGAGAAGGAACAAAAATTATATTTGTTTCCAATCTGCAAAATTTTAAACATAGATTCGTATATTTTTACAATGTTACAAAAAAAATAAAAAAATGGTGCAGTTATTAGGATGGAATGTACGAGTGCATTGTTATTACAACGGTAGAGAGAATTGGAGATATAAACACATATATTGCCGTATAAATATCTGCGATAAAGCGCTTCTCAGGACGGTTAAGATCAGAAGTTTTTAAAGTACTTCCTTTGGTGCAGTTGTACGATAACAGCAAGGTGTTGATGTCTGGATGGAGGCGCACTGTGCCGCCATGGATTGCTTCCAATTTGCTGGAACAATCGCGCAATCGAAAAATCGAATACATTCCGCAGGCTGGAGGAAATAAGTGAAGACCGATCCTCAAGCTGGCATCTTCGGAAAAAAAAAACCGAGTGATCCTTACATTTCAATTAGCTAATTAAAAATTTGGTCATACGAGTAACATACCATAAAATTCACGACTACTTGTCGATTGAATGATATATTACTGTTTGTGAAATTTTCATGGAATGATCTTAATCATTAAAAAATCGGAGGATGTGTGGACAGTGGAGCCCTAATAAGTGATTAAGATTACAAATAGGTGGCGTGAATGTAGGCCCAGCAGCGCGCTATTAAATTTGACCAGACAAATGAAAGTTACGCCATGCAGAGCCCATGCATGTCTCATTGGTGGTAAATGATGCAATATCAGCCCGCAAGTTAGTTCGCACGTGGCGAAATGATTGGTCACTGGGAAATGGGTTTGTCGTAACGTTACATTGTGGCTCGAACTGGGCTTGCTGATATGGCAGTACTCCGTGTGTGGATCTAGTGGATAGAAAAGAGTCGTACACAGTGGATGTTGGTCCACGCAATGTGACAACTGCGTGGGATGACGGACATTTTGTCAGCATGGCCGTAACCGACAGAACAGCTTTGTCAACAGTGTCGGCTCGACCTTGTAGCACTGCAACGGGAGGGAGGTGATACGACGCCGTCTGTCGAAGGCTGGACTGGTGGCACGCGTGCCATTTTGTCGGCTTTCATTAACCAGAAACCATCAAAACCCCAGACTGCAATCTGCACGTGAACGACGTCACTGGAGTGCTGATTGGCAAATTGTTGTGTTTTTGGATGACTCCCGCTTCAACTTGTCCTGCAGTGATTGCCGCGTACGTGTTAGAAGGAGTTGCATTACTGTTTGATAGCGGACAAATGTCAAGTCTGATGGCTATAACATCTCACCTCCCACGTTTTGAGGGCAATCTGAACACCAACCACTACATCAGGGAGGTATTACAGCTCGATGCACGGCTCTTCCTGCAGGCAGCTCCACGTACCATATTTCTGCAGGACAATCCCAGCATCAGGTGGTGAGGAATGTGCAAGACTCCTTCGAAGAGCGATACAACGGGTACCACAGCTTCCCTGGCCTGCTCGTTCGCCTGACTTGTCGCCCATTAAACATGTCTGGGATACAGTCGGTTGGCAACTTGTTCGTCCGGTCCTCTTGCAACCACTGTTGAATTTTGTTAATATATACCGCGGGGCAGTGTGTTCCGCAGTGAATATCCAGGAACACTTTGATTCCATGCCACGAGATCTAGTGGTTCTGATTGCAGCACATGTTGGCTTCACAGCGAACTGAATTCTCACGGTCAAAGTGCAGGTACAGTTCTAGGCTGAGATTCCTAGGTCGAATCTTGAAAAATTGTAATGAACAAACAAAGGAGATAGCGTACAAATCTCTTGTATATCCACATTTGGACTACTGTTGTTCCATCTGGGATCCGTTTCGTAAGGAGTTGATCGACAATATATAGAAAGTACAGAGAAGAGCAGCTCGATTCGTGAGCGCTTGCTACAGTCCTTATGAAAGCGTCACAGAACTGATTAGTAGACGGGGCTGGGAGTCCCTGGTAGATAGACGACGCACGTTTCGTATAAACATTTTGGTTAAACATGTGTACTCCCACTTTTACTTACGAGTGTAGTGAAATACTTAATCCACCAACTTATTTGAGTCGGAATGACAGGAAAGATAAAATTAGAGAAATAAGGTGCCGCACTGATTCTTATATGAATTCTTTTTTCCCTCGTACCACTGGGTATTGGAACGCACAACAAAGAGAATAGCTTTGGTGCTTAGCACCCTCTGCCACCCACAATTTTTGAATTGCAGAGTATATATGCAGATGTAATTCTGATCATTTTTTTTATTGTCATGTCCCTAATCTGTGGGATAAATTTCTTTGTGACCACATGTCTCTTTCTTGGTGTTCCATCTTTTACAAAGAGTAATTTTAGAATGGAAAAGAGCGAAAAGAAAACAGTAGTTGTTGGTTTCTGTAAAAGACAAGAGGTCGTCGTGTGGCCTAATAAAAGCCAATCAGAAGTCGCAAGAACACGTAGAGAACATAAGGAACATAAGGAAGCCTTAGGCAGTTATTATGGAGGAGGACTCATGTGCTCATACAAGGCAATATAACCTTAACTATAAAAAAGTAAATACTTTTAAACTATTATTATTATATTATTTTATTAGAAGATTACATAACTTTACTTGAGAAAATAAGTATCTTCGGGAACCGCGACTAATAAAATTTAGGGAAAATGATAATTCATTTTTGTTACTGGAAAATGACTCCTGCGATATCAGTATTTTAACGAGAAGCATTTTTCTGGAATAATAGGATCATGCGACAAATCGGAAGCTTGAGACAGAAACACTAGTAATTAAATCTAATAAGAGTGAAACCCTAAAACAAAGGAACTGAACACCTGATTATTAGCAATCGTAATCGAACTGTCAAACTCGTACACAGGTATGCCAGACTGATATCAAAACATAAATATTCTTGTAGAGGAGATTGAAATTTCTCATTATTAAAATCTAATTTATTGTACTGCAGAGTAATTTCAATATTCCAGTCAGTTAAGGTGTTCGTGGTAACCCTGGTTGAGAACGGATAATAAGTAAATACAGCATCACCTATAAACAGCGAAGGGACAGATGCGTTATAGGTTCCTGGTAACTTCGGTGTGGGGAGGGTTGAACGATCTCTGAATTACTGTTGCGAGAGACTGCAACATGGATCTGAAATGACTATAAGGGGAGCGACATTGGAAGGTTTTAATTTATGGTATGAGAAGTTTAGCTTCCGTAAGCAAAGGGCTATGTAACTGAATTCGAAGAAGGGGACGTAGAGTAGGAGAAATGCAGAGATAAGATTAATGAAGGTAGTTTTGTGGAAGAAGTTTGTATCGCTCTGTCATTCACTCCACGATTTTTGAAATTTGTACGAGTATGATAAGTGATAAGGATCTAAACTTATTTTCCGGTATAAAAATACTACACGTAACTATGGGGGTTGTTATTAGTTTTTATTAAGACATATAAAAATCTAATAAAAAATATGTAACGATATGTAACGTGTAGAGCATTCTTGTATGGGTTTTTATAAATTTATGCAGTAGGAATGTATGAGAGCCTTCTCGCGTTAATTATGCTTCATCCAAATTGAAATATTTTTAATGATTTTTCACAAATAATCATTTATTACGTTAAACACGTGATCATTCCTGGTCTGCTTAACTGGGTAGCTGCTGTTAATTAGTGTTGTGGCTGTGGCATCATGTTGCAACGAAACGTCCTGAGCAATGACCAGAAGAATCAAGGAACCAATCTATTCCAATGATCCTCAGTTCTTCCAACATGTTCTTCTCATGTTATACCGAGTCCTCTTCGTGGTCAAGCAGGTCATCGGCCATCAACTTCCCACAAAGAGCATTAGGGGTCCACTCCCAAGTGATCTCGGCCGACTACCTGTTGTCAGCTGACAACCGTTTGTCGACGAAGCTACCAGCTTGGTAACTCACAATGTCCAACATTTGGAAATAGTGGTTTAAAAATGTATTTTTTAAGTATATAGTGAACGCTAGCTAAATACGAAAAGTACGTATTTTTTAAAGTCAAAAGATTCGAGTTACCTCTGGATAATATTATTTTGAAATAAAATGAGATAACTGAATACTCACTGCTGCCGAAACACAAGAACAAGAATTTTTTTGGTAAAGGTACAGGACTGAAACTTCGAAATGGTTTCAACGTGTGACTAACGTGAGTTTTTACGCCAGAAGCATAAAAGTGGTTCTTTCAGATAGTGCAATCTTCACCCCAAAGGTTGGTTAGGTTCTCCAGAAGAATGCATACAAGCACACGAGGCCTTGCTTCAGTGGTAGGATAGCCCGTTCCTTTCCCCCTTTTTTATGTAGACGTTGTTTTCTCTCTGTAAAACAGTATGGTGTGTGTAGTAGTGAGTTTTGTGTGTGTGAATGAAGAAGAAATATCGGAGAAGATGAAGTCCTATGCCAGGCCACTCTGACCTAATCTTTTGCCGGCAAGTTACACTCGTATTTTATTTATTTATTTAAAGGTTTATTTAGCCTGGCAAGATTAGGGCTGTCAAGCCCTCTCTTACATCATGGTGTATTTTCTCATCTACTGGAGCATACCCTCACTTCCTGCGGATACATTTGGCGTTTAAAGCTGGCCTTTGGAACACAGCATAGTGAAAATGAATTGTGTACCTCCATCACTAGTGTCCAGAAAAACGAAAAATTAATCCACCACTGGAGCTGGAATCAACTAAAACCGCGCCAGGTGCCGGACACCATCATGTTAACCGCGAGCCAACAACGAAAAGTGTATTAATTCAACTCTTGTTTAAATATGATCGTAGTTGTATTATATAAATGTTTTATTTAATATATTTTGACATTGAAAAATGATAATAAAATTCCGTAATTTTTATTTTAACACCGTAAGGGCAACATACGAACCTTATATGAATTTAAGATGAACTGCTGATAGTTTTGACTTCCAACTTGAGTTGAAGAATTTATAATTTGAGTGTAGTAGTTGTTATGCTTTACATTTCAATCAGTTCGTTACTTTAAACAATAATATTTACAACTAAAAATAAAGAACAACATTAATAGAGTACTTTGCACAGTTGCTCTTAGAGGTTATAGTTTAGTTACTTAATTTTTATAGCTGCCCGAATACTTTTAAGCCTTCTTGTTTTACCCCAGTTACGAAATGTATTGCTCTGTGAAACTTAAACAAGATTTAAGTCAGAGACGTTTTCTGCATGTATTTCCACAAGTTGCAAGACACTTACGTCAAATAAAGTTTCTGTAGGAATAATGTGGGAAGCATTGGCTCAGTGTTGCATGAGATATTTTGTGTTGTCTATGCAGCATAATATGGAGGTAAGGTAAAACCAGTTCTAATAAATGACAAATCATAAAAAAAATAGTAATCAGCAGATAACAATAGTTTGTATTCTATCTGGGGTTCAGAATTCATCCAATTCTAAAGGTTATTTCAACACATTTAGTGTCTTCGCTACCTTTTCCTGGAACATTGGTAAGTATGAGACTTGGTATATGACTGAAGTAACATATCTTATGGTATGAGTCTTGAAAACTGCTTTAGAAACCAGAAACATAAACTATTACTAAAGGTTTGTTGAGTTGTCAAAATGCCATGAATGAAAATGATAATTCAAATAATGAATGATGAACAGTAATTACAGTAAGTAATTAAGTTGCGATAAAAATGCTGTCCCATGTTGCAGAGTATATTCAGTTGTTACAATAAAGTAGCACACATTTATACCAGCATTCAGGTTATACGAGAAAAGTTCATATATAAATTGCAGTTCAGATTTAGCGCTTATTGAAAGAAACAAATTTCTATGTTTGTTACAGTTCCTCATGTACGGAAACAATTAGTATTCTGTTTTAGCCGTTCAGCAAACGGAGAGTAGTGTCTGTCTTTGACGGGCATGGTCAAAGCATAAATGCATCCATGAATGTAGAAACTGAATCTAAAAAAAAAAAATTACGGAGGAGGACTTGAAAGATAATTTGCTAAAATATGTTAAAAATAAGCTTCTATAAATGGAGTAAAGTTGAACGAGAACACAAGTAATAATGAATGGTTCCTTTAAAGTCCCAAAAATGTCGACAAAAAACATTTTTTTTTTGATCAAGAAATACATTGCTGGCGGAAATATAGTGCTATTACATTAGCAAGAAGGGATATTATGTGGAAAAACAAGCATTTATATTAATTTCTATGTAGATTTTAGAATAAATAATAACTGCAAAAATATTCGAACGAAATCCGGTGAACTTTTTGTATTAGAACTGTAGCCTTTTGGCTTTACTGCTAGTCAGGCTCGAGGTCATTAGAGGTGGGAAATAACAGGGGGAGGAACTGGAAGAAATTCAGCCATGGTCTTTTAGAGGAATCATACCCGCATTCGCCTGGCTTGATTGGAAACGCCGCATAAAATCCAAATCTACATAGCCGGACGGGTATTCAAGCCCGCATCCTCCAAATGTGAAGACGGACACAGCATTAACGCTCACCCACCACGGTCGGTAGAGTTGTAGTTAACAATTATTTCTACTGCGTTTTTGCAAGTTAAAAATTAGCCAGATGAAGTCAGGAAATAGATTAAGAAATGTGTTGTCTATATTGACTCATGGTGTATAGTGAACATACGAGAAATCTACCCTTTGGAAGGCGCAGACGGGAAGGTGAGATGGTGAGGCATGTGTCGCGCAGGTGCTCAAGCCTGCGTCACTTCATGAGGGACCTCATGTGCGCGGCTCCAGCTGTAATTAAGGCTTATGCATAATCACCTGGTATTACACAGCCGTTTTCCCTCTTTCACTATGTTTACTGTGAACGTGCCCTGGGGTAGTAAGTCTTTTTACACCTTCCTAGGTCATTAGTGGAAAATGCAACTATTTCTCATCAGCATATGTGACCTACCCCGATCTCCTGTGTATATTGTGTTCTATTTAAATTGTAGGCTCAATATCAACGATTTCTTTGGAGGAGATGCTTCCGCGCTCAAGAAAGACTTACACGCGGTTTCAAAGTAATAAGCATTAGCAAGGTCATTTCAGCGAAAAAAATACATGCAACTTTCAAAAGTCGAAGTTTAATGACTTCGCTGTATATATTTTTAGGTGACAATAGCGCTGAGTGGTATTGAAACTATGTCCATTTTTCATTTGGCACGGCGACCAAAATTTCTCTGAAATAGATGGATAATATCTCTATTCATTCAGTGAATTCATTGGAATACTGGCAAAGGGCTAATATATTTAACAATTTTAGTGATTAGAACAAAATGTTTGAAAGTGTACTTAATGAATATACTTATATATCTGTGTATGCATGTCCACAAAAGTGTACAAAAAGAAGTTTCCTCTTTTTCTAGAATTAAATTTATCTGGTACAGGTGCATGAAACAGAGAAAATGTAGGACAGAAAAGTTTTACTCCACAGGCGCGGAGCGAGTATATCTAGATTAATCTACCCGGTTGTCCCCTTACATCTTTCTGTTGTGTCATTGCGTCATGCGTTAGAGCCACGCGTACGTATCACTGGTATCGATTCCTAAAGGACAGTGGTGACAGTACCATGTGTGCTTCCTCATCCGCCTTACAAGTTAATCTTGTATACCAACTTCAAATTTGATTTAATTTATCCTCTAAGGATAGTGGCTCTATCATTACTTCAATACTGTCTTTTAAACTGGAAGTAAGGCAGAGCATATGTGAAACACCATCTTTATATACATAAAAATCTCGCGTCACAATGTTTGTCCGAGATTAACTCCGAAACTATTTAAATGATTTTGATGAAATTTGGCTTACTGTATGTAATTTGGACCAACTTAAGAGATAGGATAGTTTTTATCTCCATTATTGACCTTAATATCTATTATTGCGAATTAAATGTTCGTTCAATGTTTGTCATAGGACAATAGTATAGCGTTCTGTTGGCTCCGTGATTAAGGCGTCTGACTGGAGACCCAAAGCTCGCTGGTTCGGATCCCTATGCCGGCGGGGATTTTTATACACATTTAACTCGGCCTTCACCTCCGGCGCAGGGGTGGAATGCGCAGCCAATAGAAACCCTCACTAGGTCATTACGACCGCACGAAATTATTAGTATTATCGTTCCATAGGTTTCTAACAGATGGCGATGTATTAATTTATCGACACAACACTTGGTTATCTAGGTTGGGTAACCGTCCAGTAGATGGCGTTGCGTTTCGATTTATTTATGTTACAGTATACTCCACGTCATATGTGTTTATGTATGATATAACCCAGTTTCGTGAATTTTTCATGTAGTATCATTTTTTTGTGCTGTGTATAGTGTTGTGTATCGTTTCTATGTTATTATATTTAACGACAAAGTAATTACACACATGAATATAACATTGAAGAAAACGTTACGATAAATTCAAAAACGTGTAAGTATTTGTTGCTTGCTTCTCATTTTTCTTCCTCTTTTCGTTATGGCCAACTAGGGACCACGTGTCAATTTCAATTCTTCCCCTGTTGTTTTTTTTTTTTTTTCCTTTCTTCCTCTCCAGTACTCCTTCATTATTGCACTGTGCTTTCTCTTTCTCTCTTCAGACCATTTTGCACCCGTTTTCTTCTCCTCTCTACTTTGGAATCGTACCATATTCGGAATCTGCTTTTGAAAATATTTTCTTTCCATACTGTTCACTGATATTATTTCGTTTCAAATATTTCTTAACCTATTGAATTGCAAAATATATTTTAATATCTTTTTTGTTAACTTGGTGTCATACATGCGATAGATGTGTCGAAAAAATATTATTCTCCTTTTTCTGACTGATTCTGTTATTTTTTCAATGTTATGATATATTTCCTCATTAGTTCTTATCTTCCATTGTACTGTATTTTTCAATGGACCCAAAATTTTCCTTATAATTCTCCATTCCAATACTTCAAGCTTACCCAATTTCATAGAGAGCGGTCTGATGGCTCAGTGGTTAAGGCGTCTGACTGGAGGTCGAAAGATCCCCGGTTCGAATCCCTGTCTCGGCGGGGATTTTAATAGGCATTTAACCAGATTTTCACTTCTGGCACAGCTTTCTGTGTAATGTGAAGTAAGCCAGAACGCTTCCGAGATCGGGATTCCCTGTAAAACTGGATGTCTTCTGTACCCGGAAGAGTTTCCGGGTTAGTTTAAGGTGGGGGGACGGTAGGGGTGGAATGCGCAGCTGACAGAAGCCCTGTCAGCAGGTCATTATGTCCACACGGAATTATAATTATTATATATCAGGCATTTACTGGCATAGAGGCATTCCGGTTTCAGCACTGTATTATAGTGTCTTGTTTTAAGGCATTTAGAAAGGCACTTTTTGTTGTAATTCAACTATTTTTATTTAAATGTTGCAATCATAAATTTCAGTGAAATGCCGTAAAAAATCTAACCTCAACAATGCGTGTAGCAGAGAGGCACGACGCAAACGTCTTGAGACAGCTCATCAATCAGCAGAACAAGTCGCGGTAAGTAACGAAGCTCAAAGAATCAGGACAGCAGAGCGTCGTATGCAAGAATCTCAAGAACAGCGTGATAACGTCTGCGACAGAATATATTGAGAACAAGAGCGGCACGAGAACAGCACATCGCTACATTTAGAGAAAGAGAACGAGAGAGACAGCAAATCAGCCGTGCATTAACACGTGTATCATTTGTTCGTCTTCCGTTCGAATAAGCACCAGACATTGATTACTCTGCATATTCTAAAATTGCTCAGTAATCGTGCTATTTTGACAGCAAACATTTTTGATATCCACGAAATTAACTTCCAGATACAACAGTTGTTGCCAGGTGATCTAATGTCTTTTAAATCAATAGACACTATTGTAGATGAAAATGAAACCGTAAATTTTCCAACTGAGTTTTTAAATTCTTTGGATATACCAGGAATGCCACAATACAATCTTCGGTTAAAGATTGGTTCACCGATTATTCTTCTTCGTAATTTGAATCCACCTAGCTTGTGCAACGGTACACGTTTGGTCATCAAAAGGATCACCGGAAATGTTCTTGAAGCAACTGTTTTGAATGGAAAGTTTAAAGGAGAAATCGTCCTGTTGCCACGTATTCCAATGATACCGTCAGAATCTCCAATACCATTTAAAAGGCTTCAATTTCCGATTCTTTTGGCTTTCGCTATGACCATAAATAAGTCTCAAGGACAAACAATGTTCGTTTGCGGCTTGGACTTGGAAAATGCGTGTTTCTCCCATTGGCAGCTATATGTTGCCTGCTCACGTGTGGGGAAACCATCAAATCTATTAATATTAGCAAAAGACAGGCTAACCAAAAATATTGTACAACAACTAGCCCTTAGATAAATTAAAATTATAAATTTTAATAATTTAAAGTAATACAAATAATTGTTAAAAAATGTTTAAAAATCAACTTCATCTACCTCATTTATAAAACTGAAATTTAAATTTATAAGTAAATAAAAAATAATTTATTTATTTTTATAAATATCAATTTTTTATATATTTTCAATTAAGTAATTTGTAATAAAATTTAATTAAATTTTTTCATTATTGTTTGTCGTTAATTTTAACTATCTGAAACTCTTTATCAATTACTTTTGAATTTTCAAATCGACTAAAATGTTTTTGTCTTTATTAGTGAATATTAATTTGACTACATTAGGCAGTTTAGAATAACAATGATCCAACGTACTATAACTACTGAGTCACAGCAACGCGTGACCGGGTCAGCTAGTACTTCTATAAGCATGATACACATACGCAAGTAGACTGGTTAATTGGTCCAATAGAGGTATATTAGACAAATTAAAATTATAAATTGTAATAATTTAAAGTAATGCAAATTATTGTTAAAATGTTTAAAAATCAACTTCATCTACCTCATTTATAAAACTGAAATTTCAATTTATTAATGTTTAGTCAGTTATTACTATTGCCTATTTACTTAAATAAATTTTGGCCTCCACAACTGCCTTATTATCATTCACATAACACTGAAGTGATTATTCGTGTGTGTGTGTGTGTGTGTGTGTGTTTGTGTGTGCGTGTGTGAGAGAGTGAGAGAGAGAGAGAAAGGGGGGGAGAGAGAGTGAGGGAGAGAGAGAGTTTGTGTGTTTAGTGTATATCTTGTTCACAAAAATGTGCAGGAGGAAGGAACGAACACCTGATGACAACAGTTTAGCATTTAATTTTCTTGTTCTTATTTATACTTCCATTGTGTCACACTTACTTTGGTGGCTCAAATGTTAGATTCTAGTTGAAAATAAAATCAAATTATTGCACGTTAGTGAAATAATTCAAGGGAACATTACATGTACGTAGCAGGTGCTTGAGACTATTGTAAGCCTGTAGCAACCGGTTATAAAACACGCAGTCGTTCTTTGAATTCAATAATTCCAATAATCCTTTGACCTATAACATTTATTATACCCAATTTTCCAACCTTATTTTCTGTAGTGTTATGTTTCTCATACACATTTTATTTGAAGATACTTTGAACCATATTGGAGAAGACTTATTTGCTGGTTCTACGCATGACTTGTTAAAATATTGTAATCAAACATTAGTTTATAACTTCTTTGTCTGTTTTAATGTTTAGTCAGTTATTACTATTGCCTATTTACTTAAATAAATTTTGGCCTCCACAACTGCCTTATTATCAATCACATAACACTGAAGTGATTTTTCGTGAATGTAAATCTCTTTAAATAATTGTTTACAAACTTCCGTAATTTATTCGCACTAGCAGTTATTCGTGCCTCTTCGCGAATAAGCTTTTGAATTTGCAGATTTGCCTTTAGCCTGATGCTCGTCCTGAAATGACGTTCCTGAGTGAAGATAGAAACTACTGTGCGAACAAAACAGTATAACTTGAGCTACTTGAGGATTCTAAAGAGTATCACTGCCGAACGACGAAGGCAACCTGTGCAAAAAGTTTCTACTGTTAAAACAAATCACGAACTAACAACTTAATAATTACTTGTTTTGCCGTTGCTGCATATATCTTCCCTTCACTAATAGTAGTAATTATGCAAAAAAAATTACTGTAGAAACAATCGTGTAACATTTAATGTGCAAATGCATTCATCCAAACCACACGCGATTGCTACGTCAGGAGCATTAAAGTATCCCGTAAATATTGAATAAGTCTCGATTATATATCATCAGGTCTCATACATTATTAAGAAAGAAGAATATTGAACTTTTGACAGCCGAAGGACGTCAAAGTAACCTCATGGCCAGGCGATTCACACGTGAAATACCATTCAGTTTCAACGAGGAAAAGTCATCAACAATTTCTAACTTACTAATTTTATCGTAGAATGTTTATCCATTCCATAATTCAATATATTACACTTCTAATAGGTGTTTCTTTGGTTTGTGCTGGTCTCATAATACTTTATAGTACCGATATTGAAATATTTGATATGCAGTTATTCAGTATCGTCAACTACATCAGTTCTGTTTACATTCCTAGTTCGTAATCCAGAAGCATATTCGGAATTACACTTACACCTGCCATCTGCCATCTGGCCACTCACTGTTAAGTATACATCTTCGAAAAAATTTCTTTACTAGCCAGAATTTTTTAGCTATTTTTTAGCAAATATGCTTTAAACGTACAATCAAAAAATCTGTAACATCCGAGTGTATTTATATTTAACTTGTGAATCTATGCTGATAATAATCAAGAGTATGTACAAGAGGTTTTCGGCGTGTATGTATCATAAGTTTTTGTTGACAACTGGGCACTGAAATTAAATTTTGAGGTGAAAAGCTCAGATGAATAAATGTGTACAGCCATTTTGGGATAAATTTGAAATAACGCTTTAAATTTAATTTCCAGCCGAATTTGTGTGAAATTCGTCTTCCAGAGATATTACTTCGCGTGCTCATTAGATGCTAAATTCAGTTTTTCTCGTTATTCCATTTCAGAATTTTAGTGCACGCACGTACCTCACTCTGTCTGTGACGCCCTAAATGAACAGGCGTTGTTTGAAACTTTCACCCACGTGGAGAGCTATCCTTTCGATTTCAGCTAACCAGTAGCGTGAATGTAGGCAGCATACGCATACAAACACACCCACACGTATTAAAAGCCGCAAGACTGCCTCTGAAAAATGTTCCCTCCGACGGCTGCAGACAAAGATACCACCACATCGGCAAAGCACGCGCAAGCCTGCAGAATGCCTGCTGGAGTTGCTGTTAAAAGCGAGTCGTTTGAAGTCTATTTAGAGGCTGCAGGCACAGTACTATCGACAGAGAGACGGGCTCGAACAAGGCGAGAGGTGAAGTGAGGTGTGGCCGGTTGGCCAAGACGGATGAACGGCTGGCCTGTCCTAATTGCGAGGCCTGCTGCTCCGTGGGCGCGCGGCCTGTAAAAAGCGGGCGACAAGTTGTGTGGGCTGCTAAACAAACGTCGGTCGGGCGGCGCAAGTCTGCAAGAACCAGCGGCGAGACCTTTATGAGAAATGAGCGAGGTGTGCGCGGACTGGGTGACTACCTCGCCGCTGTAACTGCTTCGCTCGCTGGAGACGGAGTTGAATTTATCTCAACGGAATAAAAACAAAGTCTCACTGTAAAACAAGAGAAAGTAGATACCTTGTCCATATGATGTGAGTGTGATACGCAATATTCAGAGAAACTTCTGTATGAAGCACTACATGCACACAGCAGGCTAGCCCCACACTAGAAACTCATTTCTTCAGCTTCCAAGTATTGTGAAAATTTTCCCGATACCTGATTGCAACACAACGTGAAATTTTGAAATACATAATTTAATTTGAAATTTATTTCAGAAATGAAAGCTAAATGTAATTTCTTCATCGATAAAATAATTCATATTAATTGAAATTTTTATATACTACACTTCCCTGGAAATTTTTAATATTTTATTTTTTTCCAGAGTGAGGGAATATAGCGGCTGGTGAATTTCTTTAGGAGGGAATGTGGAAACCGACTGAGGTATGAACGAGTAGCGCTTGGGACTCAAATTCAGAAGGAAGTGGGTTCGATCACCGGTCCAGCTATCAAGAATTCTGATTTCCATATTTACCCGAAAATAGTCCAGGATAATGCCGGTATGGTTCATTCGATAAGCCACAGCCGCATTCCTTCCCCTTCACATTTCCTCAACTATACATATATTCATAATGTACGTATGTTCATTTGGGCCAAATAGGATTACATTTAGCTTTTCTCTTGCTTGCTTTGGATATGTATACATCTGTTTTACAAATACGATTGTTGCCCCAGAGGGGACCCACATTTCCACGAGGAATACAAACAGCGAAAGCATTATGGCTTACTTAAAATTACACAGCAAGCTATTCCAGATGTGAAGGTCGGATTAAGGCCTTATGAAAATCCCGGCCGAGACAGGGATTCGAATTCGTTACCTTCTTATCTCCAGTCAGATAGTCAGATGCATTAACCACTAAGCCACTAGGCCCCTATTTTTCTCATAAACTGTCCTTGAGTTGACTATTTTTGGATCATACCAACAATTTTTCGCCATCGTTTCCTCAGTCTTCCTGCTAACCATTTCCAACTTGTGATATTATCTCTTGCCAATTTGGGCAACCTGTTTTCTGTTCACGCTATCTTTCCGCTTCTTCCATCTTCAAAGTACTCAGCATCTACTATCTTGTAAGCCACATAGTCTTCGTAGAGTATGTATTTAAGCCGTCTCAAAAATTAGTATAATCATTACGCATGTGATAGTAAAATGTGTAACAGTCATATAGATAAAAAAAACGGAGTCTTTGCCGGTGTATCAAACGTATCAAATGTTCTCGTGCCCACTCCAGGAAGTCGATGGCCGGCCGTAAGATGAAGTCGGAAATCTGCTACGAAACTTCGGGTCAAGTTGATGCGCTCTCCCGGTAGATGATACAAGAACATTTTATACGATGCTTATAATGTTTACTTCAAATTTCTGAAGTTAGGATTGAGTAGATGTTATTTAATCTGTCCACGGTTTTTACCGCTTGTTATCTTGCTGCGTCTACTTTTGTTATTAGAATACTCCTTTGGTTAGTTGTAGTGCTAGATAAATGAAATTCGTTACTTGTTTTGATAGGTTTTTTTTTTTTTTTTAATGAGCATCTTTGTCTTTCCAGTTTATATTCGCCGTAGTCGACTAACACTGTATAATCACTACTGTATATTATTTTATTCATTCTGTATCACCTTTCACACTGCTTTAACGTTATTTCGATGATTTTTTCAAGAATCATACTAACAGTATTGGAATTGTCGAATTACTTTCATAATTAGAATTCTACCAATCAATTTCCGTGCTACCAATTTAATTTTTATTCTCTTACAGTTATTTGTTTATATCACATATTACCCTAACTGATTAAAAAGGTACTTGGTTTTAATTTTGCAAGTTTAATATGTGCTGTAGTAATCGTAGATCAAATACCTTCTTCTTGAAAATTTTAATTTTATCTAGTTATATTGATACCAAATACCAAACTATATACTACTGTTATTTATTCCAACTTTTTATCCACATTTAAAAGAGAAACTTATTTCATTCTGTAATTGACGCACACTATCGGTAGCGTTATAAGTCAACGCGTGGGAGTGACTATTATATTCAACCAGTAGTCTAATATTATAATATAGTTTTATTTAATAAGAATAATTTTCTTTCTTTCATCTTTTATGTTTAGCATGAATAAAACTGCAAACAGTAATATTACAAATTCTAGGTCACTGGACCGTTGTTACTCATTAGATAATAGTTATCTGCTGTAAATAAGAGACTCATCTCTTCTTTCTGCAACAAACTATGGCCCTCGTTAAATTAGTAGCTACCAGAACTAAACACTCCCACAAGTTTGATGAAATGCAGCAATGCACCTACTGCAGCACTAACTCAAGTCGTGCAATTGGCGGACTTGTAGTAAATTTGGTTTATGGAAGATTTTATGTCATCATAATAATGAATTATGTGATTTACTTAACTTCTGCAGCCTGTATTCAATTCCTACTTTTGGAATAACAAAGATTAATCTAAGCAACATTATCTCAGACAAGACCTCAAAAGAGGGTCCGTGAAAGAGAAAACGTATAGTTGTGAGTTTAACATCAGAAATAGTTAATCAACGTTTAGAGTCTAATGAAGACATCGGTGTGTATTCCTTTCCTTGTAATCTGTTTAGTACCGTACTGAAGTAAATACGAATCATGGTTTCCTTTCGAAAATGTACAAACTACATCATGAGTAGACGACGGTAAAAGGAGAGTCCGATGGTTTGGATCCCATGATTTTACTGGAACTTATCCCGAGATTAGCTTCTGATATATCGTGTGTGTGCAGTGCATCAAAACACACGAGAGATTGGAATGCACCACTATTAATCAGTATCATCACCTTCATTAAACTCATAAAGTACTTAAAAGTTGCCTTTGAATATATTATAAACGTCTAATACATGTTACTTTCCTTAAAAAAAAAAAAAGACAAAAACAGTGACGCGTCATTTATACCTAACTTGATTTTTTTTTAAATTGGAACTTAAAGCTAACAAGCATATAAGTAACCAAGCGATTTATGATTTACTTTTTCATACAATGTTCCTAATTACATCACATCCACAACAATAACCTTTCCGTTTTTCCGTAGTTACGTAAACTGCAAATCATCAGTAATTATAGTTCGCTTATTACGAAAATCTGTATCTATAAAACGAAAACCAGGTATATTTGTCCCATAAAAACTCGGAAACTACTGAGCAGATTTCGATGGGGATTTCACCGTTTAAAAGCCTAGAATCTCAATTCAGTTGTTTGACATGTCTTATGTTAAATAACGCAGAAACATTAAATGAAATTCTGAACGTATGATGAAAAATCCCAAAAATGGGTTAGATGTTGTATACTTCGCACTAAACACACAACTACAATGTCTCTGACCATAGCCTTTAATGAAAGCAATAAGATAACTTTACAATAATAACTATTTTGCACACTAAACAAACCTCGAAGTATTCTTTCCTTTAATTCGTGATACTAAATTTTAAACGTCATAGGTGGCCAGAAAAACAACAGATCTTCTTTAAGCCCGATCTCTGGACAATGTCTCTGGCCTTCAGCATTAGTCTTCTGTTTACAATAATATTATTCCGGATTCACTTTTAAAACGCTGAATCTGCGGAGTTAAAGTATCTGGCGTTTCGAGCAAAAAGTATATCCATTCACTTCGCAACTGAATCAAATGTGAGTTTCTAACATTTTCTAGCATTGTTCAGTAATGTAGTAATGCAATTTCTTAACCAAATTAACGACGCTTGAAATACATAAATCTTTTCGGACGAATGAAAATAGTGTACGTGCAAATAAACTTCAATCCACCAATTTCTTGGTAGGGGGCGGGTGAATCTAGGTTTTCTTTAATTCCAAAAAAGTTTGGACAGAATTTTATGAAACTTTGTACAAACGTTTCTAATTGCGGGAATAAAAATAGGGTACGGTTAAATCTACGCCAACTATACCGGGCAACGCCGGGAACTCCGCTAGTTTTCAATAAAATCGGCCCTACACAACGAATTTATTTTTTCATAATGAACTCATTATACCAGGAAACATAATAATTTTTGATGTCTGATGTGACCTTGAAATTTTTTAAAAACAAAATGTCGATTAAAATTTGTGTGCTTGAAATATTGAATGGGTTTCACTACGATTATTATGTGTTTATATACATTATAACATAATATACATTCCATAATTCCTTTTCCAGAAAGAATATATGGAACCAAAATAGAAGATAATGAAAAAAGTATGACGTGTTTACGCGCGTTCCCGGTTGCCTATCTCTGCGGCTGCCGCTGTGAAGCGGGACTGCGGTCTACGAGCCACCAGTGACCATGTGCCCAGGCTGCGCATGCGCACTCAGCTACGCGTTGTATCAGGTTAGCCATGTCACAAGCGATGTTCTCCGTCACCTAAGGCAAATACCTAAATGAGGGAGGAACAACATTTCACTGGAATACGCAATTTATATAAATTTGTAAAGCAGTGATTCCTAATCTATTAAAGCAACTTACCATAAGTAAAAAGAAGTCAACCCATATCCAAATATGTTGAAAAAAACATTTCAGACAACGGAATGCAAATGAAACTCCTTAAAAATTTATACGCGTGGATGAAACTCTAACTGTATTTGTACCAATAACAATATGATTGCGTACAATATTATTACATTCATATCAGAAATAATATGGCACAAGTAAATTTACGACAGAGCAATCATATGTAAACCATGGAATTAGCAAATTGCCCAACCCAATTAAAATTCTGCTAACTCGAAAAGTATTTTGTAATCACTGGAGTTACATTTCGCGGCTCTTGTTTTTGGTGTCTATGGAATTTACTGTAAGCTTCGATAGTGCAAGTCACTAACTGTTGGATTTATAAGACTGTCCACCCGGTCGTGATGAGTTCATAATTATCGAAGCACTGTATAATTACTATTTCAAACTTCTAGTGGAAGTACTGTTGTAGTCTCAGAAACTGGCTTCTGTTAACAAAAATTCTGAAGTTTGTTGGTAAAGCTGGTCGCCACGAATATCTTAAAAAAAAAAAAAAAGTTAGATCGGGATTGCTCCGTTTAGTTAGCTGCCTAGCACAAGACATCCTCTCTCCCCTCTCCCTCCTTGTGTACAAGCAAAACTCAACCTTCAGTTAATACAGAATATAGCTGCTCCGCATTTATTGGTCAGTCATTAGAACAGCTCTTCTCGCCAATTTCGGAGTACCCCGAGATCTTACGCAATTACACGAACAATTCACCAAAGATGTCATTAATCTATTCTCCGATTGTTTCGCAGCTGATTCGGTGAGGTGATGGATGGACATTCCACAGTAATCATTACTGTTAGCATATGCTTCAGAATGCGACGTCGCCTGTGTAGCCTATCTTACCTGTTTTTAGCGGTATTATACCCAGACCGGACCTCGTTTGTTTGGTTGGCCTCTGTCGGCTACCTATGCCTCCAACCCTTCACCCACTTTCATCCGCTGAACATTTGTATACATACAATTCACTCAAATTTGCATCAGATCATGTCTGTCACACTTGTTAACGGTCTCTTATTAAGAGAGAGAAATAGCTGTTAGTCATTAGGGGTATTATTTCGCGCCTAAGACCAGAAACAGATCCTAAACACGAATGATTCAAAAATGATCAACAGGCTGGCAACGCAAAAAATAAGGGGAGACAATTACTGATACGTTATACATAGGAAACTTAATTTCGTATAGTTCTATTGTGGTGACTTATGTTTTTGATTAAGTAATGGAATGTTCTGGAAGGTACCATAACAAAAAGGTCACCAAAAACTGTTATCAGGCTGCGCGGGAAATGTTAATAAGTTAAATAAGCTTGGTCGATTAACAAATTAAGAATGGGAATCAAAATATTTCTCATAGAATTTTTTACGATTCGTGAGCTTAAGTAGAAAGAATCATTGTAGTTACAGAAAAATATATTAATTGCAACATAAGCTAACAATGGGGTCACGGTAGTGAAATGTATGTCATATTAGAAATTATATAAACTCTTCCACCGATTAAATGCAAACAGAAATTATACACAAAAACAAAACTAATTCAGTTATCATTCCAACTCTGTAAGAATATCGTAATCAAACAGTGAAAATCTCTTATAAATTTTTGTATGAATATGGTAGGTAATATGGTAGGGAATTTTTGATCTCTGGAAATCAAATAAAAGAAAAAGTAGCCTGTTACGGATCTGTCAGAATATTAACTTTCAATAAACACACCCTTTACACGTCAGTGTGGTTGGACGCGTCAAGTAGCCGACACATTCCAGCATGGAGGTACAGGTCCACCCCTCCCCCACCTGCCGTCTTGATTGTGGTTGCCAGGCGATTTTCCGCAATCTTCTAGACGAATAATGGGATGGTGCTCAGTCTCCACCTCATTAACTCAATACTTCACAAAAATATATACGTATCATAAAGTACACAAAGTTACACGTTTCTCAGTCTGATGGTAAGACAAACGTTCCTCCAGTAAGTTAAATACGCCGGGTCTCACAAGTCCGGTTCTTACTTTTATTTTTTTCGTGTCCGGACATCATAATAGTTTTGTCCAATGTTGTAAAAAGTTGTTTATATCCCTTCCTGTTCATAGGTCTTCGAGCGGTATTAAAAACTGTCACTGCTTGCTACTATAGAGGTGATCCATGGTCTACTGTTCTCCACTTTCACATCTATCATCTGTTGTCAGACCTCATTTACACATATTAGCAATTACTGGGGCCACTCCTATTCTTATACGGTTGAGGGTTCTCCATTTTATCCAATCCAGTTTTATGCCAGAAGGTTCTTCCTCAGAGATGGGGTACCATTTTAGTGGATCGAGATTTGTGCGATTTAGAAAAGAAGTCCTGGAAATTGGCCTTCTATGTTGAGGGCCTTGGTATCTCAAACTCTGCATGCCCCTCATCGAATGTTTGAATAGCTCTCTGTGCTCATGTGAGTTAGGGCGTATTTCTGGTTCAGCATATCCAGCTGTTTTGTATATTAGGTGTATTGGGGTTGGTTTTATGCAGCCAATCACTACTATGTGACAAGTCTCATTCAAGGATATATCTACTTTCAGTCCGTTTCTGATTTCAGTAGGACTCATGTCTTCCTCCCCTCTCTCATAATTCATACTGGCTGCCTGTGTAAACAAGGCATGAATCCCACGTGGTCCTTAGGTTACCTACTTCAGGGGGGGGGGGGGAAACCATACCGTTTAAATCCAATGCTAAGCTTATTTCAGTTCTTTATCAACGAGCACTACTTAAAAAACAGGTTTCTTGGGGGATAACTTTCAGACATCAGCCTCAGAAAATGGGACAAAATTTTCACACGACGTCAAGAACGAGATGAAAATTAGCCACAGTTTTTAATACAGACATAATTGACAGAATTTTTTAAGGCATACGTAAGCTATTGAAATTTACTTGAATCTATATAGATTCTGAATCAAAAGATTCCGAAAATCTTTTTATCTATATCTACAAAACGAAACCCGTGTTTATCAGTTCCATAAAAACTCAAAAACTACACGGCAGATTTGGATGGGGTTTGCACCGTTTTAAAACTTAGAATCGGTCTTAAATCGTTTGGTATGTCGTATGCTTCAGCGTTACATAACGTCGGAGCAGCAAGTGAATACCTGAACCTATAGCATGAAACACCATGGATGAAATACTAACTAGATTAATTTAATAAGTCATACTTCGTAAAAAATAATAGCAGTATTATCACATTTATGGATTACTTCCTTAAATTTCGGTTTTCGAATCCTTAAATTCCATAGATGGTGGTGCCAAATGTGAATGACTCAAGAGGAAACTATTTAATTTATGGAAAAAACTACCGAGTGCATCTTTATTTCTTGCAATTACGATCTCAAGCCGCACAACTAGACTCTCTGACGTTTTTAAGTGAAATTAAAATAAGCTTTGATAGTTAACAATGCATATCTGAAGGATTTTAAAAAGAAACTGAACTGTTTAAAGGTTATAGTGTTGGAACCAAAAACAGTTTAGAAAAATAATTCTGGATGTTTGTTATTAAACTGAAGCTTTTTTAATAGTCGTTCATATCGCAACAAATTCTTCATTATAAACGTCCCAGTTTTTCCTATAATATTTCATTTATTCATTTTACAATTTATTAAGTCATTCAGAAACCCATTCAGATATTTTTTTATAATTTACTGTTCAACGAATCTGTGTATTACACATTTCCTGCACGAATGGCTGGGGTTATTTTGATGAAACTTGTTGCACATACTTATAATTGGGCGACTAAAAATATTGTAGCAATAAATTAATCCCAACCCATCTCCTTTGGGCTACATCAGGAATTAGTAGTTCAAATACACACTGAAAATAGAGAGATTGACGTGAAATTTGATTCACAGGCGCAGAAAAAAATGAAATCTGTTATTACAGTTAAAGTTTTTAACAAATAATCCGGTATAGCTGGAAAACTGTACAATCGCTTTTGACGGGATATTCTCAGTAAACTTAACTTGTGACGTATGAAATCTGAGGTATTAGGATCTTACTTAAAACCTACCGTATCTCTTATGGTTCTTCGTAATCTGTGCCACCGGATCAGGAAATGAATTTGCATGTGTAGTCTCATTTTTTGTAATCATGTTTCATTCATTTCTATAAGATCAAAATGTTCAATACGTATATGCAAATAGTATGAGACCTTGTGTTTCTCGTCACTAGAATTTTATTCATGAAAAAATGAGGGTTAAAGATTGTAAGAAAATTTCAAATCTAACCTTCAAAATGAACAACGCTCCCTTTTCCCGGGCCAGTTGTAAAATCTGTAGAAATATTCTAAAAAGTTATGTTATTCCGAAAGAGTAGGGAGAATTTGACACATATTTTTCAAATTGTGCAACTACAATTACTGTTTTACGAATGAACCTTACGATACGAAAAATAAATGATAACTAACATGAAGGTGATATTGAATAGCTTCAGATCATAAACAAGATGTTGAAGAGCTTTTTTCCTTTGATTAAATATTACGAGCCGAATGGGCTTTTAGAGAATAGTTACGATCATTTTCAGGTATAATTCATAATCTGAAATATTATAGGAAATTCCTTGCTGATGGAGTGCCACACTAAACTCACGTTCAAACTGGGTGGCAAAATCAACAATTTTCCTCATTTTTTCTCATATGTTAAAAGTCCTTTGTATATATGGATGAAATTTATGAGTTCATTATTTTAATTATTGGGTTATTTTTAATTTTTCTGCAGCAATATCATAATTCTACAGCTTAAACTTTTCAATGTGACACAAAGTTACTGAAAAAAGTAATGGTTCAGCTGAAAATTGAATGGAAAATTGTTGTAACGCACGTGCCTTTGGAATACTTGAATATGTTATTTTTTTAAAATTTCAATGGATTTAATATCATTGACTCTTTAAAGGATTTAATGAAAGTCAATTGTGAATTAGGTTTATAGCAGATAAACCATCATCATTGTCTTAGACCTCCTCAACCTAATAAAACGAGACATTAGGTAGAAATGGAATACGTATTGAGAGGAAAGCTTTACGCAGAAGGTTAGTGATTATAAGATACTACAACCGTGTATACCAAAAATGTAATGGCTTTAAACTAACAAACCATCAAAAAACTACTATCAACCATAGTCGTACTCACTAACGTCTTAGGTCTTTGGCATGTTTTGTACTATAAACCATAAACCACTGAACTTTAATCACGCAAGGTTCCTGAAAACACACATACCTGGTCAGCAGACTTCATAATTTTTTGATACAGAAAGCGTTCAAATAGAAGCTGAAAGGTATTATTGGAGAGAAAAGGGTTTAACATAGTAGTAGTCGCTGAATGTCTGTCATATACTAGAAATTTAGAATATCAAAATGTATAATCTACTAAAATATTCTTATATGATCATCAAATTGAGATATGGTAGATGAGGCACAATTTTTCTTCACTGCTTTGAATACATGGCCACAGAGGAACTTATGACGAGAAGTAAAATCACACCACTCAGATCCATCAAATACTCGGATAGTTGGCTCTAAGGACATTGGCTTAACGTGTCATTTGTATGAAGAAGCTATCGGTTATTACTGGGTAGAATGTGTTACATGACCTTATGACCACTTTAAGTTTCGTAGTGCCATTGTTCCTCGCCGTGAGCTGCATCTGCCTAGTTGAGTGGAACAACATACATGCTCTTACGCAAATTATTTATGTTGTTATTTATTTATTTCAGTCAATGCATAGTTTTCATAAAACTTTATTTAACAGTAATTTCCTGTGTTGTTAACTTTTCAGTGAATAGTAAAGATTCTGGCTTGCATGAAATCGATGTCTTAACAAGTATCTAGTGACGGTTCATTTCCTAATTGTCGCTCTCTAAAAAGACGTGATGATGTGCGAACTAAAACATTCGACCTTCTGATACATGGTTTTGTAACAGTTGCAAAAGCAATCTTCTTTATCAGCGAATTTCGGGTTAATCGATAAATAATATTCTTTCCGCCTCATACCAACCTTCGCAATAAACCGGTTCGACTTTGATTACACTAAACCCAACACGCCATAATGTGACAAGGGCGATAATATTTATTTATTTATTTTTTTTTTTTTTGTATTTTTTTTTTTTGTGTAAAACGACCGTCGTCTTTTGGAATTACGCAACTGAATTTCATAAGTATCAAATAACTATAAAATATTTATAGCTTACAGTATACCGCACCAAGCAGAATCAACAAAACAACTATTAAAAACATATGTCAAATTTCGAATCATGAAAAGAAATTAAGATAGGTACGACGGAAATATGAATAAATAACCTTTGAATCTTGCCTTTTCATATAGTTTATAGGTTTGAGGTTTCAATAAGGCAAAGAAATCATTAAAGACGTTTAGAAGTTTAACTGAGTACGTTTTGTCATTGGTTTAGAAGAAATTTTATTCGCCAAATTGGATAAAAATGATTTACGCAATGTGAAGAAAACATTCATGTGAGAACAAGCCATCTCCCACTCTCTGTTTCTATGGTAATGAAATGTTTTGACATTTATTCGCCCACGTAGGCCGATGAGTGTTTTATTTGTGTGGTTTTATTTTTAAAAAAGGTTTATAATGGAGGTTTGAATGTCAACTTGAGTCATCAGTTTTACTGCCTTTGGATATCAACTAATACGAAGAGTACAATCTGACAGATGAGATAATTTTGAGTATTAATATGATATGAGTTGAAATAAAACTTAAGCGTGCGTGATTATGATGCCCTAGGATTTAGCTGATCGGCAAATATTCTAACGCAAATCCTTTTCGGCTTACAGCTCACTGAAGAAACCTAACCCTAAAATAATTATTCGCATTTATCGTCTTACTGGAGAAAATGCTCTCGTAAATAACCAAAATCAAAATTATTATGTCGGTTAAAACTTTTTTCCATATCGAAAAGAGCGAAAGATATTACAAAAAAATTTGTGGTAGAACATTTTGATGTTTAAAAAAATAATAGTGCAAGCGTTTTATTAGCGTTCTTATCGATTATTCTAAAAAATGTTCCAGTTTATCAGTGGCATCAACACTAGATTCCATACGTCAGGAATTTCGAAGTTTAATCATGATTGGTATATTTTCATTTATCTTATACGCAGTAATGTCGGGTGCTCTTTTTTAGGAGGAAGTTAGCATCTGCAAGACACATTTCTACATTCGATCATCTAAGTTAGGGTGCATCGTCTTTATTGTAACGTATTTGGTTTCCATGGTAGTTTTAATTCTTATTTTGTTAAATTAATTTTGCAATATTAATTATTCGCTAATTTATGGATCAAAGGATTGTACAAGATTTATATTAAAAGCGTAGGGTCATCTAAAATGATGCCATAACCTGGCCGTTTATTACCCAAAACACATGACCGACAGACGGTATGAACAATTACCTTTAAATTTACAACAATCGAGCTGTATGTTTGCTCAGTGTTTAAGCGTCTGACTGGAGATCGAAAGGTTCTCGGTTCGAATCCCTGTCTCGGCGGGGATTTTTGAATGCGCTTAACCCGACCTTCACCTCTTG
Source organism: Vandiemenella viatica (assembly GCA_031002005.1). Lineage (NCBI taxonomy): Eukaryota > Metazoa > Arthropoda > Insecta > Orthoptera > Morabidae > Vandiemenella > Vandiemenella viatica. The sequence continues at coordinate 335,754,566 of JARYHS010008074.1, read as the reverse complement.
CGCAGCTTGCTGTGTGAATGTGAAGTACGCCAGAACGCTTCCGTCATTCGGATATTCACGTTAAACTGTAGGTCCCCTATACCCGGCAGGATTGTCGGCATAGGTTAAGGCGGCTATGATAGGGGCGGAATGCGCAGCCGGTAAGAACTTTATCTCCACGTCATTACGACCACACGGAATTATTGTTTTTTATTACAAACAATCAAAAATCATGAAAACTTAATACCTACCGCCCGTGGGTAACACACGTGATTCAGCTTTGTTACACCTTTCCTGGAGGGTACCTGGAACGATTCTTCTGTTTGCTTGCTGTTAGTTAACTTGACCAAGGTTGTCGACTGTGAAAATATCTCGACACATGTTGAATTCAAATAATTCACAAAATACGGTTCATTGCCTTTGTTGTATTGCCCATCGCATTATTTTTAATAACATCTTGTACATTTTTACTAACGAAATGTATGTATGGTAATGGTTACCAATACATTATGAAACACTAAAGATAGTTTCAACAAAGCGAAGAGCCAGCATTCACATAAGCAAGAAGTAATGGACACTGTGCATAATAATCTGCAGATTAAATCAGTAAGACATATAGCAAATATATATATAAGCATTATTCAGCAATCCATTTCTAATACTTACACCACGTTAAGTCAATACGCTCTATAGCGCTTCCGTTATGCATTACATTAGAATTACAAGATTTCAAAGACGATTAGATAAAAACGTATTTATTATATCTCATAAATAAAGCGAGGTATTTTTAAATTTTTTTTACTATTTTATCTTTTCATCTGGTTATTATCTTACACGTTCTTGTGCTGAGAAAATCATATGTATGTACAGGATACGTTTGTGAACTATAATTACGCTCCATTTTAATTCAAATTTTATGAAAAAAAAATCTAGCAATAGAAATTTATTACATTATGATACAACCCGAGGAAGAAAATGCAGCTAGAAATTAATTTACTACTAAAAACAAATCGAGAAACGTGTGTTATGTTTGAGGCTGTATACTAAACTGTACTAATTTATAGACATAGTGAGCCAAAAAGACCGAAATAAACGAATTAGCAAAGGTAATAATTACAAGAACTATATGAATTCTGTAGGTACGATATGGTAAACGTGAGCTGAGTGCTTCAGTGAATTCATATGAATAACTGATGATAAAAGAAATGAAGATATGTTAAAGAAACTGTATCCTCAATAATTTAGGAGTAGGTACCTTCCTAGAAGGTGTGCAATACTGACATTGAGAATTCAGTTATGACAAAAAATATAACTATCCAAAAAAATTGCAAACACTTTGTTGAGAAGAAAACTACGAACGCAAATGGGATTAAAGCTGTTTATGCAAAAAATGAGCCATTCAGACGGTTTTAAAGGAGATTTTAGGATAAAATCCTACGACAGAGTCTTAATGATCAGACTGAATATATGAATGAAGATACTTCTGCATTTTGTTCTAAATTTGTCGTTAACTAGAGTTAAATATGTTTCAGAAGAGTGAGGAAGCTGAACATTCATCACAGCATGTTTATGGAAAAAACATGTGAATTTACAGAAAATTCACTATATTAACATGAAATATCCCTTCACGCGAGTTAAAACATTAAAAATTTATGACCGAGCGTGGTAGGTGATGCGTTGACGCTCTGGCCCTCGCATCGCCTCCAGGCATCCAGATTTGGGTTTTCCATGGTTTCCGCAAATCACTCCAGGCGAATAGCCGGGATGCTTCCTTAAAAAAAAAGGCCGTGGCCGAATTCCTTCCCATTCCTTGCCCCAGTCCAATTCCTCCTCTAATGAACTCGATGTCGACGAGGCGTAAAACCATAAGTAAAAAAAAAGGTTTGGTTTCAAACAAAAATATGATAGTGCACATAAACTTTATTTTCAGTAAAAAAAAACTATACCATAGCACATATATTTATGTCATAATAATTACATAAAATTATTATCCGGAGGGATATAATATACATATATAAATGTGAACTATTTTCGTTTATTTTGTTGTAATGCGTCGTAGGTAAGGCCAAAAGTTCTCACGTAAAGTTCACTTCATATCCAAAAGCGAATTTCCTCAGATTAATAATAATTAGTTAAATTCAGAAATCTCCAAGCATTCATTAACACAAGTAGAGTTAAAAATTTAAAGAAATCTTCGAAAATAAGTAAAAATATTTTTTTCTTCTACAGAATGTCTTACTTCTCCGCACAGCCTGTTACTACTATTGTTTACGCTCTTTGCTCGAACTAAAACAAATTTTTTTCAATAATAATTCAATCACGTTTTTCAACCAGTTTCTCCTCAGGTGTCTTCGACCAGCAGATGAATCAGTGGGAACGCAATTATGCACACCTTGACCAAAGTAAAAGGTGATAATTTTTTCACCTAACTATTAGTGTCTAAACTGCAATACGATAAATATATAAATAGTGCAATATGAGGATGAATCAATGAGTTCACTAGCGACTCATTCAACCTATCTTCCACAAACATTCGAGAGCGCTGTCATTGCTAGTTTCCTTGTAACGACAGAACAAAGGGAACAGTACTTTCTAAACATTGGTCGGAAAAGGAACTACGGAGAAACGTGACCAATATTAAATTTTGTTTTAAAAAAATGAAAACAGAAATATTTGAAATGATTCAAAGTGTTTATCGCACTGAATAAATGTGAACATTTCTAAATTATACGAAGGATTTAATGATGTTACGAGACAGCATTGTGGATGTTTAAACATTTTCGATGTTTAATGTCCAAAATGAGAAAATGTATGTAATACGGCTGAAATGTTTCTAAACAATCGCTGCGTGTCTACGAAATACATAGAGATCTCATTTCAATTCTAAAATCCAATTTTGTTCTTATTTTAATGGAAAATTGTGGCAAACGGAAAGTCTACACTGACTGACGATTAAAATGATCGCAGATTGAAACAGTGTAGGGTTTTAAAAAGCGATTAATATGGATTCAGAGTTCATATCAAGCATTCAGGAACATTTAGTTTCGAAAGAAGCAACCAAAACTACTGGTACAGAAAACTTGCATTTGCGGTAAAACCAAATTAAAACTCTGATCATCATGTTCTTTCATTCGGAAGGAATCATACATACGAACTGTATGTTGGAATATCAAACTGTGAATTTCGAATATTACTTGTATGTTTGTATTGTTTATGGACCAGAATTGTTTGAGCTCGTCACGAATGTCTAAGAATGGGACCTTGTCAGTGTTTCACGACAACACAACGGGACACAAAATCAAAACTGAATCTCCGTCATAGCCAAAAAAGTATCATAATGCTTGACTAACCACCTTGTTAGACTGATTTTGCTCCAAACGACTTTCTGATATTGCAAAATTGGTGATGAAACCGTTGCGACAAATGGCTTCTACAAATGGTACAAAAATTTTACAATCAGTTTAAATATTCAAAACGAATCTTTTTTTTTTTTTTAATATCTAAACTAAACTGAAATATTGTCTTGTAAATCATTTTCCGTTAGTCTCCTGAACAAAAACAATAAGTTGAAATTTTTTTTGGGTAATTTAATGATAGAGTATGCGGTGAAATGTTTCCTTGTTACTATGTGGATCTGTTCCTAAGCTAACTCTCTGACGTTAATAGCTGATATTTCTCCTTTTTTAAACGCAGACTTAAAGACTTAAAGTCATAAAGGCTATTACGTAGCAAAGTTGTCTTGTTAGATGTGTGCATATGGAATGGCGCGATGGGTTGCCAACTTTCATCTGATTTCAGAAACTGTTTGAAAAGACAACACTCCAGCTAAATCAGAATTAGTCATTCACAATAATGGATTTAAACCCACTGTATATTAACGATAATCTAATCTGACCAACCAGAGTCCTAAACTTTACGCTGCATCAAAAAAAAATTTCTCAAACTGTTTTTTCAGCTTAAAGGTTTAGTAAGAAATGTCTGAGATGGAGAAAAGAAGGCTTATAAAACCAGACAAATGATAAGTTCCCGCCACTGTTTAAATATTGTTCAATTCCACGTGCCGAGGGTGTCCTCTCAGCGCTGCTCCTGCCATCTGCCGTGTTTGGGCCACACTGCTGAGTGTGCGTAGTTCCTTCCTTGACCACCTCAGCGCTGCGAGAAGTAATTTTGAGACTGTCCACGCGCGCCTTCTCTTCTCGAACAATAATTATCTGCTTCGAGGCATTTCCACGTTTCCAACGACGAAGCTGTTTCTGGAATCAATACTCAGACAGAGGAGGAGCGAGGGAGAGCGGGGGAAGTGTATGTGTGTGTGTGTGTGTAATTTGCATTTGGTTCGTCCTCGGAGCTCGGCCAGGCTGGGCCCGGCCGAGCCTTGCATTAACAAGAAGCAAGTCCGTCTTAGCTCGCCTGGGATTACCTCTTGCAAGACTGCGGCGCGGCGCGAGGGGATGGGAGGGGACGGAGCGGCCAACTAAATTGCTTAAAAAGGAACGGCCGTAATCAAATTTCACAGCGGAATGACTCCCTCTCCCATTATTGTTTAGCGTCAGTGCGATGAATTAGATACCCATCAGCGCTCTGAAAGAACGTTCTGCTATGCGTGCCTGCAAAGAGGGGAAAATTTCTGATCCCTTTCGTGCTTATATTTCAATTTTTTGCTTTAATATTTTGAAAGAAAATTTCAACGTACAGTACAAAACAACAATTATGGATAGGTTAAAGAGTAGTGTGCAGAGACTACAGATTCGAGTTTTATACAGTACTTTCAGAGAACTCTAAATGCTAAGCGCAGAAAGATTACAACACATTCTGGAATCTACACATATAATTAGTAACAGTTAACAGCATATTTAAAGAATGAGACGCTAAAATCCAGTGTAAAACAATTATTTTGTATTGTATCAGTAGTAGCGAATACTTTCTTGTTTTTCATGTGGCACCATTTCCTGTCGGATGTTTGTTTGGAAGAAATGGTATTTTGGCAAAATCAGTTCCTATGACAGTGTAGCAACGATGTTATTTTACCTCAAGGATCCTATGACATTCCCCTGAACCACCATACGAAACAATTTTTATTTATATCTTCTCGTAATATAAAAAAATGATCCATTTCAGCTTTGTTGTGAGTAATTTTGTTCTATTGCCATGTCTAATCATAATGTAAATATGCAAAACAAACGAAAGACAAAAAAAGTTCGTTGTGAGAAATTTTAATTACATGATATTTTTTTTAAAAAAAACATCAATCTTTCAGTGTTTAAAGTGCCGTAAAAGACATGAATATCCTAACCTAGGTAAAATAATTAGCCTACACTGATGTCTCCAATATATGGAATAAACTAATAACTCTTCAAATTAATAAATGATCTGTCTACCAGTTTTTAAGTGGAATATCTTATGCTTAAAATAAAGTATTTATATTGTTTGTAAAACTGTTACCGTATAAATACCAGTTAACAACAATGATTCTGATCTGATCACAGATTTACAAGCATGTTGTTCTTTGGTTTCCTAGGTTATGTTCTAGTTTGATGAATTTGACTGTCAAATTACTCGTTCAATTATTACGTGACAAGAGTAGTATCACTGACGTTGTTTGAAATGTGCCACTAAGGATGTAGAGAATAAAAATTAATGATCCTAAGATATATTTTTTCAGCTGGTCTTATCTATTTAACAGGACACTGTATCGTTAAGATTATTCAGTGACGGTGTACCATCAAATAACCAGAATATTGCCTCAGTTTCGTATAATATCACTCCCAGAGTACTGTACTTTTCAAAATGTATTCGTTATTTTCATGAATTAAATTCTTATATAAACATAATAAATTATCACAGTTGTCTGGTTCTTAAAGAAAAAGGAAAGAGTTTTGCTCACCAGTTTCCATATCCTCATACAATGTATACATAACAATAAAAACGGGATAAATCGAATGGTAGAAGATTATCTTTTCAGTTTGATCGAATAGCTACTGAAACAATTTTCCGTTGTTATAGCTAGTCCTAAATAGTGGGAATTTTTATTTGTTTCAACATCAGAATGACTTTAAAACGAGCAAAAATCAAAGACAGTAAACTAATTGGAGAAACTCAACAGAAGAGCTGCTTATTTGAGAAATTCTGTGCAGTGCAGTTTCTGTTGTAACCTTAAACACAGTGGCGGCGGAAGTAATTTGCTCTGGTAGTGACAACACTGAACTTTTTGATGGTTTCTGATCTTCATTGTTGAAGTGAAAGATGCCTGGAAGAACATCTCAGAGTTGACTAAGAATCAACTAAAAAATCTGTAACGTGTGAAAGTGTCGTTACCTGCGTGTCCTGCCGGATTAAATAAATTGTTTTGAAATTAATCAATGATAAATGCTTTAAGATTGACCAGAAAGTAAAAAAACAATGTCTGATCTTCATTGTTGAATTGAAAGATGCCTGGAAGAAAAGCTCAGAATTGGCTAAGAATCAACTAAAAAATCTGTAACGTGTGAAAATGTAATCACCTGCGTGTCCTGCCGGATTAAATAAATTATTTTGAAATTAATCGATGATAAATGCTTTAAGATTGACCAGAAAGTAAAAAAACAATGTCTGATTAGTGAAAAACCGACGAGTTGACCTACAGGCAATACTGGATTAACCAAAGGCACTACTAAGCAGTAGCCTCGAGCATTCGGATTTTAAAGGCCCCCTGTTAGCCAACTTTTTTCATTAAATAAAAATATTAAAAAATTAATATAAACTTCCAAAATAAACAATCAAAGTAATATGAAAATTAAATTTTTTGATTGGATTGTAGTGTACGATGTTAACAAAAATAATTTTCAAAATATAAATTGTAAAATTCGTTTGTTTAGTTGGATGAAAAATATAATCAATTCAGTTAGTCATCTACGATATCTTTTCTTTGTACTAATAAAATTCAGATAACGTTTTTCAAAAACAGTGGGACCCAAAAAATGTTAGTGCCTAGGGCCCCATAGTCCATACTTTCTTAATTCGGCACAGCCTTCGATGACCACGACGACAGTGGCACACTGTTTCCGACAGTGGAAACCATTACGCTTGAGAGTCGTTTTCTGTTACATGCATTAGAAAACTTGAGTAATTCCCCTTCAAAGGAACTAAGACATAAAAACAATATTGTCTCCTTGCATTAAAAAAGCTTACGTTTCTTTTTCAATCCGAGTACCAGTAAATTGTCAAAAATAATGCTGCGGGCCACTAACTTATATCGTCATATTTTTTTATCTATGTGTATATTATGTATGTAGAAATTTTTATAGTACCAATATAACATAATAAATCTGTAGAATTCCTGCGAAAACACAGTTATGGAGCTGGAAGTGAACTATTAAAAGTTAATTACTTGTTGACCACATTCTTAATACTTAGCAAACCATAGTCACCCGAGAACAATTTTTATATTCTCAACCCCGAGAAAAATTGCGTTTTTATGCATATAAATAATAATGTTACTACAGACTGAACGCTAAATTATACCACCCGCCTACATGAACAAAAATAAATAAAGTAAAAGACGCTAGACCATACACCTTTTACTTTTGTTTATTTCACCACTCCTATGTTGCGAAACCTAAAAGGTACCGCAGTCCCTCAAACCTATTACAAGATACTCAGAAAACGGTCATTTACTTAATCCCTAGACGAACGGCACTCTTTTCGATGTCATCTGGAAATGAATAGATTATTGTAGAAACAATGCTGTTCTATCCTCATCCTGGAAATACCAGATTTTTTCCTAGACATTGAAATATTCAAGACTTTGGTTTTTTTGTTGTTTTTTTGGGGTTTTTTGTTTTGTTTTTGTTTTGTTTTTTTTTTTTTTTTAAAAAAAAGGGGGGCTTTAGCTTATAAAGTAGGAATAAGGTATCTAAATTTATAATATTCTGCCTGCGGACCACCTGAATCATCTTCGCGGACCACAGGGTGAGAAACACTGCTTTATGGGACGTAGCCAAAATTTTCAAAAATTGGCAGCTGCTGCTGAGCTCTACCGACAGTGTTACTTACTTTTTAGAGCTCTATAATGTTCCAGCGACCGCATGTCTGCCCACTGCCTGGGGCGGCATGATACAAAACAATTGTCACCAACCGCCGCTAGCAAAGCGGCCCCCACCCTTGAATATTACTGCGAAAACGCCAGAGCGCATGCGCGATTGGTGACAACTCAAAGTTGTCTCCACGACAGCGAAATACTTCACTGGTCTGGCGAACAGATGGTGTTCAATAGTTTCCCTAGCTTTCATAAGTAATAGTATATTAGCGAATATCGCATTTATAAATATTTATTTTCCTTTGACTACATTCATTTTTTAATATATTTAATATAATTCGTAGGTGGTGACAAGTCTCACTGTCACTACGTCTAGAGCCGCCACTGCTTAAACACAACAAAAATTCTATAATATATCTCTATTCTTTATTTTTCACATTGCCCTTTTTTTATCAACAATTCCAGCCTGATCTTGTGACAGTATTGATTACTCCTTATTGTAACTGGGAATTATCGATATCCATCAACATTTGTAGAAATAAAAAAAAAAAGTGTTGTAACAATATTCTGTAGCCTTAATAATGTATGAAATATAAGGAGGGCTAAGATTAAACGGTTTGTCATTTGCGTTTATGATAGTTTAATAATTGTATATTTATATGGAAGGTAGACCATATTTTTATGAGGTAGTTTTTAAATTAAAATGATCGGTCTGGAATTGTAAATAAATTAATATGAAATTTCCGATATTTATACCTTATGCTATTATATCTTGAAAATATCTAATAAAATTAATTTAACTTTAACAAATGACGATCTTAGAATATGAATTAAGAAAAAGAGAATGATTTGAATTTTCATCGATCACTGTCGTTTGAGGGCTGTGGACCAGTTATGTACTTCTGGACGTATTTACGATACGCGAGGCACGCAGGTCAGGAGACGTAGGCTGGAACTGCCGCAGCAGGACGGTGACACCGCATTTCGTCAAGACTGACAACCAGCTGCGGACAAGCTGCACCCCTATCATGGTGTGTACGGCTGCGCCAAGTCCCCGTCAACTGCTCTATTCAACGGTCGTCTCACTGAAGACACAGGCGTAATAATGTTCAATCTCTTTCGTGATTGACAATTCAGCTTCGTTTGTCTCGTGTTAGATGGAGGGATACACGAGTAATTCCACTAACTGCGCGATTGCACGAAAAAACTTGCTTCTCTAACTAGCTCACGTTTAACAGAAAACAAGAGTTTGTTACCGCGCACAGAAATCATATCTGTGATTGACTCATAATCCTTCCCTACCACCTGGGGAGCACATCCAATTGTGCTTCATGCATCTGGTCTGGCACTCAGTTTCCCCGAAGCATAATACTCATCACCAGTTTAGCAAAACTCTGCATATGTAAAACAGGTTGATATACCACTGAATGATACTGATAGCGTTGTAACAGGTTGCCTAAAACCACCTCCCGTCAGGAAAATATATCAAATTATGGGAATAGCACCAGCATACATTAGAAGGAAAACAGCTGCAGAGATGGAGAAGAGGAAAGAAACTGACCCTTATAAGGAAAGCACAATAAGTAATAAAAAAAGAGGCAAAAAAGACGTAGAAATATTTAAAATTACTATTTTTTTTAAAGATCCGTAGATCTACGGATAAATCAGTAGTGCTGGCAGCACCGGTTCAAATAGCGAGTATCAATCTAAACAACGGGAAACGGGGATTCCTTCTCGTGCAACCTAGCATCTTCGGGAAGTACCCGTTCATAAATGAAAACTTCAGTCAGTGTTGCCAATATTTTCAGGATTTTTTTGTTCTACTGAACCAGAACCATATAGTAGATTTAAAAATTAATATAAGTACTTAGTATAAACTCTAAAACAGTCATATTAAACGATAATGCCTTACAAATTTAAGATTTAGTAATTGTGAAAAAAACATGTCCCAGAAAAAAAACGTGTTTTTTCATGATTTTCTACTCAAGTCAGAAAAATTTTTTTTTTTTTTTTTTTTTTTTTTTTTTTTTTTTTTTTTTTTTTTTTGCAACACTAACCCTTCCCCAAATCTGGCGCCGCCTTTCAAATCTAAAAAAAAAAGAGCACTTCCCAAGACAAGTGTTTTCAGAAACTTTTAAATTTCACACATCTTTAAAAACTGCAGGCTACTAATCTTGAAAGAAAATGATGTCGCAAGTCACATGTAATAGACTCCTTGCAACGTTCTCTTTCATCCTGCACCATTGTTCGGAGACGACCAGCAGTCTGAATATGAAATTACCGCCTCATACGTAGGATGCAGTTGACACCACAACGTAAACGGCTGCGTATGGAATGTGCCGTGACTGGGAAGCATGGACTGTCGACGAATGGCATTGTGTCCGGCGATAAGTTGCAGTTCTGTACTACCTCGGATGACCATCGTTGGCGAGTATGATGGAGTGGCCCCCTTCTTCCAATGTTTTGGAGAGCGTCACTCGTGGTGTCTTGGTCTGCAGGATCCATCGGGTTTGATCTCAACTCATGGCTGGTAGCGATTGATGAAACTCTGACGGCACAACGGCACGTCACGGACATCTCGTATCCTCATGTATTACATTTCATGCTACAGTACCGTGGTGCCATTTTCCAAAGGGGCAATACTCGTCTACATACCACACTGGTCTCTATGAACTGTCTTCGTGATGCAGATGTAATCCTGTGGCCAGCAGGATCCCCAGATCTGACCCCGATAGAACAGTTCGGACGCCTGGGATTTCGAAGACTATTTCCAACAGTAGTAGGCCAGCTGGACTGCGGACATCCTATCCAGCCGAATCAGTGCATGCATCCAGACCAGACTTTTTTTTATTATAACTAGCTGGTACCCACGACTTCGTTCGTGTTTGTAAAGAATTTGTATTGACAGCTACCGACATCTAACAACCATAGTGCACTATGGGAGACGCGATGTTATTACCACACACAAATGCCAGTCATATGCGCTATGTAGTTCAGGCAGCAAAGTAAAATTTACGGACACGAATGGCTTTAGATGAAATACGAAAATATCCTTGATCTACCAGTTTCAGCCACCATATCTCCCACACTCCCACAGTTACCGAAATTCGGCCAACGTTGTGATCGATGGGTGACTCTGTGTTACTACCACACACAAACGCCAGTGATCTGCGATAGATAGTTTTCGCTGAAAAGTGATACACAATGAGACATGCGTCTTTGGCAGAAATATGAAATTGCCGCAGGTCGACCACTTTCAACCCCCATATTGTCCCACACCCCCATAGCTACCGACATCTAACAACCATAGTGCACGACAGGAGACACGATTCTACTACCACACACAAACACCAATGGTCTATGCTATGTAGTTGTGGCAGAAAAGAGAAGTATAAGAAGACACAAATTTTTGGTCGAAATATGAAAGCGCCCTGCATTGGCCAACTTTAATCATCATATCTCCCACATCCCCATAGCTATCGAAATTCGGCCAACGTTGTGCACTACAGGAAACTCCATGCTACTTCCACACACAAAGACCAGTGATCTGTGTTTGGTAGTGGTGGCTGAAAAGTGAAATATATGAAAACACACGTCTATTTATATATATAAGATTTCTCATACTTTTGGCTTTACGCCTCGTCGACGTCGAGGTCATTAGAGGCGGGATATGACTGGGGACAAGGAAGGGGAAGAAATTTGGCCATGGCCTTTTGAAGGAATCTTCCCGGCATACGCCTGGCGTGATTTGGATAAACCATGCAAAACCCAAATCTGGATGCCCGTAAGGGGATTCGAACCTGCGTCCTCCCCAATGTGATGCCAGATCGTTAACTGTTCACCCACCACGCTCGATTTCATAATGATGAATTCCTTCAGTTAATGCGTTCTGTTATTCTGTCGTATATATATATATATATATATATATATATATATATATATATATATGTGTGTGTGTGTGTGTGTGTGTGTAATCAGGCACTGGCATCTAAAAAGACATTACCGAACCAGAAATTGTACTCTACTCTAGAGATCTGATGACACGAACATATTTTTGAAACCTAACAAAATTGATATTGTAGTTCTTTGTAGTAACTCTACACACTTAACGAATGATAATAATGTTATTATTTGAATAGCTACAACATAAGTTTCATGTAATAATAAATTATCGTAACTTAGTACACTTAGGGCCTACTTTCCTAATTGTAATGATTTCACAATTTCAAGGTATCCACGACGTAGACAATGCCGTCAGCGGTAACAATACTTTTTGACTAGTTTAGATCTTAATAAGTTTACAAAGGAATTGTACATTCTCCTTTCAATTAAACCACTGAATTTCTTTTTTCTGGGAAGTAAGAGAAGAAAGGTATCATGCTAGAAGAGGTAGTGCTGTAGTTGGCACAGACCACGAACTAACTAACGAAGCTCCTAATTAAGAGACCGGAGGTATTCTCGTTTACCTTATCAAACAGCCGTACCGGGGAGCACTGCTCAATTAGTTGTTACTCAAGTGAGACATAAAGCAGCACTCAACTGCGCCGCATTATACAAGCAACCAGCAGATGAGATCTGAAAACAGGTACCACTGCAAACATAAAATAAAGTATTCGTAATCAATTTCAATTTCTAGTATATCAACGGACTAACCATATGGTGCAATTTATTTGGCAATCACGTTTGTGCTAGCCAGGGTGATTTTGTAACTATCTTCTCATACACATTCAACGAAAATAACGCTTTCTGTTACTTTTAAAAGTATACTTTTCTGGAAGATAATTTAGAGCTTCAGACCTAAATATTTAGATTTATTGGAATACTTATGGGAAATACGGTTTGAAAACTGCCGAAATAATTAGCTACTCAACACGAAAATGAAATTGGGCAACATTATGTTTCGTAACAATTATTTAACCACAGATATTGGTGTCAATAGAGTCAGGACAACCTGAAACAATTATTAATTAATATTTTCAAAGTTTCAGCTTAGTGAGATTGTTTTTAGGTAAGTAAAGTGAAGTAGTATTAAATTAAATATTTCAAATATTACAAGCATTTTTGTAACTTTCAAAAAAAAAATTAAAAATAACGACTTACTGCAGAAGTATACTGTCAAGGTATGGATGTTAAGTCATACACATTCTATGGCTACTATATTCCGCTGATAAGAGGACGTAGTGATACATTATATGTGTATACTAAACTTCGTATAATATAGATAAATATCGAATAATATGTGTGGCTGATACTTACGTAACGTGAAAACATATCTCACTAAGCTGAAACTTTGAAAATATTAATTATTAATTGAATAAAGTAACAATCCATCAACGTATTTCCATCTTTCAGTACCAACTGCATATATGATACCCTTACTCCAAATTAGTTCGTTCTTCCTGTCATAAATATTTAAGTATACTCTTTGTGTAACGGGAACGCGCAATACTACATTACATTCGATGGACTATACACCCATCGTTAACAATAATTAATAACATTATGAATACTAAATATAAATATGATGGTATTAATGTGTATACAATCTATACTATCATAAGTCTGTAAGCAAGCTGCGTGTGTATCTGTATTTCAACGGGAGCCGCACAAAAACTATGACAGCAATTTGGACGGAGTTTTCCAATTTTTTGAACTTATAGTGAGAGTCAAAATCTGCGAAAATGACACACAGATGCGTTACAGTGACCAACTTACTAAGTAAGTTAAAGTTAACATTTTATTTATCTTAAACATTGTTACATCTAATTATATCACAAAAATAAAACCCTTTCTAAACAATTTTTTCCTTCTCACAATAATTGTCTCTACGAATTAGTTCAGTTAATTTTTCAGATAGCTTTTATACTATTTCATAAATTGTATAAAATTAAAATATGAATGAAACAAAACTCCCGGACATCAGTATGAACACCGAATCTAAGGCAATAACTAAACAAAGGAAAAATTTTAGAAGAAATTTAGAATTCACTCCTCTCAACGTTAATATTTGGTAATAGAATAGAATCGGTAAAGAATTTTTACTCATACCAATGCACGAAGCAGCGGGCAAATTCTACTTATTATATAATTTTTAATAATTCTCACATGCAGTGGTAACATGTAATGGAGCAGAATAGAAAATTACAAAGGTGAAGCGTAGCAAATATGAAGGTTGGGTGAACATACTGGCGGCAATTACCCCACAATTTCTGGCGCGAAGGCAATCTTGAAGGGGCCAACGTTAACGAAATAGGTCAAAGATAAAAACAGACTCTGACCTCTCTGTAGAAACATCCGCAAGGCAAAAATATTATCACAACGTCACCCAAAATCAATATTTTTAATTTGTATCTCATAAGACCATAAAATCATGGTGAAGATCGCCCATTGGCTTGACGTTTTGTGGTGCCGTTAGTTGGCACCTATATACGATAAACGCTAAGCAGATATAGGAGACCATCTTAGTCAGTCTTACAGTCTCTTCCATCAACGATGGTCTTAGCCATTCTTCTCTTACTCGACTTCAATATGATGCTATAAGACGCTGTTTTAAATTACTGTAGGCCCAAGATAGGATACTTAAATCGGCATTGGTACTATCAAATACCATCTCCATGATTTATACAAGAAACAGTTACGCCCTCTTGACACTGCGAAATTCCGAAGCGACGCGACTCAGACTTGAGTATCGTCAATTTGAGTTGCCTGCGGTTACGATACCCACAGGCGACCTAGTACCACACACTGATCATACTGTCAAGCGATACATTATCCTCAGCATACCTTTAACCGTGGTATGCGTCGTTCTGATAAACATTTCTTCTAACAGAGTTTTTCATCATGTCAAGTGATGTTGTCACTGTCGCCTATTCTTATTACAACTATTATACAAAAAGAAAAACCCGAAGAATGTGTTGCCATTCTTAAAAGAGAAAAACTAGGGGAAACAGTAATTTAGAGTAGATAAATAAATTTGAGAAAACATATCGATCACTTATCAAATTTTTTAAGGTAATACTAGTGATAAGAGCTAATAAAAAAAATAAACATGTAAAGTTTTACCGAGGAGTTAATTAATTAAATTAGTTTTCCTGATGTTACACCACGCATAGCCAACAAGAGTCGAAATTTACTACGGACGTTAGCATTGTTTCACTTCCTGGATTTCTTTACCAAATCCCCGTCCGGGAATCCAGATTTGGGTTTTCCATGGTTTCCAAAATCACTCCAGGCAAATGCCGGAATGCTTCCTTAAAAAGGCCATGGCCGAATTCCTTCCCATTCCTTGCCCCCCATCCTTTCCCGTCTCTAAAACACCTCGCTGTTAGAGAGACGTTAAACACATTTAAAAAAAAAAAAATCTTTATCAAATGATAGGTTGCAACTATATAAATGATGACTCACAAAAAATAAATTTAACTTCTGTTTTTATTAAACTGTTCGTTGATTCTTTCACATAAGTATTTGACTGATTACTAAAAAAATGTTTATTGTTGATTAATATTGCTTGTTAACTATTTAAACTGACTATACTACGATGAATGATTGTTGCCTCCACACTTTCAACTGAATAATATCTATCTATCCCTAATAATGAGTACACGTAACAATCTAACGTTGTAAAAAATTTTATCCAACAGTATATTAAAGCCAAATATTAATTAAAACCCGTTAAAAATGGATACTAATTACACGTACTCTTTTATAAAATTCACGAATTTAACGTTAACCGTGTGTTAATCCGCCCTGTTTCACAAGATTCCCAAGAGACTCGACTGGCCGGCGACTTCCTTGTAGGTCGCGTGAGACTGCTAGGATACCGTAGGATACGCGCCTCTTGGGAGTCGCACAGTTTGTGACTCCTCATTACAACATTAGAAGCGATTTACTAGATACTCTCAAGATACTCAAGTATCCGTTGCTTCGCCTGGTAATAGCGCAGTATGGAGAGGGCCACTGTCTTTCTCTGTTTACGGATTATCAGAATGTACTGTATAATTGTATGTAATACAAGATGTAAAGTGTGAAAATTACTTTAGCGCTGTTAGGTTAACGTATTCTGGTGGTGAACACTGAATATTCAGATTATATATGTGTGTAACAACAGTAGTTTAAGAATACTGTAAAAGCACGTATACAGCGGTGTACCTTGTATGTTCTAAATATAGTGTGCACGATAACAGTTGTTAAACTGTAGACAATCTTTAGTGATGAAACGGTAGTGTTCGTATTCTAGCAGTATATTTTTAAATATTCTGGATAGATTTTACGTATAGCGTAATAGCCGAATGATTATAAGTTTAAATAAATACGTTATTTACAAATAATCACTTAATCTGTTGCTTACACCTGTCTCGCTTAAGGTAATCTTACAGATAGGATCAAAAAAGAGCAAAGACAATATTCAGAAACAAGTCTAATTCAAAAAGATTTATTATAAATTGGCAGATTACATCGTTGATGATAATTAACAGCACTAATTAGATATCCTTAGATTTGGCAGGTTACAAATGGAAATCGATATAGGCCTATAGTGAAACCTACAGCGTATTTAATAAACAGTAATCGTTCAGGTAATAAATTCACATAATTATATACCTTTGTTCGTGGTTAAATTTACATCCTCGTGGCCTTCCAATAAACTACAATTCACACACGTCATTCAAGAAATCAGTATACAGCATTGATTACATTACAAGTCCGTTTTTGTGAACTACTTTCCCGTATCCCAGCATAGGTGGCTACCATGGGGAATATTTATAACTTTATGGCAACGTCTGGGAAGACGAACTGGGTTGGTTTCCCATTGCCTTTCCTCGTGCAACAGTGCTCGTAAGTCTTGCTGTAAGTGCGGATGACTGTGATGGTTTGTGTTTCAGTGCAGAATGTTGTTTGTGAGGTGGATAAAATTTTTTAACTTATGGCCTTACGTCTCGTCGACGCCGAGGTCATTAGAGGCGGGATGGGACTGGGAACAAGGAACGAGAAGGTCTTTTGAAGGAAGCATCCCGGCATTTGCCTCGAGTGGTTTGGGAAAACCAAAATCTGAATGCCCGGACGGGGATCCGAACCTGCGTCCTCCCGAATGCTAGGTCAGAGCGTTAACCGCTCACCAACCACCCTCTGTGAGGTGGATGAGAGATGAAAGAAGGGAGAGGGTGAATCCCGGTGCTGGCCCAGTCAGGCCTGCTCTTTCCAAGGACAATCGGCAGGCGGACAAGCTTAACGTCCCCAACTGACCGACAAATCAGCATCAGCAATGCCGTGTGCCCTCACTCAGTACGCGCTGCGGAGAGTTTTGGGATTTAACCTAGAACTTCGATGCACAATCTGGTGATTAGGAACTGTTCCCCACCCACACCTCTCCAAACCAATGATGAAATTTTCTTCTACCATCTGTTACGAACTATCTAACCCCGTGTCAGGCGCCATCCAGTGGCGCAACCAACTGAGCCCACAGGACGGGCTTACTCCAAGTAAACGTAAATACTTTTCAAATCCAACATAACTGAAACAAAAAAGTTCATTCATGCTGTATTCACAGAAAATTAAATTTATGTTGTCACCCGTTTTGAAGAGTGCAGTGTGTGCAGATGTATAAGGTTTCATACAGAAGAGCCTATCAAAGATATAATTTTCTTTAAAAATATGTCCAGTGGCAGGTGAAACCATTAACATCATTCTAGTCATTCAACATAAATCCTATTGATCGTAACTATAGAGATTTATGGCTTCATAAAATCAAGATGATTAGAGTAGTAAGAAATATTATCCATTGACGAAAGTCAGTCACAGCTTATATATTATTGTCATTGGCGGCTACGATTTCTGTAAAACGTGGAAAAATGGATTCACCACTTCCGGATATGATTTTGTTCTTTTTCTGATGATACCTACGCGCCGGCCCATACTTAGTGGCACTGGTTCACTTTGGTCATCTTAAAACAATCTCACATGCGTCATATATAATTTGAACTGAGTGGTAGGCTCCGTATGAGCGTTTACTACAATGAGACATTTGGCATTTATATTGGTGTAACTCTATCAGTAACTGTTTTAAACTTAATCACTTTCGTAATCTGATATAGAATTTTTTGATGTAATTCACTTCTATATCAATAATGAAAGCATGTTCTGGTTTTATTTATTTTTTCAATCCTGCGACGTATGTGAAACATTTTCACTAGGTATCTACGCCTTTATGTCTCAGTTGTTTCATAACACTGAATTGTGCAAAGGTTGGATAAATTAAATTGTTTTTTGTCAACTCTGAGATAAGAGATCCAAACTTACGAAAATAATCATTAATCTGAATTGTAAAAAATGAGTCGTTGTGATTTCACTTAGACATGTTTTACTTCTGGTGCTAGTCATATGTATACACAGTTCCGATGATAATTACATGTACACACATCACTGGAAATAAAATATACCAATGTGAAATCAGTACATTTCATTCGTTATAATCCACAACTGGGCTACTAATTAAGATACAAAAATAGTCGTCGCTTGAAATGTTAGTAAAAGAACTACTTATTGATTTTCATGTGGTCTTACATATTTTCCTCTAGAAACACTGTAATGAAAGTGCACAGTTCAGCGGACCTTGTGTGTTTTAATTCATGGTTACGTGTGTCTCGTATGCAATCAGTTTCCTTAATCCACACAACACTGAGACAATGTTCTCTTGCAGTCGCTTCTGGAAATCCTGCCACAGAGAGGCAGGATTACCAGCAGTGTTAAAGCGAAGCACCTTGTATATGTGTTGAAATTCTTGAAATCAGGCTTTACAAAGAAGCCGAGTAAAAAGCACACATACAACAAAACACCGAAATATTCTTCTGTCTCACAATCTAAGAATAATGTTACTAACAAATCCAACCGACAACTTTTTCGATTTTCATTTTAAGGGACGATCATCCCAGATCGCTTGCAGCAATTCAGTTCTCATGATCTCGACGCCTATCTGTGTCAACCTCTTAATCAAAAATCAGTTACCAAACATGAAATCACACAGAAATAAAATCCTGAGGTCTGTTCCCGCTGTGTTGTTCCAGAATAACAGTACAGAACGTAATAACCACAATGTCTACCTGTGGCTGTGAAGCTGGCAACAAGATTGAACTAATCGAATTCTTAGTTTCTCCTGATACCCGATGGACTTAGAGATGAATAGCTCATCGTAATAATATCTTCCGATTTATCGTTTAAAACTATCTTAAAATAAATCTTTACTGCCAAATATTAGTGACAAGTCCTAGGAAATCAAACCCTACCGTCAGTAACCAATGAGAGAAAGGCAAATTGCTTTAAGAATACAATGCAATTAGTCTGAAACAACGTGATTTCATAATTCTACGAGCTTCTGTTTCAGAAACCGGAAATGAGTGGTATCAGCTTGTTTCAGAAAACCAAAAACTTATAATAAAGTGAAAATCAACGACACAAATTTTTCACGTAACATACGTAACGTGCTTTATTATTTACATCAACAGTCATTAAAAATCATCTCTACGAGTGGATAACTCAGATTTGTAGTTATGCTGCCTCCGTCGTTATTAAAATACATCAATAAGCCGTGCGCACACGTAAAATCGTTTATCTGAACACTGCTCACAGTACAATCTATTTAAATTACTACGAGGTAAATAAAATTCCCCAGTTATCAGTTCACTTGTAGGTCTTTCCACCAGTGATATACCAACGAAGTAAGTGGAAACCAGAGAATCCGTCAAAATACAGAGATATACGATTGTACAAAAATCCTGTCATTTGGGTTATATTGAAAACATGGAGACTCAAATAGGCGTGTCACGTGGTTCAAATCCAAGAACCAATGGGAAAAAAATAATTTCGAAAGTCAAGACGCAGGCAAAAGGCCTGTCGGAAGACTAAGCTCATGGTGCATTGATTGTGTACCCAAATATCTTCAGTGAGCAGGTGGTAAACAAAAGCAGACAGCTGCAGAGACAAGCGCAGTTATGCTCTTCGTAACTGCAATATCGAGCGTGCCTTGTCTGTCTCCGCGGGTGGGACGATACGTTGGTTCGTCTGATGCCCATACACACAGGCTGCGACAGTGTGCAAGGCTACTTAGTTGGTTCTCGGAATGATTAGCGCATTTGCTTTGCCAGTGCTAGCTTTGACATTGAGGTCTCCCCAATTAGTACAGTCATTCGAATATTCCTCCAGATAACTTGGTTACAGTGACGTCAATAACACTTATGCATAAAACAATGTGATGCGTTGGTCACTGTTAGAAGTTATTTATACAGTTAAATTATTAAATACTTACTAGGTGTACCTCCAACTTCATACTTGAAAATTTAAAAGTTCTGCTGTTAATTCAATGATTAATTATAAAAGATCTAAAAAGCAAAGAAGCAGCCTTGTATTTTTCTCTTCCTTTTTCCACCTTATATATTTTAGTTCCGCTAAATCTATATAGTAAAAATTAATCGCCAAATGTGTTACTAAGCGCAAAGCTCGAGAACGGCTCGACCAATTCGGCTAATTCTTATTTTTTATGTTTTCGTTAAGACACAAGGAAGGTTCTTATGGAGAGAAAAAACGTAAAAATTGGAAGGAAAATAGTAAAAGCAACACTTTTCTTTTCCCTCAATAAAAACAAAACAAAGGCGCGTTAGAATTATCTTTGGTATGCCTTCAAGTTGATTAGGCTCTATGGATATAAATCTATGTCTGCATGTGATCAGCGAAAATAATATCACCGACGTACATGTTATCATTACTTCCTCCGTGCGTGGCATTTTCTTGATTGCTTTTAAATTTTCGCTTCCCTCGAAAATCAATTGTGTGTTTATCTGTTCAGTGTGATTACAT
Organism: Vandiemenella viatica; assembly: GCA_031002005.1. Taxonomy (NCBI): domain Eukaryota; kingdom Metazoa; phylum Arthropoda; class Insecta; order Orthoptera; family Morabidae; genus Vandiemenella; species Vandiemenella viatica. The sequence goes on along the minus strand of JARYHS010008074.1, from coordinate 335,733,730 downwards.
TTAGACCCATGCCACCTACACGAAAGTTTCGACTATGAAAATAGAATGCATCAGTTTTGAAGGATGCAATACCAAGAATACCTAAAAAGCAAAATCAATTACTGGTATTTGAGTTGAGAAGCGATATGCATTAGCATCTGACGATCGAGCTACACTTATCGTATTATTTTAAGAATGCAAAGTTCTAGTAAGCCTTGTAGTGATGGGTTCAATTCGTTTTAAATTATGTTCAGGTTGAATTCACTATGATTGTATTGTCTGCGAGTAATAATACTTTCTTACTTTTGAAATCTATATAAATAAAAATGAATCGCCAAATGTGTTGCTAAGAGCAAAACTCGAGAACGGCTCGACCAATTCGGCTAATTTGTTTTTCTTTATATTTTCGTTAATCCACAAGGAAGGTTCTTATCGAGAGAGAAAACGTAAAAATTGCGAGGAAAATAGTAAAATCAACACTTTTATTTTCCCATACAAAGCAGTCAATCAAAACAAAACAAAGGCGCGTTAGGATTATCTCTGGTATGCCTTCAAATTGATTAGACTGTATGGACATTAGTCTATGCCTGCCCAAAATAAAGTTCGAAGGAAAAGAAGGGTTTGCGGGTCATCAACGAATATTACTGCCAGTCAATCAAAACAAAACAAGGCGCTTTATGATTATCTTTGGAATTACAAAATGATCGATCTGAAGAAATGTTTTCAAAATAACTCATTGGCATTGGTAATGACAAAATCCCTGTAGACATTTTGACTGGCTGCATTACATTTCCTGTCTTTTTTTGGTTGAACGAATGAGCTATATTACAGACACAAAAACATGGATGTAAATGAAATAAATTTCAAAATTCAAAATGAAACTGCCGGTGAATTAAGGACATACAAATCAGTTGATTGCGCAACTAACCAAGATGTTGTCAACTATCCACCATAATTTTAAACTCACTGTATTTGCTCGGATTGCTGCATCATAATCTTCAATTAAAAGTAGGATCGGTGGTCATAATGTTGCGAAATATCAACCAACCGCGTCTTTGTAATGGCACACGGCTAGCAGTGAAAAAATTACTGAAAAATGTGATCGAAGCAACCATTCCAAAGGTAAAATATAAGGGAGAAGATGTGTTGATACCTCGCATGCCAATTGTACCAACTGACGTACCGTTTGAATTATAACGACTGCAATTTCCAGTGAGGCTTGCTTTCGTTATGACAATAATAAATCCCAGGGTCAGTCGTAGAGTGTTTGCGACATTAATCTTGAAAACCCATGCTTCTCTCATGGACAGTTATATGTTGCCTGCTCCCGCGTTGGAAAACCGTCAGCTTTATTTGTTTAGGCGCCAGGTAACCAAACAGTGCTGCCATTTCTACGGATTTTTATGAAAACTCAGGATTTTCGGATTTTGTTCGAATATCTACGGATTTTTGACACCTTTTATCATTTGTTAATTATTCTTTATATTGGTGTTTTGTTAAAGTTTGAGCGAATAGTGTTAATGCATTACAGAATTGACAATAACTGTGAATCGTTTCCTTGCAACCGCTCGTGTGAACCAACCATTGAAATAAAACTCATATTTTGTTAGGTTACAATTTTTATAGATCTTTAAAGACCGTAATACACAACTATCGGCGCACTCTTTACGCACGGTGACACTCTCGTTGCCATGGCATTACAAAGCATTGCCTTCCGAGAAGGCCTAACCCATTATCCGAGAATCAAAGGGGTAGTAGTTTTGAACATATCCTGTTACAGAACATATGCTAAATTTAATGTCAACAACGAAAATGAATGGTCACTAGGGAAAAATAAAAAAATAAAAATACTAGGTGTAGAAGTAGCAGTGATGAAAGTGACGATGTATAAAATATGTTCAGAGATATTTCTTACTTTCAATGTAGAATATTATTTTCGTAATTTTAAAGACCTGGAAATAAAAATTATTCTTAATTTTGACTCTTTCTTCAAATAATTATTGTTTCAGTTAGGGGATTTCCGGATTTTTGTACCAAATCTACTGAAATTTTAGCGGCCGTCTACGGATATTCAAAGCCAAGAGGCTGGCAGCACTGTAACCAAACAAAAAATGTCGTGTAGCATAAAGCATTACAATAAAAATATCATCACATTATTACTAACGTCTTGCAGTGTACGAAATAGAAAACTTATTTTTGTAAGCAATCATTGTTTATTATTGAGACATTAAATCAATAGATAAAGTGATCACTATTTAATACGTTTTATTTATTTATTTATTCTATTGGACTACGATACGACAATAACTTTTGACAGAAAGAAGCCTGTCGGGGCAGCTAGTATATATATGTGTGTGTGTGTGTGTGTGTTCGTACCACAGCTAGAAACAGCTATTACTTCGCAGAATTTTATAAAGCTGGCTGTGAGAGTATATGTTCTTGTGGCTCGGTGGTTAAGGCGTCTGTCTGAGTGGAGATCGAACTGTCCCCGATTCTGATCACGTTTTCAGCTGGAATTTTCAAAGGCCGTTTACCTGAACTTCACGTCTGACACAGTTTGCTATACAATGTGAAGTACGCCAGAACCCTTCCGTGGTTCGAATTTCATGTTAAGCTGTAGGTCTGCTATATCAGGTGGGATTATTGCGTTGCATTAGCTAATCACGTCAAGAAGCCAGAGGCGTAGCTATATTAACAAGGGCACCGGTGCAAAAAATATTTTGGGCCCTAAGGCCAGATGGGCTACCAAGTTTGGGAAGTTTGCTGAGCGTGGACTCCTGACCTGCGCTTGGTGACCTCTGAGCTTGGGGGCCCCAGTGCACGGCACCGCCTAGCCCTCCGATGGGTCGTTCTCGAGTGAATCAGTTCTTTAGAGCAATTCATTTAAAAGAGCGAGTGAGCAGTTGCTCACTAAAAAGTGAACGGTAGTTCTTCTAGGTGAAAGAAAAAGGTCTACTATTTCTATTGAAGTTGACATAAGGGGGTATTTCCAACGGAAAGTGAGGGTATAACCGGATTGTGAGGGGTGAACCTAAAAAAAAAAAAAAAAAAAAAGCCTCAAATAAAACTGAGCTACTGAGCAAGTGAATGATTCAAAAGAACTAGTTCTTTTCATTGAGTGATCAAATGAACAACCGCTCTTTTTAGTGAATCACTTTGCCCACCTCTACCTCCGATAGGTACGGCACTGCGAAGCGCATTGCGCGGTGAATCGCAAAAACTGTCACCTGGCGGCCGTGCAATCCTTCGGGGTCTACCGTCCAAGAATTCTCTTAGATGATTTGATTTGATTTAGCTAACCGTTGAAGAAGCAGCAGATGATGAGGTAATATTCTGCAGCATGCAGTTTCTGCACCTGAGCCTTGTTAATGAAAGTTAGTGTGGGAACTATTTTTATGGTCCAGTCAGAAAAAGTTAATGTCAATTAGGACAGGATGTTAAAATTACATGTCGAAAATATCGAAGTGCAAGAATATTTTATAATCGTTTATAATTAAAACATACAATCACTATACATTTACATCGGTTAAAAATTGTGTGAGACAAGTCTGTCCCTATAAACAATCTACCCGTTTGTACGGGAAGAAACAAAGGAAGTCGAAGAAAAAAATTAATTGCCTTATAAGTGTTTAAGGAGAAATAATTAGTATGCTATGATTTGCTTTTGCTTTGAAGGGAGTACTGAGAAATAAACAAAATACTGTGGAAAGATTTTGGAGTAAATATAAACCGAAACAAAACAAAAGTGTTGAAATATAGCAGTGATGATGTCAGTAACAGTAATTTAACTACACAAGTAGGATTAGATGTAATAGGAAAAATAAGTGAATTCTGTTACTTAGGTATTTAATTACAAATAGAGATCGAAACGGGAATGATGTTAATAGGTGAAAAAAAGTGAAAAGAGCTTCCATGGATAGAGAATTTTGGTTTCGAATATTGATCTAGAAGAACTCTTTAAAACTGCAGAACATAAAATTTTTCAAACTCCCAAAGTCAGGCATCGGTTCAGATCGCTGACTGCCCGTCAACTTCTCTCTCGCCCACACATCCATAACTCTGTTCCAATCCACAGATCCCTTCAGATTTTATCCTCCGCTTATTGACCTTCCCAATTTTCTCATCCTCTCTCTGTGTCGTATATGCTGAGCATTATTCACAATTCAGAGCTTACTCATCTCCTGTACAGTATTAATCGGTTCTCCTCATTTTCAGGGTGTGCCTTGTTGCCTTTTCAAACTAAATTCTGCAGAAAGTCTCGGCACCTCCCCCACTTCCGGCCTATTCATTGACAATACACAAATTTGAAGGTGACTTGTTATCGCAGTCGCTGCGTAGCTGCCTGTCCTCCAGTTACAGTACATACAGAGGGTGTTATTTCAGAATCGTTTGAGATTGTTCCAGTGAGCGTTTTCAATAATTGCCTTCATCTTACCTTTTATTAAAATAATTATAATAACTCTTGAGACGTACTTTCTACAATTTTCCTTTCCGTAAATATTTTTACTAAAACATTTATGATCCCTGTGAACCTCCACAATATGTTTTCTTTATCCTCTATAGCCAACTACCCATGTCCCCATTTTATACAAAAAAAGGGGAGACAAAAACTGAACTTCTCTTATTCTTTCTTAATCTTCCTACTCTTCTCACAAAGTCTATCGAGGTCAGCTCTAAGTTCAAATACATCACATCACACGTATTTTGCAGACTAGCGTTCCTACTTAACAAAGATAAAAGACAAAAGTGCCCTAAGAGAATGTCCGACCAGTAAATTACTTCATAAAACTCAGCACAGAAACAGGTTTCGGAAGTTGTAAAATACAGGCTTAACAAGGGAACTGATTGCTAATGAATTAAAACAGATTACCTCCAAAAGTAGTAAAAACAGGAATATTAACAGAGAGACAAAAAATACTCAAAGCTTTAAAAGAAAAACTTGGTGCTTAAGACACAATAATTACAAAATCTGACAAGAGTAACGTAGTTGTCTAAACGGAGAAAACAGAATATATCAGCAAAACAGAGGAATTCATACAAGCAAATAACATCACACAACTAAAATCAGACCCAAGGAGCCGATATGAGGTGGAACTAGAGAAATCACTGAAAAATACAAATTTCACTGTCACAGAAGAACAAAAACAACACATCACACAGAAAAACCCTTCTGCTCCAGCACTGAGAAGCCAACCAAAATTACACATGCCACAAATTCCAGTAAGACCCATAATTAGTTTTAGAAAAGCCCCAACATTTAGCCAAACATACAAACACCATTCTTAACCAACACTAAACACTACAGGAAAACAGAAGTATAAAGAACACAACAGAACTTATCCAGAACATAAAAGAACACACATCCCACACACAGTAACATTAGTATCATTTGATATTGAAAGCATGTATAGTAATATCCCAATAAAAGAAACAATGGAATTAATGTAGTCAAATCTTTAAAAAAAAAATACAAAGCTTTATCCAACAGCCACATAAATGAAATCAAAAGCATACTTCAGTTACTAACTTCTCAAAATTATTTCAGTTTCAATAACAAATAATACCTGCAACATGAAGGTCTCACTATGGGATCACCTATTTCAGGAACTTTGGCCAATTTTTTCATCGACCATATAGAAAATGAGATATATAAAAACTTTTACCACAGAAAGGATACAATATATCTATTGGTGGAGATTTGTTGATGATGTAATATGCCTCATCAATGAAACAGAAGACCGCATAACTGAACTGCACCAGATATAAACAATATACAAAAACATCACCTTCACAATAGAAAAGGAAAACCAAGAAAAACTGAATTTCTTAGATCTCACCATAACAAAAGATGCAAACACACACTCATTTCAGATATACAGGAAACCTACAGCAACAGATCAAATAATACACTCCACATCAAACCCCACAAAACCACAAACAAGCTGCAATACGGTTCATGCTAAACAGATTAAACAGAACACCACTAACAAAGAAAAACTACCAAACAGAACAACACAATAAAGGAAATAGCAACAAAAAATGGATATAAATCACAGACAGTTGACACAATAAACAGAAAAATCACAAACAAAATGGAGAAAGAACAGAAATAACTAACACAACCAAACTTCAGCCACCCAGTCCAACAGACAAGGACACCCACAACACAGACAATGCAAAAAACTCACAAACCACAAAAACACTGAAAATAAAAGTAAATGGTATTCAATGACATATTCAACAAATACACCCACAGAATCACAAACAAAAAAAAAAACAAGGCATAACATGCTCTATGAACAGACAACTCGTTCAAAAACATTAAATACCACTTAGACAGAGACAACTATCAAAACTCAGGCATATATCAACTGACATGTCACAACTGTGATGCAATATACATAGGACAGACAAGAAGACAGTTTAAAACCAGATACAAAGAACATGAGGGCACTTTAGTACAGCAACCATTTCACATTCGCTGAACATCTAATAGAACATGATCACTTACCAACACACATTAACACAAGACATGCAAATCCTCACAATCAACAATCACAACACAATACCCTCACCCTACAAGAAAACTACCAATACAAAAAGCAATAAAAAAATGGCAAGCAGGTTCTGAATGACCACATAAACTTAAAAAACCAATACTGTTCAAACAAGTAAACATACAATAACCCTACAGTAAATAAATAAACCGAACAGACACATGCACTCACACACATAAAATTGGCTACAAAATAACAAAACATCAATCTCCCACCCAATTTCAAAATTGGCGCTGTTAGCGCACCACCACCTTTGGCATTAAGAATACAAGATGGCCACCGAAAACAAGCGAGTTGTAGTAGACGTAACGTTTACATCCAGTACGCAGCAGCTGAAACAAATGGCTTTAACGGAAACTTGATTTGGAGAAAAAGCAGAGATGTGTGGTTACGAATCAGAAAATCACTAATGTAAATAGTAAGTGTAAATAATCAGAAAATTATCAATTTAGAATTATGTCAAACATTATGTAATAAGTCTCTGAAGAAGGCCACAGCACGATGGCAGAAACGTTAGGTTTAAATACATCGACGCGGCACTACCCAGAGAACCAAGATAATACATACAGTGACCGCGGAGGCTTTCGTAATCATCATATAATATGTTTGTAAACTCAATGTAAATTTTAAAATAGATTCGTCGCTGATGATGCCTCGATGAGAGGCGAAACGCTTACGGCAATAAAGCTACAAAAACAGTTGCATTGACGTCATTTTATCATTTGATTTAATGAAATAAGAATACGTTAACCAAGCTGAACTTGTGTTATGCTCAAAATAATAAGACAACTTACTATGTTTAAATGAAGTTTCTGCCACTGGCAGGATCTTCTACTTTGCCATACAATCGTTTACAAGTATCAAAAACTAAACTACCCGTTCGAAAATTTTGCGAATAAAATACGATGAATAGCGAGACTGGTGAATTGCAGTAGGTTGAAAAAAGAACTGGGTCACTTGTACCAATATCTTTCTGATATCAACCGATGTATGTTATCCTGCAGCCCTCTATTTTGACTTACACACCTAAAACTAGCACTTCCAGAAACCCGAACTAATTTAGAAATTATAATTCGCAGAGATCACACTATGCTGAGCACAGTACTTGTAAATCTAATGAACTACCTTCCTAGTGTTCTAAATTCTAGGGTAATCCCTCTAACGGAATTCTTTTTAGGAAAAAATTAGCAGTACGTTTCAATTTCATAGTCTCTAGTCCAAAACATTGTCGAAACTTTCCCTTTTTGGTTAAAACTTTGAACTGAAATGGCGCACGTATATTAGAGTAGTGACGTCAATGTTAGTAATTGTTTTCTCATTAGTGCCTTTGTACGTTTAATATAATTCAGTCGGATAAAATTTATTGGGTTCTTACATCAAACAGGCCAGGGCTCAGACTTCCTAATAGTGTGTACATCCAAACATTGCAGTTTTTAGCTGCACAATGCCATTACTTTAAACAACTGAGCTTTATTTACATGTCTGTTCCTTAATGCCTTATTTTCGATATAACAAATATGACAGTGAAACAGAAATCCGAAATCGAAGCCCTGTTAAGAATCGACATGCATTTAAATAAGGACTGAAATTTTAAAGCTTGCTTACTATTACCGATCATTTAAGCCAGAATGTATTTCAGAATAGACCTTTCAATGAGTCATTGAAAGTATTATTCCTTCACCACACACATATTCGTAGAATTTATTTATTAGTAACATTCAATAACTCTCTGTATCTTCTAAACATACGCAATCAAAAACCTTTAGTTGAGACAGGACTGTCATTCTTTCATTAACCTTGGAGTTTCACAGTAAACTAACCCAGGAAAAATAATTGTAAACTTTACGCTTGAAATTAGTTTATTGTGATATGTATTGCAGGATATGATCATCATACGAAAGAGGAGTTTTATTTTTTATTCCTGATGTAAGATTCTTTTAGTCTCATTAAAAGATAATTGATGGATAATAGACCAGAAATCCAGCAACACGTTGTGGGTTTTCTTCCTCAGGTATAAATACAGTTTACTTCGCATGTATTTTCTATCGATATGAACAATACAAGACGGACACCTTACTAATAGCTACCAACCCCGAGGACAGTCTCGAATCTAGGAACCCTTACTACAGAGATTAGTGCCGTTGCATATATTGTATATTGTATATTCCAAACTCCCCGAGGCATATTAGCTCACCAGACGGTCTCCTTGCGGATTTCTGTAGTACAAACAAGTGTATTTAAGGACGTTCACTTTGGTTCAAACAATAACGTAGCAGAGTAGAAGGGGGTTGAATCCTCCAATCAGACATACTAAAATTGTGACCTGTACGAACTGGATGCTTTAGCAAATAAGTTAGTTTTTATATCATATACTGTAGTAATCGTTGTTAAATTTATTCATAAGTCTTGGGAATTACATGGTAGGGAAGAGCTGACACGACTACTGAGACGGTTAACGAAATTTGCAAACGACACGACAACGCTGCTTTTTAATAAATAAATAAAAACAAGGACTCCGTTAAGAAAAGATGCAGACTTCCAATATTACCAATATTAGCTGGTATCACAAATGAGGACTGTGGTTATGTGTTAGTAAATGTGCTGTTGACTCCGTTGTATCAAATGGTTTAGTTAAGATGCGAATGAAAAATCTTGGTGACTACGCTATGCTCAGATGGTCATGCGGGAATCAATAAATATTGATCTGTAACTGTACTAAAATACCTTTAATTTGAAACGTCCCAATTAATGACCTTCGTAAAGCAGTTCACAAGATGGGAGTAAATGCCTCAGTCAATTTCAGTGAGTTCTACAGAAGCTATTAACTCGATTGTTAGAATGTAATATTATAGCGTGTCTCATAAACATTCCAGAGTTTGTAATATTTTGTAATTCTGACCTAAATGCTAAATTATTCATGTCATTTTGTTTTATGTTTAGTATGATAATCTTAATTTGATAATTACGTGTTTATCATTTTGTACTGGCAGCAAAGTTTCTTAAATTGTTTTAAGATTAAATTGACAGTTTGTTACATTCTATTTCATGTTTTGTTATCATTCTGAAAGAATCCTTTTGATTTATTAATATTCATTTAACAGTATTAATTTATTGTAAATAATAATTAAATACGATAACAAACTGAAGGAGAACGTTTCAATATTGTTAATGCTTTAGGAAAACGATAGGCCTAATGTTATGCTTTTTAAAAAAGTAATTTTAAGTGTCCTAACTTCTTGTTACTCTCAAAGTCGAAAAGCAAAGTGTTGTATTTAAATCAGCCTAATCGTAAGTCTATGGTTAGGCTGGAATACTTATGTTTCTTAGAAAACGCTTCTTTCTGATTGGATGATAGTGGAAATTTGTTTATTTTTGCGAACAGTCTAAATAAATTTGTCGTTAAATACAATTTTTTGTGATTCAGTATTATTTCGTGGATATTTATCGTTTTTTTTGTTAATGTTAAGCTAGAATGGAATAGGATAATGAAATAAATGAATTTGCTTTCCATTTTCATTGAAAAATTTGTGGCTGTTGAACGTGTTCAAATGTATACAGTAAATAATATTGTCACTCAAAGAAAAACGTCAACTTTAACCTTTCCAATAGCTTAGCGCCAGAGCATCTCCTTCGATATTCCACCTGGTTCCTATTCAAATTGCTTAACGTAGATGCTTTCCCTCCGACTATTTTTTATCATTAATAGCACAACTCATCTCACTGGAAATTTTAAATGTTTCAGGGAATCCACTTGGCGGAACAATATTAGTCCTGTTGTACCGTAGGATTAACGCTGCAAGTTTTCGATTACCTTCCCCTTTTTTTCAGAACTAGACCTAAGAAATCGTCTAACAAATGAAACTCGTTAGCCTATTACTTTCTCTATTATTTCTTTCCATCGTAAGTTTTTCGGTGTAGATTAAAACAAATATGTCAATAGGATGAAAATTACAAAATGATATGTGAATTGTGACATTCCTAGAATGAATGGTAAACAACTGCTAATCTAATTACTGTCTAATATTTAGCTCATTATGGTATCATTAACTTGAACATAAAACTTTTTTTATTTACAGCAACTTGTAGTTGAACTTCTTATATATATATATATATATATATTATAAAACCTTCAGAAATAAGACGTGTGACAGTTTCCTCGCACTATCCAAATGACTTTAGTTGGACACTATAGCCATATCGTGCCTGATTTGTGAGATGTAATCAAGAGGCCCGGTTGATTTCTATGTAAAAAGTAATACATGCTGACGGATAAATCAGTGTTGATTATTCTTTCAGTGACGAAGAAACACCATGAAAGTAAACTAAAGGCACTGGGTTTTCGCAGCTTTCAAGCCATATTCCCGTAGGATTAGAGGGGTTGAGCCCCGCATTCCTATTTCCTGACCGTGGGAACTGAGGAGGACGTGCCGAGGTCAGTGACATGGTCCGGTCCTTTTTCTTTACCTTCCCGTGGAGTTTCCTTACTCGTTTGATAGCAGGCTGAGTGGGTCTGGGGAACCGTTCAGGACGATCAGCTTCGAGGAAAATTCCTCGGCTTCGTCGGGGATTGAACCTCGGTCATCTGAGCGGTAGGCAGACGCTCTACAGCCTGAGCTACGCGGCCGCCCGAAGAAACATGAACATTTGAAAATTTAAGTCAATACTAAAAATCACAGTTTTTTTCTCCATACACGGGAAGCCTGGAGTAAGATTTATGAAGATGATTCAGACATGTCACATTGATAATCATGCGAATGCTCCGATGAAAAGTAAATATTTAATCTGAAGAAAGATATGATGGTTCCACTAGTCGAAGTATCATTAGCTTAGATCCAAAGTATGTCTGTAATTTCTGGAAAGTGCGTTAGAAAATAATCCTCTCACGTTGCCATTCCAACTGTAAGGCCTACCAGCTGAAATACATCGACAAGAATAGTCGATGCGATCACAATGACACCTCGAAGGTGGAACTTTGGAAAAGTGAATAAGTTCAATAATTGATAAAGCGTAAGAAAGCATATCACTAATTTTACGCTAAGATGTAAGATTTTATTTATGGTATGAAAGGTTGATAAATCTTCAACTTTCATACAGTGCTACGACTTATTTTGTGCCATAAATTCCAAATTTGAGTTAGAAAATTTATTTACATAGCAAAAAAATTTTTCTCGACGTCAAGAATTAATGTCCTCGGGTGACTGACTATTATTACATTTACTTATATTAAATTTACTTAATCAGTGTTACGAATTAAACACGTAGGTTTTAAAATATTACAAACAGATTTACTTAAAAAACTTTTAAAAAAAAAAAAATCCTCACATAGAACGTAGAAACGAAGTAACCTTCATAACGGTAATGTGATTCCTTCTGAAAATTATAAAGGAGTTTCACCCACGTCAAGATGTAAAGTACGTAAAATACTGTAAGCATGCACCCCCATCCCTCACTGATGTTAACAGATTTATAAAGTTTAATTGGGTGGTATAAAATATATATTTCGAGCAAATCTCTCTGTAAGAATGTGACTACCCAGATTCTGGCATAGCTGCGAATGTAGAAACAAATAGAGAAGACTAAGATGCTGTTCAGACTTATTTACCCACGTGAGGAAGGAAATATAAGGAATGGGAGATCCCTGGTATGGCTCGAACTTAACAACTGATTAAAAAACATGTATGTGGATCCGTTGTGGTAATCAATTAGAAATGTTTGTTTACCTTAGGTATTAAGAAAGGTTGTGAGTAAATCGACAAATCATAGATACGACCCTGCTCTCGTGTCCCTTAGCTCATTGCTTCGGTGAGTAAATACAATCCGAAATAGAACCGTGGCGTGCGAACAGACAGTAAAAATTATTGCTCCACTTGCCGAAACCCGGCTACGCGTTAAAAGGCCACATTGGCAGCGGTGGCAGGTCCGGTAGGGCAAACTACTTACGGTAATGAATGCCCGCACTGGGTTATTATTTGCGTGTTTGCCGAGGGCAGGCTGGTCTGGCTCCCCGCCTGCCGCCTTGTCTTGTGCATATTTGGAGGTGGTATTGATTCGAGGCGACTGCTCGTCATTATTCCCCGCCTCGCACGAACACGGAATTAAGAAAGTCGGCGGGCAGGGAGGGGCGGCCACCCACGTCAGTTTTCCACCCTCGCCACCGCCGGCCCGCGGGGCGCTGCCTGCCGCTATACAACTCACTCACTCTTTTCACTTATAATTGGGCGTAATATTCTTGGCGAAAGTCATGTACCAGTTCTTCATATGGCTTCAAAAAAATGTATTATTTATTAACAGATGATTCTACGTACCAGGGATCAGAAAATGTTACATCCATCACTTTTTAGTTTATGAACGACTTTTTCACCTATCTCTTCTTAATATTTGATGCTAGGTATTTTGAGAAGAATTTAGTATTGTTCATTACCGATTCCTCCCTCCCCTTTCGCATGGTTAACTAAAGTGTAATATATTTCATGTTGTTACCATTCAGTGCTTCGTTAACCCATATTCTGAGATCATTTAGTAGAGAGTTAATGTAAGAAGGAACAGGATTATGAACACAACTTAAACTAAGTCTCAATTTTTCTTTCTGACAGAACTCATAATCTTGTTGCATTAAACACGTAATATTGGTAGGACTCTACGAAAACTGCAAAGCCTTATGGTAATATTATTGGAATCGATTCATGAAAACCGCCTGGATTATGTCCTAGCAAAAAAAAAGAAAAAAGTCAGATTATTCCAAATTAATAGGGAGAAATAAACAAGAATAGTCACAGTGTTTCCGGAAACACTGCATATGGAGAAAAATAAATCATTATCCCGAAATTGTAAAGAATCAGAACAGATAGTTCAAACTAATCAAATAATGTACCAGTCCACTCAGCCATACTGTTTAATTGATTTTTTGTATAAACAAGTCATGCTAGTTGCTTACCACCTTCCAAATTCAAACTTTATTAAACATAACGTCATGCATAAAATCCCACAAGTAATTATCATTGATTCTTTCTCTTGACGTTAAACTTTAAGTAAAAAGTTGTTTTCAGTCTTGGGTGATAAATATTTAATCATTTATACTAAGTATCCAACTCTAATGTGACAACTTCGACAATTCGGCGGAACCACTGAAGCCGTATTTACGATTATCGCAAGATGTTAAAAGAATTTAATTTACATGATAATTGTTTTTTATAACACTAGGACAACTGAAACGCGTAGTTAACAATACTACACAAGTAGTTCTTTATATCCACAAATTGTATCAGAAGTAATTGTAGATCACGCAGCAATTCTGGAGATTGGGAAATTAAACTTTTATACCAGTTTTAATCTTTTTAACAGTGTAGCCATTTTTTTTTACTGATTTGAAATATTGTAATTATTTGAAGATGTGTGATTAATTATATATACGTGAAGAACATTCAATTGGGTTATCATAACTTCCTTCAGAAAATTTATATGTTACGTTCTTATTCAAATGTGTATTTCTCTGCTTAATAACACAAGATTTTTTTTCTCTCTAATTTCAGATTCGATACTACACAATGAAGCATAAGTAATAATAATAATAATTCTTTATAACAAATAATCTTCGAATTATAACTATAAATATTTTTCTTTGGCATAGAGTAAAATTAGCCTCAACAAACAAATCTCGTTCTATATGCAACAATTTTCAGTAAACTATAGGTGGCAAAAGGTGCTTCGGATCAAAAGTCAAAACTAATCCCCATTGTGTGCATTCCAATCCCTAACGGCACAAGATGAGAAAGAATTCGTATAGGCCTCAAAGTGGCATCTTATTTCCCTGATCTTATCTCCCCTATCTTTGCGACCAAAATACATTGGTGGGAGAAGTACTTTATCGATTTTGTAATTAACACAAGATGCTTCCAAGTTACTCAATATATTTATGCGAAAAGTATGTCGTATGTCTATCTGCAATTTAATCTCAGATTTTCCGTATCAGTTCTGTGACACTTCCTGAGGAATGTGGCAATCACGTTTTCTCCTCCTTCTTCTTCTTCCTCGCCACCTTTTCCCAGCATTAAGGGTAGGCTGCCTTTGATAAGTTTTTACTCATCATTATTAGCATGGCCAATTTTGGAGCTTTGGTTCTGCGACCGCATGCAATCGCTGTCGTTAAGTATTTCATACGAACTACCAGGTCGTATTACGTACAGTACTAATGGGGGAAGTGGAACGTGCCATCTGTCTGCAAAATGTGTAAGTGTGTTTTGTGTTTGATAATTGTTTTTTCAGTTTTTGTTTGTGAGATGTGTAATTTTGAGGTGGAGATTGGAGACCGTCCCGGCATTCACCTCGATGACTCCGGAAAAATTGACTAAACTGCAGTCAGTACGGCCGGTACGTGAACAGTCCCGTGTACCTCCCGGATCAAGTGTTGGCGCCTCAGCGCACGGAACCACAATGGAGGGTCTATCTGCACTTTCTCGACACTATTAATGAATTCCTTGCGATACAGATCACCCATTCAGCACAACAAAACTGCAGATGAGGACGTCCAACTGTTTTAGACGGTACTAGCTGTGGCCGGGACTTCGTGCCCGTCGACCATAGAACCTTTCGATCGTTTTTCTTCGACCTGTAAATTGGCACCATTAATTTACTAAAATCTGGCACAAATTTTCTGATAATTCAACATAAGAGATAAAATGGTTTTTGAGAATAGAACAAAAGTAATCTAAACTACCACATACTTCGTGGTTTTTTAACATTAATTTATTAACAGCGAATACGAACAATCTCATGATTCAGTGTCAAAGATAAAAATCATTATAAATTGTTAGCAGCATATCAAGCAGATTTTTTTTTTCTTTTTTACATAGACTGTAAATTATTACGTATAGCCTACTGCCGTTTGCATGACCAGCCTGTGTTTGTCCTGCTTTCTAATTCTCACCATCCCTAAACCTAACCTTCCCAAATCCTAACTCTAACCATTCCTAACCACAACCATGACCCAATATTGCTTATTAAGACTCCTTTAAACTCACGTCAAGAATGACGAGTATAAGTTATGGCCGTAGTAGAAATTTGTTTTGTACACATTTCTACTGAAAAAAGAATAAAAATTAATCAATTTATTTTTATCGATATTTTTTGTGATGTGAGTAACTTTCTCTGATTAGTGCAGGGTTTCTAAAAATGGGGTACAAGGATCCTAAGGGATTCGCCAGTTGATGGTAGGGGGTTCGCGACAAGATTTGCGTTGTTTCGAGTTTCCAACACGCACAATGGTGAATTGAGACTGAACATGAGCAAAATGCTTCTAAAATTGACTCAACATACTGGAAGAAACCAACCCAACATTGTGCTCTTTGTCACTGTATTACTTTTGTAAAATAAAAATCCTTATTTTAAAAATAAAAACCAAGTATTTTAAAGGGGGTTCGTCATTGCCTGAGAAATGTTATAGGAGGTACGCGGAGCTAAACGTTTGAGAAACCCTGGATTAGAGTATCGGAGTATTTGGGTAATATGTTTTTAAATAACTGCATTTTGACTTTAAATGACGGAAATTTTTATTGATATGGAAAAATCTCACCAGAAGGGGGGGGCGGAAATCCGGAAAAAACCTCACGTAATTTATGGATGCCCCCCTTCTGTCGAAAAGTTCATAGTTTATGTTGTGACTGCTACAAAGAATACAACGCAGACATCGAATGTTCTTCTCCTTACATGAATTTCTGTATCCAGTCGTCGTATATAAACAAAAAGCAACGTGTCAAATTAGACTAACGTCGCACTACAAGCTTTTTGATCTATGCCTCGCATTATGACTTTTTATCTCTGTCATTCATATTTACGAACAGTTACTTTCGCAACAGACTATTAATTGCCTTTTAGTTGGCATCGTAGTTAATTTTCCTTTTAACAATATAAGGGCATATAAGATCAAATTTAGTTATTTATTTGAAATTTAAGCTTCTTTTTAAAAAATTAAGAGCAATAAAATCTCAAATTCTGTTATTTATTTGAATTACTGGGTTAAACAGATAATCCTGTGGAGGCGACAAATTTGTATAACTAATACTTCAAACAGTAAAACATAGCTGAATAATAAATCCAAATGATACTTCTGTGTGTTTTGGATATTCAGTTATTAATTAAGCTGTCAAAAACTCTTAATACAACTGCCTGTATGTACGACTGAGGAACACATGCATGAACATGGAATTTGATGCGTATCATTTTTAACAATATTCAGATATTAGAAGAAAAAAATTATATAGTCTATAATATCAAGGAGAGCTATAAATGTCAAAATATCGGTCCGCTATAACGGTTTAGCGCTTCGTGACTCCTTGCTGGTGATTGGTGCCGGCCCATGCTTAGCAGCTTTGAGCCCCGGCAGTTAAAGAAATTGTCGACAATCTGGACTTGGCTAGCAGAATAGGAGCTGTGATTGTGCACGATTCCAGTCGCCAAATTGTGTATCGAATTCCTGAGTTAAATTAGAGAACTTTCCACAGTTTGAGCTGTCATATACCGCATCATATAGAGTGAAGCGTATGGTACTACTGTGGTAATTCGTTGGTTGGATATGGACGTTACACATGGCTGGCCATCGGTGTCCTTTGGAAGAGTACGTGTAAATGGGCCGGATATGAGTTTTTATTTCTGTGTTCCTTCGTGTTCATATATGCAGCACGAACGGTACCTTACTCTTCAAAACAATAATCTACAAATATATAACACTACCCGGAGGAAAGAAAAAAGTCGTCCTTCTCTAATATGGTACAGTACATTTCTCATAGGAAGACAAAAACAACTTTCTGGTTGAATAAATTAAATCGTTTTACATATCAGACCCATAAACGAAAAATTGATTCCTGTTCTTAACTGACAAAGAAACTGTTTACTATCACTATTAAATTTCAAGGAAATCGGAAAATTGTTATTCAAGTTATTAAAGACGGGGGTTAGTAGTAAGTAAATGTAACTAATTTTTTTGGGAAGAATACTGTACTAGCACCACAAAATAAATAAAAAAAATAGAACTATGCAAATTGAATATGGTACTGTGTCATATATCGGCTATGCAAATTAAATGCTTCAAGGCTAGAATATGGAAGCGAGCATACGCCCATAAAAGGAAGAGGCGTCATTTAACACGAGCTTATTAGTCGGAAGCATTCATAATCATACCAGCAACACACATGGCCTAAAAGAAGTTTCACAGCGTTACAAAATTTTTCTCACAAGATGGAAAGCGTTGAGTACAATCTGCAATAGTGATGCTGAGGTCAAACGTTTAGCGGCGGTGTTAATGTCCTGTCATGGACACAAAGATAACTTCACTGCGGTAACAGTTTGATATTAATCAGATACAGTTCAGCCGAATTCATTGTCTGCATGAATAATTTCATACCCAAAAATATATAGTATATCTCGTACACTCGCTGCTGAACATTCAGTTCTCTTTTCAGAGATAACAATATTAACACGAATGAAAATAGACTGAATATTCCTGATACCATGCTGAAACTGTTCATATAGAAAGGTACCGATCTCAAGGACTTTGAAAAGTTGGTTGGCATAGTACACATTAGCAGTAAGTAACAGATTCTGGCCCGAAATTGTAAATAAAAACAATAATAAAAATTAAAAACTTATAACACAACCGAATCGATGTCTCAAAACCCCATTACCTAACATGTTCGTTTCCCATCTATATATGTAAATTAGTTCAACAATCGGAAATACAATTGTATTCTGGTATTTATAAATCTGAATTCCGCCTAAAATACTCGTCCGGAAATATAGTAAATGTCTTAAGCCAGGTATTTCACTCTGAAGGATCAATTTGATGAAGGAAGTACTTCTAAAGATGCACATATCCATAGCTGGAAAATCAGAAATGTATATACTACTATTTAATCTTCTTTTATTTTTTTTATGCCAACTTAATTTTTTTTAACTGTTTTACGTCTCTCAACAGCGAGGTCATTAGAGACGGGAAAGGATGGGGGCAAGGAATGGGAAGGAATTCGGCCATGGCCTTTGAAGGAAGCATCCCGGCATTTGCCTGGAGTGATTTGGGAAACCATGGAAAACACAAATCTAGATAACCGGACGGGGATTCGAACCGCCGTCCTCCCGAATGCGAGGCCAGAACGATAGCCGTTACACCACCACGCTCGGTGCCAACTTAAACGTCATACTAGCACTAACAGTGCAGCAACCAATATCCTCCATGTAACACCATGAAAAATCTCAATGGTGGAACTGCCTATTCGGAATTTGATAAAAACTAAGAACGTAAACATTTTTCCTGTTGTCGGTGATATTTACATTTTTTTTATTGATTTCAGATACAGATTCTAGATCACAATCACAAAAGCTAAAGAAATATATGAAGGTTAAAACACAAAGCCGATCATAAAACTGTTACTGGTGAATTGTAGAAGTATAATGAACAAAGTAACAGAATTTGAAACGTAAAAGGTAAGAGCCAAAATTGATTATGGGGGTAGAGTCTTGATTAAAAAAAAAAGATTATGAGCAATGAAATTTTCTCCGATGGTTACAGAGTGTACCGCAGAGATAGAAGAGTAATTGGTGAATGGGTATGCATATTGGTTTACAAAGATTACTTAAGTTTCCTGATGTTCATTACATCATGACCTTGAGTTACTGGGAGTAGATTTTTGGGGTGGCAAAAAAAAAAAAAAGAAATCGGAGTGCTGGCTGCTTACCGTAGTGGAAGAAAGAATGATTTAGATGAGGCCCTTGCGGAGAATCTAAATTCATGTTCGCAATTCAGGGGTGATCGTAGAATGGTTGTTATTGGTGGGGCTTTAAATTTACCAAGTGTCAACTGGTTAGGAAATAATATTAGTAACACAAAGGAACATATTTGTAAATACCTTAGTAAGCAAAAGTGTGTTTACATAAGTGGTAGAGCAGGACACAAGGGGTCCAAAT
This sequence comes from Vandiemenella viatica, assembly GCA_031002005.1. Classification (NCBI taxonomy): domain Eukaryota; kingdom Metazoa; phylum Arthropoda; class Insecta; order Orthoptera; family Morabidae; genus Vandiemenella; species Vandiemenella viatica. Next base: position 335,714,243 of record JARYHS010008074.1, on the reverse strand, counting down.
ATGTTCGATATCTCTCTAATAAAACCTGATGAAAATCTTGTGGGATATCGAGTAATAGAAGGAATAAGTGATCACAGTGCAATTCTAATGGATATAAGGGGATTTATAAACCAGTGTCCCAAATTGAAAGGAAAATAGGAGCAATTATGAGATGCCATAAATTTTAGAATTAGGAGATATTTATGGGGAAAAGATTAGCAAATGGAACAGAAGAACAGTGGAAGTGAAATGGGGAGAATTCAAGGAGATAATAAAAAATGGTGAGGAATATTATTCCAAAACAGAAAGTAAAGAGATTTATACAACCTACATAGTATTACAAGGGAATGAGGAGTATAAAGAGATTAGAGAGAAGAACACACTGTAGAGAATACTTAAAACATCTAAACAAGCAATCAATAAAGCAAAAGCGGGAGGATAAAGATGAGTTTATGAAGAATATCATTGGAGCTGGATCGCTGAACGATGCATCTAGAAATTTCTATGTTAGAAAACTGAGAGGAAGGGAAGGTATTATGACAATTGTAGATAAGAATGGAGAAGAAATGGCGGAGATATTGAGTGACACGTTTAATGAGACTATTACGGACTCCTGAGATGGAGGGGAATAAATCAGAACATCGTCCTCCAAATACAGCCAAAAGACGTGAGGAAAACTTACAAAGTCTAACTAGATCCTCAGGAAATCATCAGATAAGCTCAGAAAACTAAAAAAGTGCAAAGGTACCGGTGCAGATAACATTTCTACAGATGTATTAAAACTAGTGATACATGATATTGCACATTACCTTGAAATTTCATTTAAGTTAAGTCTGACTCTTGTTGCTTACCAGAGGACTGGAAAAGACCGATAGTATTACCGGTCCATAAAGGAGGGGCGACAAATATGGTTGAGAACTACAGGCCGATTAGTTTGACATGAGTGGTAGAGAAAATGTTGGAGAGATTGATATGCAACTTCATCAGAAATGCCTATGAGGAAAGAAACTGGTTTGCAAATCGATAAGATGGTTTTAGGCAGAGATATTCACGAGAATCTCAGAAGGTAGGCTACATGAAATATGTATAACTGCTCCGGGTGACTAGCCGAGTCAAGAGTGCGTTGTCCACACGATATTTCGGTGACTAGATTCATTGCCGCCAAACTTCTGGTGAAGTCTTCACCAGAAGATGGCGGCAATGAATCTAGTCGCCGAAATATCGTGTGACAAACGCACTCTTGACTCGGCTAGTCACCCGAGAGCAGTTTATACATTCTCAACGCCGAGAAAGACTTCGCTCTTATATACATGAAATATATTTAGCATGAATTGGACAAGGGAAGCCAAGTTGATAGTGTAGCACTAGATAATTGGAAGCCATTGATAGAGTGAGCCATAAAACGGTATAAATAAATTGAAAAACTATTGGAGTGGATTGAAAATGTGATTTTATGTTTGGAGGAATTCTTAAAAGGTAGAAAGCAAAGAGTTAGAGCATGAAATGCGGTTAACAAAGAGTTGGAAGTGAAAATGGGATGTCACAGGGCTGTGTGTTGGGACCACTGCTATTCACCATTTAATCAATGTGTTGACGGTTTTCAATCTGAATTAGGTTGTTTTCAGATTATACAATGGGATATAATAGCATCAAAACGAGAGAAGACTGTGAACAGCTGGTGGGTGATCTGAATAAAATATGTAACTGGGGAGGTCATAATTGAATGAGAATAAATACCAAGAAGAGTCAGATTATGAAGTACAAAGATAACAAACTAAAAGTTGTTTATGATTATGGGGTGGGAACAGAAAAAGGTTTTAAAACTCTTCATTTACTGGAGAGCGTGATGAGAGAGTGTACCAGAGAAGTTAAGGAATTAGGTTACAGAACTTTGGTCAGGCCCCACATTTTGGCTATCAAATATAGGATTTGAAGGATGTACAAAAGAGAGCAACTAGATTTGTTTGTGGAAATTACCGCATGACCCACTGAGTAACTGATTGATAAAAGAACTGGACTGGGAGTCATTAAAGAAAGAAGGAGGGTAAAGAGAGTGCTGTGAATGTGCAGTGCAAGGCGTACGGTTCTTGTGGAACTTGAGCACAAGCTGGCACTCCAGAGAGTGGATTTTTTTTTTTTGTTGATTGTATAAATTAATATTAAGAAGGGAGAAGGGGAAGATCGAGTGCAGTTATGTAAACTAAATGTTAACATGATTTTTCATTTATTTTAAAACATTTGTGCGCAAAGTTCCTTTAGGATCGGATAAAAACTGTAGATTTTTAAATTTCAAAATCGAATTTGTTGGTTGGCAACCTGCAACGCCGTTTGATAAGAAATGTTAAGGGCTTTCTGAATATCACGCATATCCCTATCCACTTTGGTAATTTCCCCTATCACTTTCGTGAAATTAATAAAAAATAGTTCCAATTTTATTTTTTTTTTTTTTTTTTTTTTTTTTTTTTTTTTGGGGTAAAGGTGTCAGGGATTGAAATAAGTTACAAAGGGAAGTGATGAATAATTTGTAAAAAATTCTGATGGAATTTAAAATTAAAATTCGTAAAAGTAGATGGGGAGGAATTTAACACTGATAGTATATAAGGTATCTAGCTTTGCCCGTTATGCGTTGCAATGCCTCTTTTTCTTTCTGAAGTGTGCACGCGTACAAACCAGACACATGTGCCTGGTCAAAAGAAACGAAAGACGATGATTTTTATGAATTAAATTAATATTGAGTAACTTTATTCTTGTACTTTGGGACATACATTATTTTTGTCTTTCGCTTTCTGCAAAAACAGACCCATGGTTTTTATCTGGTTTTGATAGTACTAAGCTCACCTATATTTAAAAACAGAGCGGTGTAGAGGCTCAGTGTTAACCAACGTTTCAAATGTTTTTTGATCTGGTCCCAGTTTCAAATTCCGGTGGAAGCAGGAATTTTTAACATTTGTATACCATAAATTGCTTAGTACGCTCCCTTCGGTAGGATCTAAACAACCTTAGGGTTGGGGACTAAATTGGTTTTTTTTATTTAAAAATAAAATAATGAGAAAAATAAAATAATGAGAAAAATACTGTTTCTAGGCTGCTGTTTATGAAAGTTCTAATATTTAATCCCATTTGATCGGAATGCAGTTAAAATCCTCCATCAGCATCCACATTGGCAGATTTCTCTACCGATACAAAAAACGGAAAAGTTGATTGTATAAATTAATATTAAGAAGGGAGAAGGGGAAGATCGAGTGCAGTTATGTAAACTAAATGTTAACATGATTTTTCATTTATTTTAAAACATCTGTGCGCAAAGTTCCTTTAGGATCGGATAAAAACTGTAGATTTTTAAATTTCAAAATCGAATTTGTTGGTTGGCAACCTGCAACGCCGTTTGATAAGAAATGTTAAGGGCTTTCTGAATATCACGCATATCCCTATCCACTTTGGTAATTTCCCCTATCACTTTCGTGAAATTAATAAAAAATAGTTCCAATTTTATATTTTGCGTAAGGGAGAGTGGTGGATTTTTGTAAACCAAATGTGGGAAATATTTTTCCCATCGTTTTTAAGTAAACGTGTGCAAAGTTCCATCGAAATTGGATACAAACAATGGGTTTGTATAAAGAACATTTGCAAAAATTAAGGAGGGTAAAGGAGGAGAGGGATTAGCTTTCTCTAAACCAAATGCAGACAGTACTTTTCTCTTTTATTTAAAGTGAAGAAACTAACATAGTCCACAACCCGATCGTTGGTTGAATCCTCCAGATGGAGATGTACTAACTCATTGTGTCAGAGACAGGACGGTCAGTTCTTTCCTTCTGGGACCTGCAGTTTAATGTGGCATCTAAGACATGGAACTTCCTGACTTCACTCAGATAGCCAAATGCAATTTCTAAAAATTCCTGCTTCCTCCTGGATTTTAAACCGCGGCCTAGTACAGAAATTCCGTAAGCAATCACGTTAATTATTCAGCTACAGACCATTTTGTTGCATACGTGTGGTAAGTACTATCAAAGGTGGATTAAAAACTGTGGGTTTGTGTGAGCAAAGTTGGAAAAATTGAAGTGAGGGGGTGGGTTAAGAAGAAGAGCGGTTTCTTTTTGCTAACCAAATGTAGACAATATTTTTCTGTTGTTAAACAAATTAAAAATTCTAACTTAATCCACATCCTCAAAGATAACTGAATTATCCCGAAGGTGTACTAAGCTATTGTTTCACTGGTAGGACGGCAACATCTTTTCCTCTGGGACCTACAGTACAACGTGGAAACAAACCACGGATCTGGCGTACCTCACGCCTAAGAGTTTCAACTTCCACCATGACCCAATCCTGAGAAGTTTCGAAAGTAAGCCCCTTAACCAGTGAGCTTCCAGATCACTGTGTTTTATTTTATATAGCTGATATCCGCGACTTCGTATGCGTGAATTAAGAAGTTTGTTGCCAGAATTGAATATAGAAAGCTGTTGGTAACGTAGGATTGGTCCCAAATCTACATCTACATCTACATCTACTCTGCAAATCACAAATACTGTGGGTGGCAGAGGGTGCTAAGCACCAATCCTAATTCTGCGCATTCCAATCCCGAACAGATCGAGGAAAGAAGGAATACATAAATGAATCAGTACGGCATCTTATTTCTCTAATCTTATCCCTCCTGTCATTGCGACCTAATAGGTTGCGGAAGAAGTATTTCCGTTGGCGCCGTAACTTAAGATTTTCGCATATTCTCCAGCAAATTCAAACGAAAAACGACGTCTGTCCGCCAAACAATCCCAGCCCAACCCACGAATTAGCTCTGTGACACTTACGTAAGGACTGTAACTAGCAGTCACGAATCGAGCGGCTCTTCTCTGTACTTTCTCTAATGTGTCAATCAATCCCTTGCGATACGGATCCCAAATTCCACAACAGTATTCCAAATGCGGACGCACTAGTGTTTTGTACGCTATTTCCTTTGTATGAGCATTACAACTTCTCAAAATACGTCCTATGAATCGTAGTTTGGAATTAGCTTTTCCTACAACGGAAGTTATGTGCAAGTCCCATTTCATTTGTACTGTTACGCCTAGATACTTCAGGGAATCTACAGTGTCAACAACTGAATTGTTAACTTTGTACTCCAGAGCAAGCGGGGTCTTTTTATTACTTATGTGCATTGCCTTGCACTTTTTACAGTTAAGTGTAAGCTGCCATTCACGGCACCATTCCGAAATAACATCCAGATCGCGCTGAATTTCTAAGCAATCGTCGGAGCACCTCACTTCCCTATAAATAAGTGCATCATCAGCAAAAAATCGCATCCTGCAATTAACGTTGTCACCGAGATCGTTTATAAAAATTAAGAAAAGAAGTGGTCCTATTACACTTCCTTGAGGAACGCCCGAAGTAACATCTAGTTTAGAAGAGGCTTCCCCGTCTACAACGACATACTGTGACCGACCAGTTAGAAAATCGCGTATCCATTCGCAAATCTGATCAGATATACCGTACGCTCGGATCTTCGCTAAGAGTCGGTTGTGTGGTACAGAGTCAAAAGCTTTCTGAAAATCCAAGAAAATAGCATCAACTTGTGATCCCGCATCAATAACTTTCATTACATCATGCGAAAATAGAGCCAGTTGCGTTTCACATGATCGGTTCTTCCGAAATCCGTGTTGGTATGCTGTAAGTAGCTCGTTTTCATCTAGAAACTTCATAACGTTAGAGCATATGACATGCTCCAGAATTCTACTGCAAACAGATGTTAGCGATATCGGACGATAATTCCTAGGATCTCTCCGATCTCCTTTCTTGAAAACGGGAATCACCTGCGCAATTTTCCAGTCAGAAGGTACTTTTCTTTCCTCTAAAGATTTACGAAATATATCTGACAGAAATGGTTCTATTTCTTCCGCGTATTCCGAAAATACTCTTACTGGTACACCATCGGGACCCGGCGCTTTCCCCCACTTCAGGAGCTTTAATTGCTTTATGATACCTACACTATCAATTTGTACTGGATCCATTTCAAATTCAACACGCCGTGGAAAAACGGGAATGTTTTCCATGTTTTCGTCAGTGAAGGAATTTTTAAATTCGGCGTTAAATACGGTAGCCTTGTCGCGGCTGTCATCAACTTCCCCACCGTCTTTTAGTAGAACTGGCATATTGCTGTCACAACCACCTATTTTTTTTACAATACGACCAAAATTTCTTTGGATTTTCAATGAGGCTCTTGGAAAGTGAGTTGCATCGAAAGTCATTGAGGCTTCGCGCATCGCATTCTTGACCTGTCCTCTTGTCTCAGCTAGTTTTTCTAAATCACTCCTATATATCGTCTTTCTTGAGCATGCATGAATCTTCCTTTGCTTTTTAAGTAACCTTTTGACTTCACGCGTATACCACGGGGGATCGTTTCCCGTCCCTAATTGTCCTTTTCGGTATATGTAAGTCCATACCTTCCCTGACTATATTTATGAATCGAAGCCACATCTCTTCAACCGAGCCTCTTCCTTCTACAAAGGTAATGTATTTATCCCTCAAAAACGTTCTTAAACTCTCCTTTGGGGCCTTTTCGAACCTGTAAACGACCCTTTCTTTTTTCTTTTTGCACTCGACTGTTAATTTTACTGTAGCAATTACAGCTTTATGATCACTTATTCCCGTGGGTGGTAGAAATGTCCGTAAATAATTCAGGCCTATTTGTAACGAGAATATCTAAAATGTTTTTGTTTTCGTTGTCGCACCGCGTTGGTTCAGTGACGAGCTGCTCAAGATTAAGATCTGAGAAAAGGTCGAGAATAATCTCACAGGATATTTTATCCCTGCCACCAGTAACGTGGGCGTAATTACTCCAGTCAATATACGGCAAGTTGAAGTTGCCTCCTAGTATTATTCCATGATCCGGAAATTGACGAGCTATATTACTTACGTTATTTCTTAAGGCCTCAGCAACACCTACATCTGCATCTGGTGGACGATAGAAAGACCCTATTACAAGTTTTTTCCTAGCTACTATTAGTCTGATCCATAGGATTTCACAGACCGTATCAATATTTATTTCGTTACACGATAGGTGTTTACGAACAGCTATAAATACACCACCTCCATTAGAATGTAACCTATCCTTACGGAAAACATTAATGCTATGGTTAAAAATTTCTGCTGAACTTATATCCGGTTTTAACCAGCTTTCAGTACCTAATACTATATCAGCTTCTGTGCTACTAATAACGCTTTCAAGCTCAGGCTGCTTATTACAAACACTTCTACAGTTTATAACGAGTACTTTTAACGGTCGAGATTGATTTTCGCTACTCCTAACATATGGTGCCGAATTTAATTGGGCTGCCCGTGACTGTAATCCCAGTTTCGGGTCTTCCTCCCTCAACCTAAAAAATCCCCCAATGCACTCCACACGGCCCCTGCCACCCGTGTAGCCGATTCACGTGTGTAGTGCACACCTGATCTATCCAAGGGAACCCTACACGATTCGACCCCAGGGCGAAGATCAAGTAATCTGCAGCCATGATTATCGCATAAACGACGCAGTCTCTGGTTTAGACCCTCGACTCGGCTCTGAACCAGAGGTCCACAGTCAGTTCTATCGACAATACTGCAGATGGTTAGCTCAGCCGAAATCTTGCGGTCATCAACCACAGAGCTCACCGTATGAGCAAGCCGCCGGAAGGAAGAGAGGATACCCTCCGACCCAAGGCGGCAAGCATCATTGGTGCCGACATGAGCTACAATCCGCAGCTGGCTACACCTCGTCCGCTCAATGGCATCCGGGATTGCCTGTTCCACATCATGGATCAGACCGCCCGGAATGCACAAAGAATGGCCATTGGACTTCATCCCAGACCTGTTCGCCATGTCCCTAAGGGGCTCAATTAAACGCCTAACGTTGGAGCTACCTATCACCAGAATCCCCTTCTGTGATCGCCCAGACCTAGCGGGCGGGGGGCTGGCAACTCGCTGATTGACGATTGTGGATCTGAATCAGATCCAGACAACACATCAAACCTATTGGACAGTGGTACAGGCTTGCCCTCCTGGGATTCAGACCTGTACTCCTGCCCCCGCATGCGGCGTCGACGTCCGGAAACCACGCGCCAGACACCATCAGGTGACTGCCGCACAGGCCCTGAAGTCTCAGCCTGGACTGCAGGTACGATATTTGGCAGGGGAGAACCTGTGACAACACCTGCTTCGTCAGGGTCACCCCTTCCACATCTGCTGCAGTCACCTACGGCAGCTTCCAGCCTTGTAACTTTAGTTAGCAAAGCTGCAAGCTGAGCGCGAAGATCAGCCACCTCAACCCGCGTCTGCACACAGCAGTCACAGTCCCTACACATATTACTTATAAAGCAAAAACTACGGAGAGGATAAAAGTTGAACTAACTGAGTAATCCAAATTAACTGTTCACACTTTACTACCAACCGCTACACGACCTAAAGAGAACCTCCTGAGGAATTGAATATAGACCAGACAACTGCACTTAGTAGTTAATAGGACGTACTGATGAACGGTGTTAGCCAACCAATGTACTAAATAAAAAACAAATTAGCTCTATATACTTCGCTATAGAAAAAGCAAATAAATGCGATCACGATTGGAGCACGCTGTTATAATTCAATTAACGCAATAAATCAAACGCTACCACAACCCTTTAAATTGTGTAAACAGATGGCGACACTCGTCACGACGGTTGCTGGGGACCAACTAGCTACTGCTCAGCAACGACGGAGGATATTCAAAGATAAAATCTACCTACAACACTTTAAAATAAAATACTCAGAAAAGGCGGCACTTGACTCGGCGGTTGCTGGACTCAACTAGCACCTCCTCTGCGACGACAGAAGATATTCAAAGATAAAATCTACCTACAACACTTTAAAATAAAATACACAGAAAATGCGGCACTTGACTCAACGGTTGCTGGATCTCAACTAGCCCCTCCTCTGCGAAGACAGAAGATATTCAAAGATAAAATCTACCTACAACACTTTAAAACAAAATACTCAGAAAAGGCGGCACTTGACTCGAAGGTTGCTGGAACTCAACTATCCCCTCCTCTGCGACGACAGAAGATATTCAAAGATAAAATCTACCTACAACACTTTAAAATAAAATACTCAGAAAAGGCGGCACTTGACTCGACGGTTGCTGGAACTCAACTAACACCGAGTCGGCATAATATGACAGGAAAGCCATCACTATATCATTCTACCGTCGAACCTAAACCTGTTAAAAACAGGGGATGGGGGGGGGGGGAGGGAGGTTAACTAAGGACAGCTTTATTTCAGCTTGTTCATTTCTTCAGCATGAGCATTCGATTTTTGGGTTCTAATAACTTTAGCTGCTCGTGCTCTGCTAGAGACATATCCTAGGCTAGTTTACGGCCAGCAAGGCATGTCAAAAAAGAAGACAAAATAAACTGGTGCCAGAAACATTTAAGCAGACACAAAGTAATAGTAGAGACGAAAATCGACATTTATACTAAATAATACGTTTTGTCTCAAAACGAAATTTATTAACAAATCATACACTAACATAATGCGCGAGAAGCAGAGCTTGAGCAACCGACGTAACATTGTAGACTAAATTTCGTGACTATAACTGTTATTCATTCCGAAATAATGTCCTGTACGCTTCCTGCAGATACATAGTATTTTCTTGACAAATTCCATCAATATCTGTATAGCCATTTAGTCGTCAAAACGTAACAAAAAGACAGGGACTTACTTTCCGCATTTATAGTATTATTAGTGCAGATCACACACACACACTGACTGCGAGAGTAACAATCCCTGAAGGATCAATATAAAGTAAACAAGTGTACACCCACAGCATTGCTAGACTACATAGGATTTGCATCGCACTTGCACCCCTAAACTTGTGATATCTACAGTTTAACATGCAATCCGAACAACCAACGATTCGGGCGTGGCTTATACGATCAAAAACAATTTTTAAAAACCTTTGCTTCCATTGGGATTTGAACCGGAGACCATGATCCAAAACACCAGTAAGCAATCACTTTAACCACTGAGCTACCAGACCACTGCGTGCATAGGTAGTACAGAGACTTACACATCCTACGTGTCTGTCTATCACCATTCAGTAAGTTTTCAAAATTATATGACAACATGTATTATTCATATAGAAAAAAGTATGCTATGTCCATGCTAATGCCAAATAGCATCTCCTCGTTAAATTTCATCAGGATCAGATTAGCCGATTAGCCCAAGAAACTTAACAGACGGACAGAGAATCATAGAGACAGAGTTACTTTCGCATTTATAATGTTAGTATAGATACACAGCACACTTATGAAAATGATAATACACGAAAAAATCAAGAAACTCGGTATGTCACACAAATAGACTGTAGTATAAAGAAACCGAAACACAACGCCATCTACTGGATTGTTACCCAACCTAGATAACCAAGTGTTGTGTCAATAAATTAACACATCGCCATCTGTTAGAAACTTATGGAGCTATAATAATAATTTCGTGTGGTCGTAATGAACTGGTTGCAGGGTTTCTATTGGCTGCGCATTCCGCCCCTGTCGTAGCCATCTTCACCCAGCCCGCCAATCCTCCCGGGTACAGGGGACCTGCAGTTTAACGTGGGATCCGAACCACGGTACCGTCCTGGCGTACTGCACATTACACAGCAAGGTGCGCCAGAGGTGCCTATGAATATCCCCGCCGATACAGGGATTCGAACCGGGAACCTTTCGATCTCCAGTCAGACGCTTTAACCACTTTTTAAAAAAATTTAACTTTGTTTGGTGTGGGGGTCCTCCTTCCTCCCCTTCAGCTCTAATTTTCACTCGCCAATGATTGGCTCTTTGCCTGGCTCTACACCTTTTCATAATAACATAGGGTTTCATCGTTCTCTTTTCCAGATTTGTATTTATTAATGGTACTTTCCATCAGTTGGATTTTTATCAGGTCCTTTATGTTCTGAATGTCTGAGTATGATTCAGTTTGGCTCCTCTTGTTCCTTTGATTCAACGAGTCTTTCTTTATCTCTTGACAGACTGTATAAACAGTTTTATTTGGTTAAATTGTGATCATTGGAATGTTTCCGTCATTATCATATCGAGCATCCGTGCGAAGTCTGATTTATAATTTTGCATATAGGAAGCTTAAAAATACGGTAATAAATAAGTAGTAAAGAAAACATTTAAGTTCCTAAATTAATCACAATTTTCTTTTGGTTAACAGAAAAAAAATATTTTTATCTCTCCTTTACCGACTTATTTACTTTGCCTACTACCCGAACATTGGTAACATCCTTCCAGTGAGTCAGAACTACAATTTAAGAATGAATCGAAACCAAGGAGAGAGCGAAGCTTATTTCACAAAGACATACAACCTTTGCCAAAATTACAGACAGAATATTCATGTATTGCTATATATTCGTCGTAGGTACTCTATTCTGTTTACAGAATATAGGCTATAGTATTGTCTAGTATCCATTGTACAGTTTCGTGCTTCGTTTCAGGATATCTGATTTTGTTAGGTTTCAATATTTCCTGGATGCTCACAGTTAAAGGGGATGTTCTATCAAGGAAGGCTATCCTTCGTCTTGCCCACGTCCATATTCTCTGATTTTGGTCACACGTTATTCTGTGCATCAGTGTGTCAGTATTGCCGTATTTTCTGCACCTTTCTTTTGGGGATAGATGTATTTCTTACAGTCTTCTGTTGGTTGAGATGTTGTCATTTACCACGTCATACCACAAGGATTGTGTTTTAGAATTTAGGGTTTTATTTGATATATTTTTCCAGATGTCGCTCCAGGTGTATTGTGAATTTTTAATTTTTAATTTTTGTTGGACCGTTTGGGTCATTTACGGCGGTTGTTATGGTTATTTTGAGGAATAAAGCGCAGCATTTTTCGCGTATGCTTATCATTCCTATGTGTCCTTTACTTAGGTGTAGAATCATTGTTTTGAACTCTGTTTTAAAGATCTCATCCCTGCTTGCTAACCACTCGGGTATCGGCAGAACTTGGGCCATGTAAACCATTTTACGTAATAAGAACACTAATGCGATTTTAGCCTTCTGTATTGCATGCAGGTCTCTATCACAGTACATGTTTATAACATCCATAATCTTCGGTAATGTTATGAGCCAGTTTCTGATTATTGATTTCAAGGTGTTATTTTGAAAAATAATCCCTAAGGTCTTATGTTCCTCTTCTTGCTCATACCAAGTGTCTGCAGGGCCGGCGTTAGGGAGGGGTAAGCAGGGCAAAAGTACCCCGGGCCCGAACCCCCAGAAGGGGGCCCGCCGACCAGGGTACCTAGCTAAATGGCAATCAAACGCAAGTTTTAAAACCTGCACCTATGATTTTGAACGTTCTTGCAATAATTTTTTTTTAACTTTATACATAAAATCAAATTTTAAAGTAAAAAAAATTCGTCAGGGGGTGAGGGGGGGGGGGCCTTCGAACGTTTACCCGGGGCCCGAGAATCCTAGCGCCGGCCCTGATGTCTGTTGGTTGTGGGGTCTCTCCCATACTAATTGGGAGCAGTGCAGTTTCCTTTGGGTTTAGTTTCGCACCTGTTGCATCCGTGAACGTTGTGATTATTTCCCGCGTTTTTTTCGATGTCCACCGCCGAAGTTTGGGCTATGCAAATGTCGTCTGCGTATCCTCTGCATGTAAATTTGTATCCATTCAGATCTATGCCTGTTAAATTTTGGTGACATTTCTCAAGGAGGGGCTACGTTGCTAGTGTGATGAGGATCATTGATAGCGGGCATCCTTGTCTTCATCGATCTTTCTATTATGAAGGGCGCTTGACAGATGTCCATTTATAAGAAGTTTTGAATTTGTAGTTTGTAAATATTTTTAAAAGGTAACTTATGCTCAATTCGATAGAATGCTTTTTCAAAGTCGAGAAGTAGTAAATGCTGCTGGAGTTTGTTTTTCTGCGTTTATGCTGATGATATCGCAATATTCGCACACTAGTATTCAAGATTCTACGTCCGGGGATGGCATTGGTTTGGTGAGGTCCTAAGGTTTTCTTCATAAGGGGTTCCAGTCTAGTTTTGAGGATTCTTGTTAGTATTTTAAAATCTGCATTTAACAAAGTTATTGGTCGTATGTCATTGATATGTTTGATTTGGTTTCCTTTGGGTACAAAGCACTATGATGCCCTCCGTTATGGCGGTGGGAAGATTTGCCTCAGCCCATATGTCATTTAGAATCTCTGAAAACTTATTTCGTAGCATGGGCAAATAATGCATGTAAAATTCTACTGGCTAGCCCATTCGGCCCTGGTGATTTTCCCCTTGCTGCTTTGTTTATCGATGCTTGAATTTCGTTCATGGTCAGAAGTCCTTGTTAAAGTTGCCGATTCTTCCGCAATTGCTGTGTTACTTGAGTTCGATATTAACTCGGTGATTGCCTCCGTACTGGTTGGAGTTGACTTGAAAATATTTTTATAGTTTGCAGTAATTTCTTTAATTATATTAGTTATTGAAGTTTTTTTCCTCCTTTTTGTGCTCCTTAATGGTTGGTTTAAGGCTGCCGCTTCTTTGGTTGCGATGTCAGCCGGTTTTGACGTTGTCAGAAGTTTATTTGTTTACATATTTTGTAGGGATAGAATCTTGGCTTTGTATTTTTGATATTTTTATGTTTGTATCGACAGTTATGGTGGGCTCTTGGTATAGTTCCTTGAAGCATCTGTAACAGTACTCTATTGTGTCCCTTCATCCAATAGTTCTTTTGTGTTATCCAGAAGATTAAAGTTCGTTTTAGTTTCGGTTTCACATGTTCGACCCACCAAAATAGTGCGCTTTTATATTTTCTACAATTATTTAGACATTCGTTCCAGACACTTTTGATTTCTTCGTCTAGCGCCGGGTCTTCAAGCATAGAGATGTTACATTTCCAGAATTCTTTGCCTCTTCTAACTAGTTGTCTCTGCGTGTTGACAGTGCATTGCATGCTATTGTGATCTGAGAAGGTTAGAGGCAAAATGTTTGCAGTTTTCTGTTTTGGTTCCAAGAGTATCCGTCACGTAGATTCTGTCGAGTCGGCTTGCCGAGGTACTTGAGACGTATGTGTAGGCTGTAGCATTTCCGTGAATGCATTCCCAGGCGTCGTGAAAATCCATCCCTCGAATGAGGTTAGTCAGCTCCCTGCTCCCATTGAAATTTGGGGTTTGATCTTTTTGGGTTAGTACACAATTAAAATCGCCTCCCATGATTATTGCGCCTGTGGTATTTTTCAAGAGATAGGGTAGCTCTGTTTTCTAGAAATATGCTCTTTGAGCTCTGTTGTTATTGGATCAAATAACACACTATAAGCTAAATTTTATCAAACTCGGTTGAGTAGCTTCGGAGTTTATCTTGGACAAAGATCATGACGTGAGATTTTTAAACATATAAGATAATAATAAAATACTAAGAAACGTGTAATTCGATGATTGGGAAAATGCTCCATCGCAATTTAATTCTCTTCAATTTAATACAATTCAGCATGAATGAAACGTAAATGGTTATGCAGCGTAAAACGGAATGAGTGAGTCTGCGATAGGATGGCAGGCTTGTGACTAGTCAGCTTGACTCTGGCAGATGTCACCTTAAAACCAACTGCTTCGATGCGAGAGTCGCCGTCACTGCGGTGCAGATGTGAGGTCCAGCCGCTGATTTATATTAAACAACATGTTTAAAACGGTCTCTAACATTTTTCCAAGTTTGTCAGAGTCCCCACATGCCGTGGCTGTAAAGGAAGTCCGTCGGTTTTATTGGCCCTGTGGGGCGTGTTTCGAGCATGCGGTCGGCAGTACTGTGCACTCATTCTGTGACTCAGGGCGATGGGAACCTGTGGCAGCAGCAGATGAAGGTTGTAACCACGCGAATTTTGGAGTCATCCTTTGATCGCCCTAATCCTCTCCTCTATTATGCTTTTGTTACGCCCTAGTCTTCCGCGATGGGTTGTGTTTTCCCTTGTTGTTCTGCTTCGAGGAAACCTCTTAAGTTGAGAATGACTTCTCTCTACGGGTGGCTGATGATTAATTCTACTTGGATTTAGTCGTAGTTGGAAACCTAAGAGCCTTCTTTTAAACTTGAGAACCTTTGTAAACGCTACAACGTGACCCACGCATTTTGAATATTTGGCAGTGTCCCGTTCCCTTCTGGAATGAATGCTCCGTCGAATCATGTGGGCCCTACGCACCTGATATATACCTGAGGAATCTTTCAGTTTTTAGTAATATTTTCAAAGCGCTGGCATTTAAAAGAATGAGGGGGCCCAGCAGAAGATCTCAGATTTTCAGCTTGGACCTTCAGGTAGAAGATGGGCCAATTCTGGGAGAACAGGGAAGAGCGGCATGGCCTTTGTTACTTCCAATGCGGTGAAGATGGACTACTTTCTGGACACTGCAACCCGTCCCTGTCTACTCTTCTATGTGATTCCTCGAAATACAGCCTGGAGAGGAGCCACGGATCCAATCGGAAAGTCTAGTAGGGAATCTTGCTTGTTTACATCACTGTCGCTGCCGTGTAGTCCTCAATTGTGGTGAACTTTATTTTGTCACCACCAGTAGACTTGGCTCAGAAGGTACTCTTGGCGGTTTCTCCCGCCCTGTCGTGAAGAGTTTATCGAATTGCACAATAGGTAATACCTGTATGTGTTCACCTTTCACTGGCACTGTATTTTCTTCCTGTAGTGGTTGGATAGGATTGCTGATTTCCATCCTTTCCGAGTTGAGAGTTGATGGGGTCTCAGTTGCAAGTTGTAACAAAATAAATCCCTTATTTTCTGCATGGAGAAGTTGCTGCGCAACCTGTAATTGCTTCATATGGACAAGATCGCTTCATTTGTTTCATGATTTCCTGCTATACATATGAAGTGATAGAGAGCAACGAGCAGGATTTTGAAACATGGCCTGCAACGATTTGGGATTGAACCACAATTGGAGAGCGTTGGCCAAGTAATGAAAGATTAGGAAATTTCCACCTTGATTGTAGAGTTGGCATCATTCCATTTCAAGATCAACAAAATAACAATACAACAAAATAAAAACACTACTCCCGTCACAAAATTCGGCAGTTAGTCAGCTAGAACATCCATGAATTAGTGTTAATGTAGTTAGTAATCTGCTTATATATAAGCAATCTGAATTCTGCAGAGCTCTCAAGAAGCTTCTTATTGTTCCATGTTGAATATTAACTGGTATTTCGGTGCTTACATTTCGCAAAAGTAATTCTTTCTGTATATTGCAAACCCTGGATTCAAAACGTGGATCTTTGGGTTGATGCAACTATTATTCAGATTAGTCAGTTAATTTACATAATCAGAAACAAAGCGGGTGAAAAACCCTCCCTCATTCTAGATTTACATAATTAATTCACATTGCCTAGGACTTTAAAGATGAAAATACCGGCGTGTAACTATATTCTACCATTTCCATTCAACTAGCTGACGTCATTAACTTGGTACTATGGATTGCAATCCAGCAAAGCGGGATCCCGCAATCCCGAGGGATCCCGCATCATTAGACAGTCTGGCGGATCCCGAACAAAATTATGCGGATCCGCAATCCGCAAAATCCGGCGAAAACGCGTGTCAGTCTGCGTGACTCGGTCTCTGTCGGATGTATAACACTGATTGCATGTACTCATGCAGTTGGCATTTGACTTGTGTGAGCAAATGTTTGTTTTTGTCAACCTTCATCATTCGTAAGTAAATAGATCTACTTTTACGTATTCATTAAAACTCACTTTTGTTTTGAGCATAGTACATTTCTATAATTTGAGTTACGTTGCGTATTTAGTACGATTAGTAATTTTTATGTGTCGCACACGTCATCTGTATTTGCAGATACGGTAATTGTGACAACTTCCTGTATTTACAGTTGAAAATTTTATTATGCGTTGATACTAAACTAATGTTATTGTAATTTTAAGGATTGCATACCTATTTATTTAGCAGTTATGGAGAGCCAATTGTATATTCTTTGACTTATTGTTGTCTCTACCGCCGCGTCAATGCATATGAAAAACATGTTCTTTGACGAAAGCCGCCTGCTTACATGTGCCACTCTGTCTTTCGATTAATCCCCACCGAGCGTGGTGGTGTAACGGCTAGCGTTCTGGCCTCGCATTCGGGAGGACGGCGGTTCGAGTCCCCGTCCGGGCATCCAGATTTGGGTTTTCCATGGTTTCCCAAATCACTCTAGGCAAATGCCGGGATGCTTCCTTAAAGAATGCCATGGCCGAATTCCTTCCCATTCCTTGCCCTCATCCTTTCCCGTCTCTAAAGACCTCGCTGTTGAGAGACGTGAAGCAGTTAAAAAAAAAAAAGATTAAACCCTCTTGGAATGATTTGGTAAATTGCCGCAATACATTATTTTTGAGTGAATAGTATGCGTCCTTTCAACTCCTTATTATTTCGACTGAAGGCAGCAAAAGTTATAATGAAGTAGTCATGGGTGTATCGCCGAATTGCGTTGTAAAAACACCATGCCTCCACCGTCTTCCTCAAGTGTGAAATTTCGTGTTTTTACAGCGAAATCTGGCGTTACACCCTGATGACTTCATTGCAATTATACGCCGAGAAAGTCTCCTTTCTTACATAAAAATTTAATTTCCACTCTAAAAAAATAGTTACGCCACGTAAAATAAAACTGAAATACTTGACATTTTCTGGCTTGGTGAGTGGTTTCTTTTAATAACAATGAATCATCTATAAGATCAATCAATAAATCAGGAAATAGTAATGAATCCCGCAAAAAAAAATTCTTGTGCAGTGACAAAAAGTTACGAGATCTTGTTCTGAGCCAAGTCTACACTTAATAGAGTATATTCCCTTCACTTTGTGAAATAGAATGCTTTCTCTCAGTGTTATAGATCGTTTTTTTTTTTTTTTTAAATGAAAAGCTCCGGTGACTTGGCCATTATACATGCCATATTTTCAAACTGATATGATTTATTGTAAGGTAGGCCCTACATATGACGTAAGACTGAATATTTTGCATTTCTAATTATTTATTTAAAAATTTGTTTGGTTTTTTAACAATGTAAATCTCTAAATATTATTAAGACAGACTAAAAAAATTTAATGTCACTTTGCCAATTAAAATATTGTTAACTGTTAATTTTTATCATTTAACATAAAAACTGATTTATTAATTTAATTAACAGACGATTATTATTTAATTTGCTAACACTTTAAATAACTGTGTTTTAAAATTATGCGTTAAAAAACTGTTAGCGTCAGTCCCGCGGGATTGGTGCAAATCCCGCGAAAATCCCGCGGGATTGAAAACGCTGCGGGATTGCAATCTTTACTTGACACTGTGCTTGGTGATTTACTACTAGTCGATATCAATGTATTTAGTGCTGAGGGAAAAAAAGGGGGGGGAGGAAGCAGTACCTCTCATCCACCAGGCTTCGTGAAATGATTTATACCATCAGCGAGATGTTCTAACAAACCAGAGGATTCTCATTATTTGCGGTTACTGGAGTCCCTGATTTTAGGTAGATTTAGTATTTCTCTTATAGAACAAGCAGATAGCAACTACGAACTTGTCCACACAGTAAAGATTTTGGGCTGATTAGAAATGGGTCAGTACAATACACGGTAGATCTCAAAAGGTTTTACTGATCAAACGTAAGGATGCAGGTTTATCGGTGACATGTTAGGACGAAAGCCAAAAGTAAGACCAAAGTAAACAAAAATTTAATAGATTCAAATAAAATGAAAATGTCTTTCGTACTTTGATGTCTAAAATCTAAACTGAATTATGGAAATAATATTCTGAGCTCTATCAGTGTTCAAATATCGAGCAGACAGTTACCTGACGGGCCTTTTAGTTACATTTGTTGTCTTTATGTTAAATGTTACTTTTGAGTGTCATAATGGTTTTAAGAATATTCGCTTCCAAAATCTAAAGTACAGATAATTAGGAACTATTGAAAAATCCGCCATGACTTACACTAATTAACTATCTCAGTAGCCATATGAATACATTTATGAAAACACAAGACCTGCGCTGCAGTGTATATTCTCGTGCAAACGGACCCATCTAATGGCTCTAATGATAAATTTGAAATAGTTTGCCAACGTGACATTCTAAGCATTAAGATTTTAGTTTGTTAACAACATTCACTGTCATTTTAAAAGTTATTGTCCCGGAATTCAATAAAATACGTAGAAATTTTTCATATGATTTTATATTAGTTTGTAATGCCATATAGAAAGAAATTTTTTAGACTCTTTAGCCATTTATACTACGTTCAGGTGCCTCATTTAAGCACGTTCCTTACTCTTGCGGAGTCTGTACATTATTCTCTCCAACTTTCCTGCAAGTGCGAAATGTAATTTTTTGTTCCTGTTACTTTGTCTGAATTGGTGAGTTAACGGGTGAGAATAAGCGTGCGTCAATTTCCCCTCTTGTACGTACTCAGCGTTTCTTCGTCCTTTTAATCAATATCTCCAAGCAGAGAAAGATGTTCCACCCTTCTGAAGGGGCTGTTAATACGTTATCACCCTTTTCAGATCAATAACCACTTGTCAACGAGTTCATTTTTATGACCTTTGTTCCTTCCTTTCAATCGTCGTTGGTTTTCACTTTACCGTTAGTTTTTGGTCGAATCTAATCTCGAGACTTTTACTACACTGTTACTTTATTCCTTATGCATTAAAGAAATTAGTACGTCTGTGTAATCTTCTAATAGCAATAAATTAGCTAACGCAATTGCTATCAGACTGCGGGTAGTATCTATTTTCTTCAGAAACGGTTTACAAATATTTCGAAATCTTTCCGTTTAAAACACAGATAAATATTCTTCAATTATTATTTGACTCGAATCAAATGAAGATGCAATAAAGCGTATAAAATATTGCATTATGTTTTCGGTTCTCTGATATCCTCTGTTACTCCAGTGTTTCGCTGTCTTCTGAAACAAATCTTTCTGCCAGCATAACCAAATTGTTTTCATTCAGACATTACTTTCTTAGGGTAACGTTAGCACAATGTGTAGTGGAAAATAATTTTTTGCCAAAACCGAAAATATTTTCTCGGGATAATCAGTACTTAACTTATACCAACATCTGAGAGCTACTTAAAAACCGAGCGTTCTGGCCTCGCATTCGGGAGGACGGCGGTTAGAATCCCCGTCCTGGCATCCAGATTTGTTTTTTCCATGGTTTCCCAAATCACTCCAGGCAAATGCCGGGATGCTTCCTTCAAAAGGCCATGGCCGAATTAAAAAAAAAAGCTACTAAAAGTTCGGGGACCTTAATGAAACTGTTGCCAAAAATGCTGTTACTACTACGATAGTAGTAACAGCATTTTTGGCCCACGATGGGCGTCAAATCAGTGGCGGCCGAAGTGATTTGCTCAGGTAGTGACAGCACTGAAATTTTTCGATGGTTTACTGATCTTCGTTACTGAAGTGGAAGGTGTCTGGAAAAACAGCTCAGAGTTGAGTAAGAATCTCGCAACATAAAGATTTGTAACGTGTGAAAGTCTCATTACCTGCGTGTACTGCCTCATTAAAGAAATGATTTTGAACTTAATAAATGATAAATGTTTTAAAATTGACCAGATGGTAAACGCTGGATGAGTTGACCTACAGGCAGTCCTGAGTTACCTAATCGGCACGACTATGCAGTAGCCTGGAGCCCCAATTTTTGAAGGTTGCTCCAGAGTTAACTTTTTCCCATTAAATAAAATTAATAAAAAATAAAGTAATTCAACAAAAAAACAATCAAAGTAATATGAAAAGCATTCAAATTAAATTTTTTTGTTTCATTGTGGTGTACAATAAATAAAAGTAATTTTCAAAATATCATAAATTGTAAAATTCGTTTGTTTAATTGAATAGAAATATGATAAATTCAATTAGTCATCCACAAAACCTTTTCTTTGTACTTATACAATACAAATAATTATTTTTAAAAACAAAGGGGCCAAATATTTTTCTGTGCCGAGGGCCCCATACTTTCTTGATCTGGTACTGCCTTCGATGGCCACGACGCCAGTGAACGCTTGAGAATGGTTTCCTGTTACGTTGTTATGTACTGATGTACAGTCAAATCTTATGTAATTCTCCTTCAAAGGAACTAAGAAACAAAAACAATATTGCCGCCTAGCATTGACAAAGCTTATAAGGCAGCGATTCTAAACCATTTTCAATCTGAGGACCAGTAAATTGTTAAAAATGTTGCAGACCACTAACTTGGATAGGCCTAATTTTACTATCCATATTATTGTTAACATCTGGCACATGTACCACTCTAACATAATAAATCTAAAACCATGTTTTGAATTCGTACGAAAACACAGTTATGAAGCTGGATTTGAACTATTAAAAGTTAATTACATATTAACCAGAGTCTTAATATTTACCAATTAATTAAATAATAATGTTACTACATGCTGGATGCTACACTACACCATCGGCCTACATGGACAAAACAAAAGACGCTAGTCGGCACACCATTTATTTTTGTTTATTTCATCACTCTTATGTTACCAATCCTACCACGTACCGCAACGCGGTTGTTCTTACCTGTTTTAAACCCTAATGAAACCGCCATTTACTTAATCTTTAGAAGGATGGCGCTCTTTCTGATGCCATCTGGCAATGCAAAGACCATTGTAGAAACAATGCTGTTCTATCCTCATCCTGGAAATGCCAAATTTTGGCACGACAATTGAAATATTCAAGGCTTTTAAAAAGTTGGGCTTATGGCCTCATACAGTACGAATATGGTATCAAAATTTATGATATTCTGCTCGTGCACCATCTGAACTATCTTCACAGACCACCAGTGGTCCGCGAACCACAGGTTGAGATGCACTGTTCCAGAGAATATTATTCGAATGTTACAAAAGTGGAAGCTGTGCTGCGCTCTACCGACAGTGTTGCTAACTTTTTCGAGCTCCACAGTGCTCCACAACCCACGTGTCTGCCCACTGCCCGGGGCAGCGAGTGACAGATCAAAGTTGTCTCCATTCGCTATTAACAAAGCGGACCTCCTCCCTCGAAAATTTCCGCGAAAACGCTAGAGCGCATGCGCAATTTGTGACACCCGGCGACTGTCTCCGCGACAGAGAAATAGTTCACTGATGTGACCAACAGATGGGGTTCAATACTTTATTCAAGGTAAAGTAGAGCAGATAATGTCGCACTTTTAAATATTTATTTTTCTTTCACTACATTTATTTTTTAGTTTGTTTATTCTTGATTTGAAGGTGGTGCCATGTCACAGTGGCATATGTCTAGAGCCGCCACTGCGTCAAATCAAAGACGGTAACGTTGTTGGCTAACTACCAAATAACAAATATCAGGAAAATCTGCTGACAGTCACTCTATAAACAGACATAGATTTCTTTGTACATCTTGAAAATTTACATATCGTTACCAAGTACAATAATGATTGCTATCCTGTGAATCACTTAGTTAAGTTTTCAACTTTAAATCATGGTATTCAAATCGTTAATAATCTGTGGTCATACAGATAGTGTTCAAAACATGATGGCTGATGGACTGAAGTCTTTTCAGAGTGGGATTTAATGCACTGCCTTACCAGATTTTGAAAGACATTGAAACTATTTCTGACCATGCATTTGCCATACAGATTACAATTATAGGCATTAATAAGCTATATGACTATCATTCAGATTCCACGTTAAACTGTAGGTTCCAGAACAAAGGAACTGGCCATTTGACACAATGGCTTAACACGTGGGCGTGAATTATTAGCGTGAGGTGAAATGGGAGGGGGGGGGGGGGGGTTTCGGCCAAATCTCACGAAAGCTCACCAAGGGGGTGGGGGGAGGTCAACGGAAATCTCACCTGATGCCAAATTCGACTTTAAGGAAAAGGGGGGGGGAGTATAAGGGTATAACCGCCCTTGGAAGCATGAGACCAAAAAAAGATCCCAAAAGGTTACAAGGTCGATTACTAGGGAGGGGGAGGTTCTCTGTCAAAAACTCCAAAAACTCACATCATTTTAAAGGGGGAGGGGGGTCAGAAGAGATCTCACGAAGTCTCATCAGAGGGGGGGGGGGGGGGGGTCCGGAAAAATACCTCACGTCATTAATGAGGTGTAGTAAGGATCCAACCAATCTTCTGGTTGTGGACTAAGTTACATTACATATATGAAGTTATATGAATGCAGTGATTGATCCTCACTATACACCTTGTAATTTTCCATTACAGGAACAGAATGATATAACCAGCAACAGCACGTGGCTTGGCAAGCATAAGACGATGATCCAAACAGCATCAGTAATCTAGGTATTGATGAGACATTAAGTTCCAATCCTTAACAGTTTAACTGGTGCTCAGCAGAGGGTTAACTGGTCTGAACCAAGATGGATCAAAACAGTTTCAGAATTCAGGGGTTAACCAGCAGGGCAGGAAACATGGTGACAAATGAATCTTAATGGTCAGATTGTTTAAAAACATCTTGGATTAAATCCCAAACTATTACACAGTGCTCAAGGAGTGAGTGTTGATGGTGAGTCTTCAGTCAGAAAGAGGAGATGTGGAAGGTCTTCTTATTTTTTATGGAAGAATGAGTCTGAATGAACTGGCATTGGGTTTCACCTTATCTCTTCCCAACACATACCAAATGGGCACCAAAAAAAAAAAAAAAGTTTTGTAAATATGTCTTTTAAATGGTGATATTTTAATGAAAAGTCTACTTTCCTCACCAGAAAATTCATATTCATGTCTCTCTAATGTTTAAATTTCAAAACGATTATTTTGGGAAAGGAACAAAAAAGAAGCATATAATCACTAACTCTAAAGACCATACGAAACGTATCAAAAATAACTAATAACACTTGTTTATGATTTGTGTCAATCAGACTTGTGATACAAAAAAAAAGGACAGGAAAGGTTTAGAAATTGGGGAGATAAGTTGGCATGCTAGGAAAGAAAGTACTAGAAATTGTTTCACTAGAGGGAATGAAGTGGAAAGGGAAAGCAAAATGAGATTCTTCCATTGGTTTGCCATGTCATTTCAGTGATAGGAACATTTCAAAGCAGGACAAAATGATCAGGGAGCTGGATGACTGTTTGCCATGATCTACCACAGTTGAACCAGAGTTCAGTTATGAGGATTGTGGCATTGGTAGATGGGCTAACCCTAGGCTTGGCTTTCAGCTAGATAGAAGGGGAAAATATCACCACTTTCACCATGAAGGACAGTATAGTGACAGTGACGCTTGCTAGGGATAAAATCAAAAAGAAAAAATGTGAATTAGAGTATAGAGAGTGCCTGAGGAAGTGGTGTAGGAGAGACAGAATATTACTGTTGATGTGATACAGATCCTTGGTTGCCGTGATCAGTCACACTTGAATCTGAGTTCTGTCATAAAGCTTATGCAATTAGTAGATAGGGTTACAATAGGTATGCTTTGCACCAAGAAAGAAGGAGCAAATGGATACCATTTGAGTTGTTAGCTACAGGTGTAACAGAACTCACTTTCAGTTATGGTGGATCTAGGACTGTGTCTTTCTGGGTCAAAGGCTGCTAGGGAGGGGATACATGCAGATGACAGAAGAAGTATTGAATGCAGATACATCATGGGAGATATTACAGATACCAAAGGAATAGCTGAAGCTGATTAAGCAATAAAACAGGATATCTTAACAAATAATGTTGATAAAATTATAAAGCAGTTATCAAACTATCACTAATAGAATGTAAAATTATAATGAACAAATTAATAGTTTTGTAGCTTAATGGAGGTGTGTATGCCACAAGCAGTTATGGGTGTACAGTCTTAGTTAAGGGAAGGGGTCTTACACAATAAGCTTTGCTCAATGATTATAGAGTGAACTGCACAGATAAAGGAGGATTTGATCGAATGTTTTCAATACTGGTTAGAAAATATGGCTTCTGTTTGCTGGTGTTTATATAGCATAGTTATGAGCAACTCAAGATAGATTTCTGGAGTAACACATAAAAGAAGGGGGTGGGGGAGAATGAATAATGAAGATGAGTCTCCTGGGTGAGTGGTAATGCTCTGTCCTCACATTCAGGAGGATGCCAATCTGAATCACCATCTGAGCATCCTGATTTGAGTTTTCCATGGTTTTTCCAAATCACTCCAGGCTAATTAAATTAAATTCAGAGTTCAGATGTGTACAATGGTCATTACTGGAGGTGATTTGAAGTTATCAGGTTTGTACTGGGAAGGAAATAAGATTAATGACAAAAGGAAACAGAGATTTACTTCTAAGTTAGTGAGGAACGAAGGCTATGCTCAAATGTTTGAATAGAGCACAAGGGTACCAAACATGCTAATATGGTCTCAGGGTCTCAGACCATCGAAGTAATAAGTTACCATGAATCATTTTATGATGGATACTACTATATGAGGATTCAGTTACCAAAACTTACATTGATTATGAGGAAAATTTTGAAAACACACAGCAATGAAGGGGTTTTGATAATGGTGACAATGAAACTGTCACTAAGCACTGAAAATAAAATAGGATACAGAAAAATAATCCATCACTTACTTCAGATGAAGGTATGAGGGACATGAACACATGAAAACACAAAACAAAAAATCCCACACTTCAGAACATTTGGTTTCATAACCTTAATCATGTGAGATGTGAGACATATTTCAGAGGGAACATGTCTCACCTCTTTCATGATTAAGGTTGCAAATTGAAATTTAGTATCATTGTCTTAAATTACTTCCCCATGAAAAGATGTCATGTTTCTCAAGAAGAACAAAACCCATCGTCAACTATGGGTGTTAGAACATCACGTGCTTCTAAAAGGAATTTATATATTGCCTCTAGAAATAGTTATAGTGCTAATACTAAAACATTTTACAAGCAGTACTGGAAAATGAAAAAATAAAAAAAACTTATTAAATAATCTAAAATTATGTGCTATAAACAGAAGAGAAATAAAATAAAGGCAATATGGGACATTGTAAAAAAGGCAACAGAAAAAATAATCAGGTCAGTAAAGACATTTATATTAAATAAAATTCAGTAGGATCGAATTTTTCAACTGTTGGTATATTTAAAAAACATTTTTTTTATCTGTTGGCAATAAGTTGACTAAGCCAGTGATACATGGTATTTATTTTGTCAAAACAGTCTTTCAAAATAATTTGACACTATGTCTGTACAATTAGCTACTCCACAAGCAATAGGAATAGTTATAATGTTCCTTAAGAACAGTTACTCAAGTGCTTATGATGGTATTTACAGCAGTTTAATTAAAATGTGCTCCATGGAATGAAGTAATTTACTAATTTACCTGTTTAATATATCTCCCAAAGTCCAACACTTCCTCCACATGGTGGGAGATGGGCAATGGCATAAAGTAGGGGATTGCCTGTGGGGGTGAGGTACAGTGGGGACCTAGTGTGCCCCGGGACCAATACGGTAGGTGTGAAGGCCCTACAGGAACCCTGAAAAATGGCAGCCAATAGGGCTCTGGTGAAGCTACGACCAGCCTAGCAAGCCGGTAGTGGATAGATTCTGCTTTCAAAACAAAAACAAGCCTTGGAAAGGATGGAGCAATAGACAAATGACATGGCAATGGAAACAGTTTAAGATTTGGATCCTGGAATATACGTACATTAACCGGGAAAGTGGAGGAAATTGTAGACATGATGGAGAGAAGGAAGTTGGATATTTTGGGGTTGAGTGAGACAAAGTGGAAAGGAAAGGGTAGAAGAGAACTGAGAAATGGTTTCCAACTGTATTGGAATGGAAATGAGGAAGGGAGAAGAAATGGAGTAGGGATAGTTGTAAGAGAGGGGCTGAAAGAGGAAGTGGAAGAGATTAGTGACAGAATGATGAAGGTTAGGATAGCAGTCAAAGCCTTCAAGCAGAGGACACAGGAGACAAGGGATGACAACATGAAGAAAAAGAAGGAGGCCAAAAAAATAGTAACGCTGGAAAGGAGGAAGTGGCTGGAGAAGTGGACCAACATGATGGAAGAAGAAAGCAAAGGAAATAAGAAAGTATTATATGGAATGGTATAAAGGAAGAGGAAGGAGAGGATAGAAACTGAAAATATGCTGGATGAAGATTGAAATCAAATAAACAACTCAGAAAAACTAAAAAGGATGTGAAAAGAGTATTTTGAAGCCTTACTGAACCCAAATTGGTCACAGGATGATACAGTTGTTCAGGAGAAGAAGAAAAATAACAACCCTGTAGGAGAGAAAAAGAAGGATCTAACTTGGGAAGAAGTGGAAACAGCTCTGGGTAAGATGAAGGGTGGAAAGGCACCAGGCATCGATGAAGTGAGCGTGGAAATGATAAGGGCAGCGGGAGTAGTAGGAAAGCAGTGGCTATTCCGTGTGATGAGAAAGGTATTGAATCAGCGCACAACTCCTGAAGACAGGAAAAAAGAAGGGAGCAGGAAGGAGTTTAAAAACTACAGAGGTATTACACTGATGTACCACTGTGCCAAAGTGTATGAGAAGATCATTGAAAAAAGAATACGTGACAGGGTGGGTAAAAGGGCTAAGGGAAGAGCAGTATGGCTTCAGATCATGGAGATGGACAGTAGATCTGATATTTGCTATGAGACAGCTGCAGGAAAAACATTATTAGTATGGAAAGGATCTACTGTTGGTGTTCCTCTATATCGAGAAAGCATATGATTGTGTACATGGGAGTAAGGTGTGGAAGGCCTTGGAGAAGAGAGGAGTTCCCAAAGAAACCATCAAGAGAGTGACGGAACTGTACCAAGGAAGTGTGAGCTATGTGAAAATAGGGGAAGGAAGATCAGATTGGCTGTAACAAAGGAATGGACTAAAACAAGGAAGTGCCCTATCACCACTACTCTTTATTGTAATCATGGATGAAATAATGCAGAAGGTGGCAGCGAGGATGGGAGAGGAAAACATGAAGGTGATGGCTTTTGCGGATGATCTGATGATCTGGGGAAGTGAAGAAGAGGGAGTGCAGTGGCAGTTGGATGTATGGACAGACAGTGTGGAGGAATATGGCCTGAAATTTAATGTAAAGAAATGTGAGTACATGGTAACAACCAGGAAAAAGAATAGGGTAGCCCATGGAATTGTGATGGCAGGGGAACAACTAAAGAATGTAAACAGGTTCAAGTACCTGGGGAGTGTATTAGAGGAATGTGGATGAGATGATGGTGAGATAAGTGAAAGAGGAAGACAAGCACAGGCATTTCTAAGCAGCATTAGAAGCCTGATATGGAATAAAGAGGTGCCACAGAGAAGCAAGAGAGTAATCTATCATATGTACTATGTGCCTATCTTGACTTATGCTGCTGAAATGTGGACAGTGAAAAAGTGGGACATTAGCAGAGTACAAGCAAGTGAAATGAAGTTTTTAAGAGGTAGAATGGGAGTCACTAAAATGGACAGAATAAGTAATGAAGTGATTAGACACACCATAAAAGAAGAACCCCTACAGGAAAGGGTAGAGAGGACCAGACTGAGATGGTATGGACATGTCAAGAGAAAGGAGGCTCAGAGAATCCCGAGAAAAATCCATGGAATTAGGATGCATGGTAAACGACCAAGAGGAACACCAAGAGATGGATGGCTGAAAAGAGTGGAGGAGGGTGTACAGAAGAGAGGAGAGGACTGGAACAAAGTGGTGACAGAGAGGTGGTGGGATGAAAGAAGCAAATGGAGAGGCTTATGCATAAAGCAGACCCGGCCAGAGGCTGGAAACTGTTGAGGACGATGATGATGATCTGTTTAATATAGCTTTACTTATGGGTACCTTCCCAGAAAGGCTCTAGTATGCTGCAGTTAAACCACTCTATAAAAAGGGGAAACAGTCAGATGTATCATATTACCATCCTATTTCATTACTAATAGCATTCTGCAAAATGTTTGAGAAACCAGCAATGTTTACAAAACATTAAAAATAAGATTATTCTAACTAAATCACAATTTCATTTTCAAAATGGCCATTCAACAGAACATGCTATATTCTCATTCACTGACAATAATTTAGAAGGAATAAATGACAAATTAATGTCTGTAGGCATTTTCTGTGACTTGTTTAAGGCATTTTAATGTGTTAATAAAGAAATTATGATACAAAAAATAAAGTATTATGGCATTGTCAACAAATGGTTTAGATCTTATCTTTTGAATATAAAGCAGAAAGTGTCACTGGAACATTTTAAAGCTGCATTATAAGGTTCAATGTTTTCTGAGTAGGGATTTATCATGTATGGGCTACCACTATAATTTTTAATCTGTATAATTGATCTACTCTGTTTTACATCTAAAAACTCAATATTTGTGCTATTTGCAGATGACACAAGTATACGAATTAAAAATGCTCCATATTTATATATGAAACATATTTAAAATTAAGTCTTATTAATAAATAATTGATTTACAGCTAATGAAATGTCTTTAAACTTTGTTTAAATGCCATATATGCATTTCAGTACATCGCATAGATTAACACCAGC
This sequence comes from Vandiemenella viatica, assembly GCA_031002005.1. Taxonomy (NCBI): domain Eukaryota; kingdom Metazoa; phylum Arthropoda; class Insecta; order Orthoptera; family Morabidae; genus Vandiemenella; species Vandiemenella viatica. The sequence goes on along the minus strand of JARYHS010008074.1, from coordinate 335,684,839 downwards.
CGTATACATAAAATTTACTACCAGTACATTCAAAAGCTACAGAGTGTGAAGTTCCTCAGCTTGCATATTGATAACAACTTCGGTTGGAAGGTGTATATATCTCTGACTTACTGAAGTGACTGGATGCAGTCTTATTTGCAATTCGTATAACTTCAGCGATAGGTGATCTCCAGTAAAAATGATCTGCACAATGATTACAAATTATTGTCATTTGTCCAAAAAGAGGTCTGATATCCACATACACGTAAATAAATGTTCGTAAGTCTGTCCTCTATCCATTCCTATACCATTTATCTGATTACAGTACAATGAAACTTCAGTAAGATGTTGAATTCATGTCTGCCAAAAATTAAATTAAAAACCACCGTCTCTTCCCCTTTACACTCCTTAATTTACCAAACCTTCAGATTTCATCCAATTTCTAAGGAAACTTGCACACATATAGTTTAAAACAAACAGAAAAATAATGCCTACATATGGTCTCCAAAAATGCATCCCCTTAATTTAAACAAACCCACAGAGCTTATCCAATTTTGATGCAAATTTGCACACACATACTTTAAAACAAACAGAAATGTAGTGCCTACATTTGGTTTGTCAAAGCCCACCCCTCTCTCTTTTAACCTCCTCCTCTATTAATTTCCAATGATATTTATGGAAAACCAGTTTTTACCAGATTTCGATGGAACTTTCCACAAATATACTTTAAAACAAGGAGAAAAATACTGCCTACATTTGAGTTACAAAAAACAACCCCACTCCACTTTTCCACCCCTTAATTTTTTTCAATATTTTTATTCAAAGCTACAGTCGATTCCGTTTGATGGATCACATTGAAAGTTGGTGCATATACGTACTTTTTCATGAAGGCTTCTGACCAAATGAAAAATCCAAAAGCTACACCCTCTTCCACTTTACACCCCATAATTTTTATACAAACCTACACTTTTTATCCAATTTTGATGAACTTTGCACACCTATACTTTGAAACAAAGAGAAAAATACTGTACACATTAGTTTTATGAAAACCCAATGCCTCTCCCCTTTTCCACCCCCTTAATTACTGTCAATGTACTTTACAAAAAGCAACAGTTTCCATCCAATTTTGGAGGAGGTTTGAGCACGAATATTTTAAAACAAACAGAAAAATACTGTTTACAATTGATTCTCTCTCCCTTTACCCCCTTCCATCTGAATTTCTAGTGGTCTTTATAGAAACCCACCATTTTTTATCTGATTTCGATGGAACATTGCATATGCATACTTCAAAGAAACAAGAAGAACCCACTGTTGTTATACAATATCGATGTAACTTTTCTAATGCATACATTAAAACAAACAGAAAAATATGTATATATGTTAAATACGTCTACATTTAGTTTGCAAGACCCAACCCCTCTTCCCCTTTACCTCCCCTACCCTTATTATTTGCCAGTGTTCCTTATACATACCCACAGTTTTTATCTGATATCAATGGAACTTTGCACATGTGTACTTTAAAACAAACAGAAAATACTGTCCACATTTTGTTGCAAAATCCTAAACCCTCAACCCCTTTACCCCCTCCTCTCTTAATTTCCAAAGTTTCTTACACAAAGATATTGCAATAGGTATGAAAAGTAGTGCATGGAAGGGAAAAGATGACCATGACCACAAGCTGGCACTCGATTTCAGGCACAAGGGTGTGGGTAGATTCTCTTTTTTAGGTAAGGGTGTCAGGGATTGGAATGAGTTACCAAGAGAAATGATGAATAATTTACTGAAAACTTTTAAAGAATTTAAAGATAAAATTTGTCAAGGGCAAATGTAGGTTGGTGCAGGATAGGGGAAAGATGGGTGTGTAGGGAAATTGCCACCGGAGCCTGTGCTCCATTGCAATTAAATAATAATAATAATAACTCACAGTTTTTATCAGATTTGGATGGAACTTTCTACATCTATACATTAAAGTAAAGAAAAAAAAAGCTATAAGCATTTGGTTTTCAAAAACCCATCCACTTTCACCCTTCACACTAACTAAGAATAAATATTAAACAGAACAACAGACAATTGCTGACCAAAAAATTCGAACCTGATCTTAAAAAATTATTTTAAAGTTTTTGTGACAGAACAAATTTACCACTTTTATTCGATATCAAAGGAAGTTTGCACACATGTGCTTTAAAATTAGTGAAACGATGTTTACACTTAGTTAACAAAACTGCATCAACTCTCCCCTTTCACCCTTCTTATGACTGATTTACATGTGCAACTTTTCCATGTTTAGTTTTTTTTTTTTTTTTAGATAGAGATTTTTTTGTACATATGTCGAATGGAATTACCAAAAACATTGTATATCCAAGGCAATTGCAATGAAATTAAAATTGAATGAAACAGTAATTAAAATTTATATGCAAATATCTAATTTTAACTAAATACATACTTTCAAATACAGTCATTTAATCAATATGTGAACTCAAGTCTAGCAATAGTGAAGCAATGCCAGGCCAGCTCTTTATTCATAAATAAACTCCCAACACATCTTAAATGTCTACAGAGGCGGCCCTAGGGCGGTGCGAGCGGTGCGACCGCACCGGGCGCCGTCATATGGGGGGCGCCGAAAATGCATCGAGAAATCGTCTGCGCAAAAAATTAAAAATAAGTTATATAATAACCCACCTTGTTGTTCACAATTTATATATATATACACACACTAATCATCCGGAAGAGTTTAGAAATATAAGAGCTTCAGCCTCGACTTTCTCCATTCAAGAAAACAACTCATCCTATAATTAGCGCTCTCCGGGGTCGCGCCGCGCCTGCCGCGCCCGTTTCCTGACTTATCGGCTGTAGTCTTGAAGTTCTTTCACCAGTGGTGGATCTACGAATTTTCTGAGTCGGGGCAAAAACCTGCGACTGCTGCCCCTTCAAATATGAATTTATTAACTTGCCGCCCGCACCAGTGTCAAACTGTTCTTTGATTTTGCCGCCCCCTGAAGGTTGGCACTCAGGGCAGAAGAGCTAAGAAAGGTCACCGCTCAGGAATTTCTCATTTGCCACCCCTTTTAACATGATTTTTGCTCTCGAGGTAAGTGCCCTGGTAATAGCCTGAGCCACCAAAACATCAATTAGATCGGTTTCCTTGTCTGGATTTCTTTAATGAATATTTGTTTCACTCTCTCGATCAACAAAGCGATGGGAAGTGGTATCCAAGGACTTAGAAGGACTATCGCCAAAAAAATTTGCGAAACTCGTTTGAAGAATAGAGTTTCTAGCCTCACTGCAGTTCGTTATTACAATTCAGTTTGTGGCGCCCTTTTGGAAATTAATTTTTCACTTGCAACAACAGAGCCAGATCATGGAGTAATTTGAGTTCATAAGTTACAATGGTGATTTGTTATAATACATTGTTTCAAGAACATATTGTAAGCAAGGCTATCCAGGATGAAACTGGATTCAGAAGCACTTCACAATTGCTGGAAAAGAGTTCGGAATTTGAGAGCGTACCGGGGTTATTCGTCTGTTCTGATAACAGCTAGAGAGATTGCTTCTCAGACTGGGACATATCCTTTTATTAAGCCAGTCAGATCCAAGAGTTTTTGGGTACGAGGCCGTGGATGACATAGCAACAGATCCCAAAGAATTGTTTACAATGAATGTGTTTTCAGCATACAATCAGTATAATTGAGAATGCGTTGGTCATTAAATTTTCACAAGTATCTGAATTTAACCATACAGTATCTTTCTTACACATTATCAAAACAATTCCTGAATTGTAATAATTGGAATAATGTGCCGATTTAGAAATGAGTTTAACTAACGGAGAAAAACGTGACATATCAGGTTGTGAATTGACTGAGGAACTTTCTAACTGAAACTATTGGTGATTGAATCAACAGGACCATTAAAAGATCAACTTATGAAACAAAATGGTTGGTAGGAAATATTTCCGAATGTGTGGACTGCACTTTGAATTTTGGTAACGATATCTGTAACTGTTGCTAAAGCAAAACGAAATTTTAGTAAATTAAAACTTATTTACGGTAAATTCGGACTCAAGATAGACTTTCAGATCTTGCAATTTGATCTATAGAAAATAAAATTGTCAACGGGCAAAAACGAGGAAGTTGGTAATCTAGACCTTTTAGTTATGATTTTATTTCCTCATTTGTTTGTTTTAAACACTTTTATGTAAATTCGACACCATAGTAGCGTAAATAAACCTTTTCCAACATATAGTGTTCCTTTTACTGTTGTTGTTTCTCATTCATACCATTGCTATCGTATACTAATCTTTCTGAAGTTTTCTGTACCCGGCTTGGCTGGAATGGAATTCATAACGCATTCAATTACCAATTGGTATTCGAATCCCACGGAAACTACCTTTTCTATCTGGATATAAGTAGATAGCCAAAACCTTATTCCAAATTTTCTCTTAAGCCATCCAGCCGTTTCGACTTGGAACAGTAACAAATTTCCAAGAAGAAAAAATTACATTTATAATTTTAGTAAGATGTAAAAAATATATGTTATCTTCAGTCTGTTTATATGGACACCTTAATCATGAATAAGTGATTGCACATTTGAGGCGCCACAATGAAATCTCGCACCACCTTGAAAAATTGCTAGGGCCGCCTCTGAATGTCTAGCAAGTGTTAAGATTAAATTCAGGAAAGTATTAAGAGAGTTTTTAATTGAAAACTCCTTCAACTCTATTGAAAAATTTCTTTCTAAGGTAGTTACAAAATGATTGCCAGTAATTGTTATAAAAGTAGTTGATATAACTGATGTACATATTATGCTGAGACAGTACATCTTCTGGTGTATTAATCAATATTGTTATGCAATTGTTTATCTGCAAATTGACAATTTTCTACATAGTATACATCCAGTCTCTTATATTGGGATCTATGGAAAATGAATGTATTGTATTGTACATTATAGACTACTTTAATAGGAATGTTGGTAACAAGAGAACAACATAGCAAGGTAGAAGGCAACACTTGCCAAGTTATAGATCTTATATCTTTAAATGAGTAATTCTTGTGTATATACATTTGGGATCTCAGAAATGGTTCTAACAATTTGGATGAAATTTCATATTTAGACAATGTATTGTTTTTTAAGTTTACTTAAATAGGTGTCTTCCCCACAAAAACGCGATTTTACAACAACAAAAAATCAGTAATTCTTTTATTTGGTACATTGGAAATGGCTCTAATACCATCTCGTAGATGTTTCAGGTACCAGCAATCCAACTAACATTAGTTAAGTTCTCTTTGGTTACAGCAAGGGACTCTTATATTTTTAAATGAACAATTCTTTGTGATCAGTCACCAAACAGTAATATAATATTGTGGAAATAAGTAAATTCAAATATATTTACTAATGAAAGGTATTTTATTTTGAAGAGAAGTAATAAATGTCACTTTTATAGTAAAAAGTCTTTATCATTAAATACTACATGTTTAATTCTAAAACATTTAAAAAGTAGATATCTAAGAAATAGATATTGGCTTTGTCAGATGTGATTTTTTCAGACTTCTTTACTTTAAAAAACTTCTTTGAAGACAATATTTGCATCCATAATGTGAGCATCATTTACTTTTTCATCATATGTGTCTTTAACATAAACATAAATATTACTAAATCTACGAACTCTAAAAAAGCCTCGTACAGTAGTCCATATGAAACAACAGGTTCTGGTAACACAATCCTGTGCTTTGGAGAGACTGGCCTTTTTATTTATTCATTCATTTATTTATTTATCTAACTTGTTTCATGGATTCCTGCTGAGGAAGGACCTCTAGGATGTGAAACATGTCATGGTTAATACACAGACATACAATATGAGTCATAAACATAGTGAAAAGAATTATATGTTACAAAGACAAATAAAGAGAATAAAAATAAACAGTAATTTTTACAACTGAGTTTTGTAAAAGGTCTTATTGAATACAATTAATATTTTTTTCAAATTCTAGAATGGAGTAGGAGGAGTTGCCAATTAGATAATTTCTCAATTTTTCTTTAAATATATCTTTATTATCTGCGAACTGTTTTATACTCTTGGGAAGTTTATTTAACAGATGTATCCCAGAATTAACTCCTCTTTGTAGTAATGACAGAGATGTTTGTGTTTTGTGCAAGTTATTTCTGTTTCTTGTATTGAAATTGTGTACCTGTGAATTAGATGTAAACAGGTTAAAACGTTCTATGACAAAGCACACGAGAGAATATATATAGTGAGAAGTAATTGTAAGAATATTGAGTTATTTAAAAAAAATTCTGCAAGAAGTTCTTGGTTTTACCCTGCACAGCAGCCTAATAGCTCTTTTCTGTGCTATGATTAAGACATGATTTAATAAGAAGGTGATTTGTATTGAACACAATAATAGCATTATTCTTTAAAAACAGTTTATGAGATTGTAAACCAAAAGATCTAAGAAATGCCTCTAGCAATTTGGACAAAATTTCATATTAAGAAATCAATTTGCATTTAAAGTTCATAACACAAAAAAAAGAGCAATTCCTGTATTTGGTATCCTGTAAATGGCTGTAATGTCATCTTGTGAACTTAGTTAGTTTTTTTTATAATATAGGTATATCTAATCTATCCAATCTAATACCATTGGTTAAGAAATTCTTGCATGTAGGTAAAATTAATTTCTCACAAACATCTCTAAGGATTTTGATGAAATGTTGCATACTGACCAGAAATCAAAAGATTCCAAGCCAAGATCAGTCACACAGGTTCTGAAATTAATACCAGCAAAGTGGGAAGCTAAAGTGCATTTAAAAAAAAAAAAAAACAAACAATTAAGGGTGCTGGGAGACCATTGAATGATGCATCTAGAAATATCTATGTTATAAAATTGAGGTTGAGTGAAAGTATTCAGGAAATTGTGGATAAGGATGGGTATGAGAAAGGGAGAGGTATTAAGTAACTGGTTTAATAAGCTCATTAAGGACAAGTAAGGGGAAAAATCAGAGGAGTAACATCTAAATATAAGTAGAAATGAGGAGAAAAATAAATAGAAATAGATCATAAGGATTGGGTTGACTTTTCACTATACAATCTTTAGCCTCCCAATGAGAATAAAGTGCTCAGTACTATGCTAGCATTCAATAGGTAATATAAGGTATGTTACATTTTGATGTGAAGTTGGAAAGTTGAGAAATAAAAGATTAAAGTTTCCAGAAATTAGTAATCACCTATGTTGTATGTGATTTACACATCATATTAGTTTCTTTGCCATACCGGTGTTATGTCAATTGTGACATAATTGGTTTAAGAGGGAGCTTCATACTTTAAAATCCTACTTGAATGAGGTTACTGACAATATACAAAATTTCTTTGATAATTTATCTGTGAATTAATAGCACATATCTCAAATTCCACACGGACTAAGTCATGGTTATGTGTTGTTAAGTATAAATATCTTAGCACTATATCTGTTAATAAGCTGTCTTGGTCAGATGGTAGAGGGAGGATTGAAAATTCTTTATTTATTTGAGATAGGGTGAGGTGTGGAGGGAGGTAGAGAACTGGGTTACAAAACTTTGGTCAGAGTATTTCTTGAATATAGTGAGTCATATATTAGATGTCAAATGCAGAAGTTGGATTGGCTGCAAAAATGGGAAACTAGATATATTTGTTGAAATTATGACAGAACACAATTAGCAATTAAAATAATGTTTGAAGTGGCAGCAGTCTCACAGTTTTTGCCCCAGTTAGGAACATTCCTAGATCTGCCACTGGTAAGTGGGTGGTAAAATTACACTAAAATAGCTTAAAATAATAACATCAAGATACACATTTCTCTTTCCATGTTTTTGCATTACTACTTCCATACTCAACCAATGTCCTTTTAAATCCTTCCCACTGCTCTTCCACTATCTGCATTTTCCCTGTGGGTATCTACCTCCTTAAAATTTCCTGATATTCATCTTCATTATTCCTCTTTTTCATTTTCCATAACTTTACTTTTCTATCCAATCTTTCAGATTTTCTCCTTTTGACCACTGTCCTTAGCAGCAGTACTAAGCAGGTGATCATAACCTAATTTATCTGATGGTATTACCTTTACATCCACTACACTCCTCTTCCATTCTCCATTAAATGTTATGTTGTCTACACACAATAACATTTTGACCATTCTACTATCTCTGCAGCTCTTCTTGGAACTCCTCTTTATCTTGCATTGGGCAGCCTACTTTTGGAGCATTTAGTTGCAGTATTTCCAGTCTTCCTCTGTTATCTTAATCTTCACATTCCTCTCATTTATCTCTTTTACTTATTCCTTCATTAGTTCCCTTACAACTAAACCCATTTGAAAGATATTTTTGAAAGCTGAGGAGACACTAGCAACACAACATTCCAAGTGCTACAGATCTGATTATACCCTGGCCAGGATGACAATTGCCTCTACTTGCTCAAGGATTTTGCATGGAGTGGAGGCCACATCTTAATGATGAGGTTACCAGAGTCTATTAATCAATGTAAAAAACAACTCTGGCAGGAAAATGCTGAGAAATTAGACTTAGCCAACTCGAACAGAATATCTTGGTCTTTAATCCAAAAACTGTGTGTTGACTTCAACATACAAGGAACAAGATGGGAGCATCCTGTAAGAACATCTATGGTGCCTGACAATAGAGAAAAGTAAGTTCCATGCAATCATGAAGCTCATTCAACCAAATCCATAATATTCAAGTACCTTTACTTTGTCCAAATGCTACACTAAAATATGTTAAACTCCATGAAGCCACTGGTCATGATGACCTGTACTCAGAATTCCAGAAGTCCCATCACAAAAAAAATGGCAGCTTGGACTTAACATAATACAGCAAAGGTGCCCCTGCCCATAAAAAATATAAGGTTTTTGACATCCTAAAACCAGATAAGGAAGGAATTGCACCTAAATGCTTTAGTCCAATTTCTCTCCTAAGCATATAAACTTCTTGAGAGGATAATGATGGCTTGAATTCATGATACCATTAACAAGGTCATTCTCCCAGAGCAGGCTGCTATCAGGTCAAAGTGTAGTTGTTCAAATGTTCTCATAATCATAACTCATAGAGAAACTGGCTTCCTGGCTTCCAAAAGAAACTGAAGACAGGAGCTGTGTTTGTTGACCTGTTAGTGGCTTATGACACTGTGACATGTGTGAAAAAAAAACTACTCCTGTGTTTGGGTGCTGGAACCTGTGTTTTATAATGTACAAATTGTGCACATACCTCAGTTGAACTGCAGGAAATTCCAGTATGATAATGATCTGGCGGTTACTTACCACAATAGAAACCTACAGATTTGTGAAGAAATACTTTCAATGAATTTTAACCAACTGTACACAGACTTCTGTAAGTAGGCACTGGAACCCAACCTAACAATGGAATAGTCTTGCTGTTTCCACCACTCAAACCAGCTTGACTATGCCAGAATTAGACCAAACTTTAGACCCATTGGAAGAGTAGGGCACAAAGGCCATCCAAATATTTGTGAGTTACCTTGATCCTGACTTCACGTTTCAACACCATTGTCTAACACTAGAGAGAAAGTTAAAACCAGTGTAAGCCTTGCAAAGACATTCACTGATACATCATGGGGTGCAGATTTTCACGTTCTTTGAAGAGCAGTATGTAGCCTGGCATTTTCTATAGCAGAATATTGTTGCTTTGCCTAACTTGGTAGTGCTCATACAGAAAAATTTACAACCAGCTGAACTCCACTATTAGAAAAGCAAGTGGTGTCATTAGGTCTGCCCCAGCATCCTGGTTGTCTGTACTTTGTAACATACCTCCACCACACCTGCAGAAAAAATCGATGCTGCCTAGAGAATTGGAAAAAATGGAGGGAAACACTGTAACATCTCTCCATAGCAACCTTCACAATCTACCTCATACATGATTAAAATTGAGGATACTAGCCTATATGAAAGCTGAGGAATAACAACTTGTCAGTTGATTGGAAAAAGAGTTGGAAGCCAACATCCTACAGTTGTGAACTTATAAGTGGCTAGTGTTCCAAGGTTTGACCAGCCTAGATGACTTTGGTCCCGACTCAATATATTTCACACAGGAAATGGATTGTGCAAGGCAACATCAATGCCTCATGTAAATGTGGTGTTTTTGGAGATCCCACTTCTGTAATTAACACCAATAAAATGAGTCACATACTCATGGAAAGATCTGGCCAATGTTTTGTAGTCAAGTTTCTTCGCTGAGTGGAATATCACTTCACTGAGCTCTCTGATAAATGCATGGGTTGAATATCTTTCCTTACCACATCCCCACTGTGACCGGCACCACTGAGTTTATTGTAAAATGAAAATACCCAGATATCCACTAAACTGTATATCATACAAGATCAACTGCAATGCTTTCTAGACACCTCACAGATGTTCTTAATAGTTTCTAATCATAGTCCTAATAAATCTTATATCTTTAAACGAGCAATTCTTGTATATATATATATATATATATATATATATATATTTCGGATCGGAAACGGCTATGATGATTTGCATGAAATTTGATATTTAGATAACATTTTGACTTTTAAGATTACCTAAATAGTTGTCTCCCTTCCAAAAAAGCGAGTTTACAAAATACGAATGATTTTTCCACTCAGTATCTCGAAAACGGGACTAGTGCCATCTCGTAGATAATTCAGGTACCAGAAAGCCTGCAAACAGTTTCTTTGATTTCAAAGAATATTTAAACGAACAGTTCTTGTATACTGGCTGATCCATGGAAATATTACCACTGCAAGTTAAATTATAAAACATTTAAAAAGGAAGATAATTAAAAATTTATCATTGGTTTTGTCAGAGGTGATACTTTAAAGAAACATATTTGAAAATAATATTTCCAGTACTAGTTATAAAGTAATCAGCATTTACTTTTTGACGGTAAAAAGTGGTTTCATTAAATACTACCACACGAGGTATGAGCATAGTTTTATCGGAGTGAATGAATTTAGCACTGATGATGTTCTATCATTACCATGACGTCACAATCTGATGATGAATTCTTATAGAACCCAACAAAACATATTAAAAATAAAGAATAGCATGTCAAAAATCAGTTATAGGTCTAGTTCCTTGTGCATTTGGCAATGTTTCTTCTGGTCCAGGCCGTATTTCTACCTAACAACAACCATTAGGAACAAAATAAAACATTGAAAGTACACTTCCACCGTATAGACATAGTGGATTGGTGGATTTATTTTTTCTGGTCCAGGCTGGATCTAATCCTAACCTCTTCACTTGAGATATCAGAAAAATAAAATTTTTATTTTCGATTTGTCTCTACGAGTTTCATAGGAATTCATCATCAAACTTGGCTATAGCGAAATTTATCTTCTGGTCCAGGTCGCATTTCAACCAATCATGTCAATGTCATTATCTCAAGAACTAAGCGAGATATATAAAAAAATATTTCTTGCTTTCAATTTTTCTCGTTTAGTAACATGAGAATCCATCATCAAGGGTTATCGTAGAATCCTCTGAATTACCACAAATCTCGCACCATTAATTAATCCCTGACTGGCATTAAGATTTCTATTTAACATAATAATAGCATTTTTTAAAGCAATTTATGAGGCGGTCTCGCAAATGAATCTAGCAATTTGGATGAAATTTTCAAGGTTTTTTTTTTATTTTTTAAGTAATTTTTGTATTTGGTGTCTCAAAAATGGCTCTAACCACATTACGTAGAAGGTTCAGGTACCAGTAAGCCTACTGATGTTAGTTAAGCTTTTCTTTGGCTAACTGTGCACCTCAAACACATAGGAAGCCTTCAAGCCTTTTACTTTGATCAAACTTTACTTGAAATCTAGGATATTGAACAGAAATCAAAAGATGCTGAGTGAAGATTGGTCAACCAGGTACTGCAATATTATATCTGCAGACGAGCTTCATTTTTATTTAATGTAAGAAACAGAATAATTCTTTAGAACCACAGTCCCAATCCACTATCTTGTACTATATTTGTCCTCCTTTGAAACTACATATCCAATTTTTTAATTTCTTCCTTCCAGAGTTCCCACAACCAACAAGGAAAAATCTTATTTACACCAATATCTTAAATCTTACTAACAACTATTACATAGCTTTCACTGTCAAATGTTTTGGAGAGATTGAGTGTTACACTATCAACTTTATTTCTGCTATCCTCTATTTACCAGTAAGACAGTAAAAAGTCTCCTATTCCAAATTCAGTTAAATAACTATTTCTGGATTTGGCAATATTTTACAAATATATGAGGAAGTAATATTTATACCAGAGGATCTAATTTACTGGTCAGCTAACTTTTGCTTTCTGGAAAAGTTTTGTTCTGATAAATGTCTAGTATCTCTGCAAAACTGTTTACAACATTCTCATCAAATCATCCATTTCATATCCTCTAAAAAAGTTTTGCTCATTCTTATTAATTATAAGCTGGATGATCTCTCATTCCTCAGTTTACTAACACAGTCTTTTATTTGTTTCTGTTTTCAGCATTTCTATAACTATTTTTTCTGTAACTGAGCATTCAGTCTTATTATTAGTTTCCAGTATCTGCTATTTATCTACCAAAGTAATTATTATTTTTCCGATTGTTTAATTCCACTTTTTTTCTGCCACTTTTTATTTTCACTGTATTTATGTTTATTTTACAATTATCATGTACTAAATATAAAATGGTTTTTCCACTTCCTCTGTACTTAAAAGGCTTTCTAATCAAGAAATAATACCAAAAGTAAATCATTGATTGCAGAAGATAACTATGACAATTGTCATAAATAAATTGATTCTATTTCCACATAAAAATTTCACAAAAATGTGATGACATTTTCAATTCTTTTCTTTTTAAAATGGCCAACCATGTCTAATAGGAAAATAGAATTTTAAACCGTAATAAGTATGACCAATAAGTTTAGCCTGAGGTTTGAAACTTGGCCTGTTAGACCAGCTCCTCTCAGAATACTACATCAATACAAATTGAGTATTTTTATAGTTATCATGAGTGGACAAAACTTTTTGCCTTTCTATTAAAATTTGAATAACAATAAATTTTTTAGTATAAAGAGGAATTTATTATTCAAAACAGCAATATCAGGCATTATTTATGACATCAGAGACCACTTACATGGTGCTGATTTTCAAGAGGTATAAGTATCCTCCTGTCCAGAGATTTTCCCAGATTCAATTTTTACGATTGGCTGCATTGCTGCCATGAGCCCACCTATTACTGTGAGGGCCTGAGCAATGTCTTGGTCACTGTGAAGATTCATGCCTGCCCACAACCACAGTTCTGAAGCAAGCAGTGCTACCAGAAGCAGTGCCACACCAGTAGCATGAGCCACCAGTGCTATTGCAGCACCCGCCCCTGCTGTCAGCCACCACTCAGACCAGTCGAGGCAGGTGCAGCCCAGAATGGCACCTACGCAGCCACCCAGCATTGCACGGCTGAGGCAGACAGACATCTGCATTCCATACAGAACAGTGTATTTGGCTCAGATTTAAACTAGAGAGGATGCTATAAGGTACCCTACAAATTTTGTAACTGCATAACAAAATTCGTTTATAGAACAGTGAGTTCAATTAAATAACATTCCAGACCAGTTTTAAAGTAATTTACTTACATAATTCAAGTCATAAATCAGATTAAACAATTATAGAAAGTCAAAAGTAGTATTAGCATATTTGGCACCAGTAAGTCATATTTTGGATACTTCATTTAAAAAAAAATTACCTTCATTTTCTGAGCTATTTAGGACTGTAACTAATAGAATGATGTTAGTAATATTATATGTAGAAGGTTTCCCTGAATATATATGAGACTTTAATTTTGGAATTAGCAAGAAATTGACGTTGAAAATGAAAAATTAAACAAAATTAGAGGGAAATTAATTCGAAGGACATATTATGTTTAGATTAAAGGATAATTTTTTTCTAGGAATGTTGCTAATATTGGTTTTTGAATTGGTGCCATATTTTGGCTAATATCTGAAGTATAAAATTATGGATAAAACTAATTAATATGGCTTCTTTCGGTAGCGGTAATGGGAGAATTTAAACATAGAAGAAAATTTTCGGATCTATGGAAATGGTAATAAAACCATTTAAGAGCTGTTATTACAATTAGAGAGTAATGATTTCCTATTAAAAATGGGACGTAGAAACGTTAAAACATGTTTCAGAGCTGTAAATTAAATATTTTAAAATATATCAATTTCGAGATATTAACAATTTTGGTTCAACCAGTTAGAAAACAGTAAGCAAGGTGATCTTAGTTCATTGATTGCATTATGCGATAATTTCCAGAAACAAATCTAGCAGCCCTTTTTTGTACCCTCTCCAACTCCTGTATTCGATACGTAAAATGAGGGTCCCCTACTACACTACCATATTCGAGCAATGGTCTGACCAAAGTTTTGTAACCCAATTCCTTGACTTCTCTCGTACATCCCCTCATCACTCTCTCCAACAAGTGCAGAACTTTGAAACCTTTTCCTACCACCTGTCCTATGTGTCCTGCCCACTTAAGTTTGTTATCAAAAGTAATTCCAAGATATTTACATTTCAAGTCTTCAGCAAGCAATTCTTTCCCCACCTTATATTCATAATTAACCTTTTGTTTTTTATTTGTGTATCTAATAAGCTGACTCTTCTTTGCATTTATCTTCATTCCATGTTTACCAACATGTTTACTAATCGATATTGCTAATAGGTGTGTGTACTGTTCCACATAAATAGCAACTAACATAATATAATATGTAGTCACAAATTACAGTGAAACTTATCATGGTAACTGGTTGGTAAGAAAATAACTGGTTATTAGATGCTGGTAACAAGTGTATACACTTTTCCACATAATAAGTATTAATTAACTTGGGATTGTGTTTGTGGATTACAGGAGATATTGGTTAGACTAATGGGTTGTTGCTAACTTGTTGTCAATATATAATAATATTATAAATTATATAGTAATATTGACATTACTAATAAGTGTATGTACTGTTCCACATCCCCGAGATTATTCTCACATGGGATCAAAGTTACCATATCTATCTATCTATCTATCTATCTATCTATCTATCTATCTATCATGAACCTGGAAGTCAGTTGCTGAAGAGAGTGATTTTGAAAATAATAATGCATAAATGATTGTTAAACCTAGTAAGTGACTATTACCCCTTATTGACTCCTACAAGTTCATAGAAAAGGAACTTCTTGTCATTCAGACTGCTAGCATTTCCTCACTGCTTTGCCTGCAAGGACCTAGGTGTTTGAAATAATGAATTTACTGTGACTGCATAATATGATTGGCTGAAATGCATTATGAATCTGTATGTTACCCTAAGAGTTCACTCTGCAAAATTTGAAGAAATTCTGTTTAGTCCAAAGGGAGTTAGCATGTGTAAAGACACATATTGCATGGACAGACAATGCCTGACTACTATTTACACTGAAGAGCCAAAAGGTTTTGACCATTCTCTTAATAGCGCATTGGTCTACCCTAGGAAAACAATAAAACAGTGATTCAATGTGGCATACAGTCAATAAGTTATTGGTAGGTTCTGAAGATATCTACCACCAAATGTATATGCACAGGTTATGCAATTCTCTTACATTACTGGCAAGTGGTTTTTGGGCATGGTTCTGGTGTCCGAAAGCATGACAAATGTGATCTATTGGGTTGAGATCAAGAAAATTTGGTGGCCAAGACATTAGTGTGAGTTCATTACTTGTTCCTTAAACCACTGTAGCAAAATTCTGGCCTTTTGACAAAGACAGCTATCCCACTGGAAAATGCCATTGCCATTGTGAAGACATGAATCATGAAGGGAAGCTGGTGGTCTGCAATTATTTTCACTGCTGTCATGGTGCCTTCAAACCAGGGGAGGATCTGAGGGGGGGGGGGAGGACTCAAGCCCCCCGCAAAAGTATCTGGGTCCACCCCCGACATAGTAATTCTGAGACTTTTTTTTTTAGCTCTATGGATTCGAGGCCTGAGGAGGCTATAAAGACTACCCCATGGCCGACTCAAGCCCCCCCCAAAACCTAAATCCATTCAAGGCCAGCCCTCTGAACCAAAATTCACTCAAGCCAAGCCCCCCCAAACCAAAGTCCGCTCAAGCCCCCCCCCCCAAACCAAAATCCTGGATCCACCACTGCTTCAAACACTACCATATATCCCATAGAAGACCAGGTGAATGTGACCCAAAGCACAATATTGCCCCCACCAGCCTGCATACAGGGCACGGTGCATGTTTCATTCAGCCAATCGTCTGGAAGATGTCGTATCCGGACATGGCCATCAACTTTGTCAAAGACATGCTGTTTGCTGGGGTGTGCATACAGTAGTACTTTGAGCTATAACCGTGGTCGTGGTACCGAGTGGTTGTTTTCCTTGGTCACCTATCGCTTGTTTAAATAATAAAATAGGATATCACAAGAGATAAAGGTATGTTCATGAATTAAAACTCAGTACACTTCCTGATAAATCAAAAAATTATATATTGTACAAAAGTTCTTTTACAAACTCAGTACCAGTATAATAAAAAGGCATCAGACTTCTTTCCAAAAATGAAATGATTGCAGGTTAAAACATTTACACACAACGTAAGCAGCTTCCGATGAACCCCATATTGATCAAAAAATTTAAAAACATTGAAAGTGCGAAATCACTTCAACCCTGTATTGATGTTAGTTATTTGTGGAGGAATACTCTACATTTTGATACTGTCCCGATCACTTTGTTCCAGCCCGGCACATGGTGCGACTTACACCCACACGTTCTCTTCTCGCTAACAAATCTGCTGAAAGACTGAATAACGCCTCTGGCAGGTCTCCCTCTTAAATAGGCTGGGCATTTTTTGTGACACCAAGCAGTGGGATTTCCCACCCTCTCTGTCTAATCCTGGCTGCTGTCTCTCTCACACTGGTGTTGGGTTTCAAAGGCTTCCCCCCTAAGTTTTTCCGATTTTCATGAAACTTTGTAATAATGTAGAGTTCATCATTCTAAGCATTTTCTATCCTTATAAAATTTTTCGTATCTGCTCTTCTATTTTTGTTATTAATTTTCAAAGTTCAATAAACCTATTTTCTAGGTCTAGTGTCCCAACTATTTGTTCTAGCATGTTAGTTCTAATCTTCAGAAATTCTACATATTTTGACGATTAATTTGGTGTATCTCACTACCTTCTAAAAACCTTTCATTAAAAAGATATCGTCTCCCAAAGTTTTCACCCCTTCTAGCGGCTATAATGGAATGCAGAATAATTACTTTGAAATTAAATGTCTTATATTGAGAGTGCATTGTTTTGATAAAACTTTCTGCCAAACTTACTTTAAAAAAATGCGCTTTCCTAAAAATAGGGTGCCTCCCAGATATTTTGTCTAGTTTTTCTTGACATTTATTTCTGCTCACTCTAGACTGTATATTTGGCTACGATGCGTTAACAGCTTTCGCTTTGAAATTACTTTTCTAAATTTCGTTTGAGACCATGTTTTCTACTTCTAAACTAAGACTCGATACTTTCATCCCAGTATCTTAATTCATTTACTGTCATTCTTTCCTACCTCTATGTAACTCCAATCTAACTATACTCTGAAATGTGCCTTAAATATTTGAATCCACTAGAAAATTACTTTGAAAATGTTCTGCTGTTCATTTGCTATATGCTTGCAGCCTTTTAACTGAATTTTGTAACATATTGACAAAATTGAGGATATATCACAACTTACTATAGCAAGAAACTTGATTGATCCAACCAGGTGACACATTTCTGTAGATCCACAATCTACTGTCAATGATCTCATGTCCACTCCAATTGAAATTGGAAATTTTGCTGGATCAACCTGGAAACATGTAACAACCATCATCTACATTGTCCCATATTGAACAATGTGTACTGAGTTATGTGCTCCAAAACACTTATACCTGTACCAGCATTGTGCTCTGCCATCATATCTGCCACAGATCGTGTTCTTTCCTGCTTCACAAAGCAGGAAGCCTCTGATTTCAACATTTTGTTATGAGGTATGGACGTCCAACACTTCGATACCTGCTCATGGTTTCACTGTCCTTCAACCACTTCCGTACATGCTTACTACAGTACCATGTGAACAACCTTCACTGTTTATTATGCTCATTCCCAGGTGATGGGCCATAATAATTTGACCTTTGTCAAAGTCACTGATGTGAAATTTGAATCTTTCCGGCATGCAGCTGATAAAAATTCTTCACAGGTTTTCTGCTGGATAAGTTTGCCATACACTGTATGCCAAAAGCTACCTCCGCTGTCTCCATCAGGTGAAATGGTATGTTGAAGTTGTTACTATGACAACACTTCACTGACTGAATGTCTTGCAATTCCACCTTATATAAAAACCCAGCTGGCCGCTGATAGAACTCAACTCACCAGAGTGGGCAAACAGATTAGCTAATGTCAGAAACCATTCTAAAAAAATAAACTTCTCCATACCACGGTTTTGTATTGTGAAGGAAGGACTTATACATAATGTGAACATGTTTTTCTTGGAAGATGAGTTAAATGAAAAGTATCATATCTAACTTTTACCAGTCTGTTTGATCATGCATAAAGTATTACGGGAAGGAACAACTGAACCTATGCCTGAGCAGTTAATGCAGGTGGCATTTCTTAGTCAAAGACTACTGAACTTGTATATACTCATAGCACTTACTGCAGTGTTGAATCATACATTGGTAATACAGTTACTTGTGATCATTATCTCCATTTTGGGCAAACAAGTAGAATGTGTTATAGTGCTGCTCGCTGTGCAAATTGTGGTGAACGACATGACACCAAAGAATGTAGGTACGAGTGTAACCCATAATGTATACATTGAGGTGGTAACGACCGATCATCACATCTCATTTACCCTTAGTATTCTAAACAGAAACAAATTAAAACAACTCATCCTCAATCTCAGACTTGCACTTCACTTACAAGCCATTGGCATTCACCTCCTCAGTGACAGATTAATTCACCCCCAGTCAGCCAACAGAGCCCACAGCAAAACATCCCTTCTGATTAATATTATGATGTTAACAGACCCCACATAGGACCAATCATCTGAAATTCCTGTAGACCTGCACTAATGCCTATGAATCAACACTTGATAGATAAGATTTGTGAGATGCTTGAATCATTATTCAGTATGACCACTTCTGGAAATTTACCATCTAATCTTAAACAATGAGTCACCAATTTCTTGCTAAGCAACAACGGCGGGGAAAAGACAAATGAATAATCTTTTATTCTGATATGCACAGTTAGTACGAACTAACAAAGAAAGCTTACACCATCTACTAAACATGCATGATGTATGCATTGCCAGAATTGTTGAAACATGGCTTAAACGTAGGGCATTTCAACATTGCTGGGTATAATATTGAATGACATGAAAGAGCAGGCAGAAGTTTATGGAGGTGTGGCAGTACTCATTAATGATTGCAGTGAATTCAAAGAAGCTGCAAGTTTTGAGGAAACCAGTGATACGCAGAGTGACTACCAGAATATACTAAATGGCATAGAACAAGCAACTCATACTACAACTCAGGAAAACCATCCATTCAAATTAAATCAATGAAGATACACAGTTTGGTGGGATTCTGAATGTACTGTTGCAGTGCAAGAATCTAAACAAGTGCTAAAAATCTATTGTTCTGGCAACAGAGGAAAATTTTATTCTATTAAATAAACTCAGACCAGAATTAAACACTTCTTGAAAAGGAAAAGCATAAAAAATGGATAACATTCTGCAAAAATATCAATCAAAACACCTCTCCAAGCATTGTTTGGAATGCAATAACAAAATTTCAAAAGGCTTTGAGTAATCATTCAACTCATATGGCAACATGAGAGGTGCTAGAGAAGATACTGGAGAAAATGAGACCACCTTCAGTAATCAATAAGATATGTTTACAAGATAAAACATCCAAACAACAGATACAACAACCATTCAACCTGGAGGAGTTTGAAACAGCTGTTAGTACTAATCTGAACACTTCTCCTGGACCAGATAATATCCATTATGCTATACTCAACTAGAAAAGGCAAGTTAACACATTTAAAAGTAATGAACGAATACTCCTTATCCTCAAACCAGGTAAGGTTCCATGCATCCTATCATCATATAGACTGATTTCTCTGCTATCATGCACCTATAAAACCTTGGAGTGCATGATCAGGCTCAGACTAGAGTGCACGTGGAACGCTATTGAATTATTCCCAATTTTCAACACGGGTTTCATAGAGGCCTTGACATGTTTGATGCTCTTGCTTACCTTGTTACTGAGATACAAGAATGTTTTACAGCCCTCCACTACATGACATGTGTGTTTACTGATCTGACTGGTGTGTATGACAACCTAGTCCCAGAAATTCTAGTACAAAAACTTGTTTTCATGAATTTGCAAGAAACATTCATAATAAACCTTTGGAATATTCTGCAGAACAGAGCCCTGTTAATTATGTCACCAACTGGTGTAATTGGCCACCAGCATACAAGTTTTGATCTCCCAAAAGATGCTATCCTTTCACCAATCCTGTTCATTATATACTGTAGTGACATAGGTACAATATTGTCACTGGATGCTGGGTTTATTTAATTTGCGGATGACCTCTGCATTTACAAAACCTGCAGTAACATCTAGGACATCTACCACTGCCTTAGCCAAAAATTAACTAATCTTAAAAAATGCCTAACGGATAACAGACTTCAGATATCATTGGGAAAATCAGCAATAATAACTTTTACCTTATGTAAGGTACCAGTAGCCCAAGACATCACACTCAGTACATACAAATTCCCATTAGTGAAATGTGTCAATTACCTACTATTATATTTAGACAAAAAGCTAAGGTGGACACATCAGATACAGGAAATAGTTGGAAAATGTGAGAAACAATAAATATACTTCAAGATACAAATGGCACTTGGTGGGCAGGCGAATCCAAAAATTTTAACACCCCTTTACAAAGGCATCGTTCGACCCCACTTTGATTACGGCTGTATACTTTGTGGCTCTGCGTCTAATCAACTGTTGAACTGCCTGGATAAATGTCAGTACCGGGATTTTCCGATTTCTGTCAACTACAACTAATGCTATATTGGTTGAATCCATGGAAATGCCTCTTGCACTGAGGCACCAATATTTTAGTAATAAATTTGTAGCCAAAAATTTCCAAAAAACTGGTACTTACATTAAACATTTGTGCCTAGTGCAATGAAAAATCATTGTCCAACTACTGGATACATAGGAACAGACCACACCTAACTAAGACCATCTCTGACCCTAGTGAATATCAATCACAAGTGCTCTCTAAAACAAGAATAACATGCTATGACGTTAACTATGAAACCCTTATGATCGAGCGTGATATCATAGAAAATGCTTTTAGTAACAATAATCTTCTAAGTCATTATCTGGTTGTTATGGGACAAGTCACACATATGTACACAGATGGGTCCAAGACAGTAAAAAAGGTTGGGAGCGCCATTTTTAATAGCACTAATGATGGGGCAAGGTTGTTTAAGCTACAAACAGAAACATCCTCTTTTAAGGCTGACTAGGTAGCGATCCTTAAAGCACAGTCATATCTACTAGATAACTGCGTGCCAAATACTCTAGTTCTCACAAATTCAACATTCCAATAGTTGGGCAGTGGGAACAAAGATTGAGGGAGAACACCACTTCTGTACAATATATTGGAGTTGATGACCACTATAAATGAACATGGAATAAACATCATATATATTAATTCTAACCCTGCCAACTGGGCCCAGAATTGGGAAGCCAGGCTCTGCCTGTCACAAGCCAGGACTAAGGAGTGATAGAGGAGTAACACCTCTTTAAAAAAACCTTGGCCCAGCTGGCCCGGCTGGCAGCACCTTGTGAGGGCTCCTTACCAGGGTTACGGAGAAGACCTCAACGAATCACTTGGCGGAGAAGTAGTACTTCGGTACGGCAAGGGATGCGGAAGAGGCAGCCCAGCACTCAGGGATTAATATGAGTGCATTCATCGTAGCGTCTGTCTCAAGTTGAGCGGCTACACCCAGCGTCTGACCCAAAGTGGGCGGCTGTTCAAGAAATCGCCAATCCGTTCTGAAGCAAGCGTGGCGATTATGCTTCACCCCTTTAAGCAACTATGATGAGCGGCATTATTGGAAAACAATCCGGAGGTAAAACAGCCCCCCATTCGGTTCTCCGGGAGGGGGCTACATTAATGTCAGCAGTCAAAGTTCCTAAAGAGCAAACCAGATCATCAATAGAAAAACAGCAAATAATTCATATATGCACTTACAACTGCAGGTCTCTTAAAGGAGAATCCCGACTTACAGAGTTGGAAGACGCGCTCCAAAAAATCAAATGGAGTATAGTGGGCCTCAGTGAGGTTAGACGTCCAGAGGAAGAATGTATCGAACTTAAATCAGGCCACATCTTGTACCATTACGGAAACTCCTTGGGAAAGCTAAATGGAGTGGGCTTCCTGATAAACCGTAGTGTGAAAAATAAGGTTAAACTAATAGAAGGTATTTCAGATCGAGCAGCAAGAGTAGTGTTACAACTATCAAATCGCTACAAAATACAAATACTGCAGGTATATGCTCCAACATCCTCGCACTCAGACGATGAAGTAGAGTCTTTCTACGAAGATGTCACGACACTGCATGACAGAGGCAAAGACTGCCATTTCCAGATTATCATGGGAGACTTCAATGCTATTGTAGGCACCAGGAAACAAGGAGACACTGTGGTCGATAAGTTCGGAATACAAACTAGGAATGACAGAGGGGAACGACTTGTGCAGTTTGCAGAGCACACAAAAATGCACGTCATGAACACATTTTTTAAAAAACATCAAAGTCGAAAGTGGACATGGAGAAGTCCAGATCATAAAACTAAAAATGAAATAGACTACATCCTGTCCAATAGCCGACATTTTGTTCAAGACGTCACTGTTCTAAATCAATTCAACACCGGAAGTGATCACAGGCTGGTCCGAGCGAAACTTAGTATCTGCATAAAACAGGAAAGGCGAAAGCTAATAAAAAGAACCAATAAAACATCAGTAATATAATCATCTCACTGAAAAGAAAGACATTTTCCAACGCACACTATCGGAGAACTAGCTACCACCTCCAATGGAAATTTAGCTGCAACTATTAACACATTAGCCATAGAAATTGCAGGGACTGTTTAAAACCACCAAATTAAGTAAAATTAGCAATGATACAAAAACTCTCCTGAATAAACGGAGGAATATGAAAGTAAAACCTGAAAAAACCTAATTGAATATGCTGAACTGTGCAAGACCATTAGAAAAGAATAACAGCTGACATCAAGAAATATAACGAAAACCTGGTCAGATCAGTTATAGACAACAAGAAAGGCTATAAGAAAGCAAAACAAAGATTAATGATAGGAAAGAAACAAATAATAGCTTTAGATAATGTTAATGAGCGTATTACATACAAAACGGCAGTATTGGTTCATATCAGGAACTTCTATCAGTCCTTATACAGTAAGCAAGATGAAAATCCTTTAATGACATCAAGCCCAGACTCACCAATTCCTGAAGTCCTCCCATATGAAGTTAGAAGGGCAGTGAACAAAATGAAAAAAGGATCAGCTAGTGGTTATGACGGACTGTCTATTCACGTACTCCAATTGACTGGAGAAGAAACCTACAGACACCTAGCTAAGGTGTTTTCACAATGACTCAAAGAGAGAAATATCCCATCCAGCTGGAACAAAGCAATGATTGTGTTGCTGCACAAATAGGGCAGTCGTTACAATATTAAAAACTACCGCCCCATCAGCCTCCTTCCTATCATATACAAAGTGTTTACAAAGGTCATCAATAACCGCATCAGTTCCACCTTGGACACAGTGCAACCAAATGAACAGGCTGGCTTTAGGTCAGGATTCAGCACAGTAGATCACATCCAAGTCATCCACGAAGTAATAAGTCGAGCAAATGAATACCAGATGCCCCTCTGTTTGGCCTTTATCGATTTTGAAAAAGCTTTTGATTCAGTCCATCACACAGCAATCATGCACAAGGAGTGAATCCCAGCTATATCGACTTACTGTACAACATCTACACCACTTCCACTGCCTTTGTCAACATGGCTGAAGTCACCAAAGAGTTCCCAGTAGAAAGAGGGGTAAAACAAGGAGACTCTATATTCCCCAAGCTATTCGCATCAGTCCTAGAGTTGGCAATGTCAAAAATCCAATGGCAAAACCGAGGTTTGAGAATAATGGAAGAAGTCTCAACAACTTAAGATTCGCTGATGATATAGTTTTACTCTCAAACACTCTGGAAGAGCTCAAAGAACTGATAAATGAACTAGAGGCAGCGTGCAGTGAAGTGGGCCTTAAAATAAATATATCAAAAAGCAAAATCATGCAAAACAAATGGGCAGAAAAAGATAAAGAAAAGGCAGACATGAAAGATTCTGGTATTGAGTCCATAGATCAGTACATCTATCTTGGCCAACTGATCAACATGAATGGTGACTCAAGCCTGAGATCTACAGACGGATAAAGCTGGAAGAAATTCCATAGTTTTTAAATCGAACATGCCAGTACATCTTAAGAAACAGGTATTTGAACAATGTGTATTACCGGTCCTCACATATGCCTGCCAGACTTGGACCCTAAATAGCCACACGAAGAAAAACTGAGAACTGCCCAGCGAAGTATGGAAAGAGCAATGCTAGGGTTTACAAGAAGAGACAGGAAAAGGGCCGTGCACATCCGTTCAATAACTAAAGTAACAGACATCTTAAAAAGTTACTGACGATTTGAAAAAGGCAGAGATTTTAAGTAACTGGTTCAGAGAAAGCATTAGGGAAAATGAATCAGAAACAGGAGGGTCTAATTCGGAGAACGAGCTTAACAACACAATTAGAAATGACGATAGTAAAAAATTTGATATCCATCCTGAGGAAATCATGAAGGAAATAAGAAAGCTGAAAAAACATAAAGGGGCTGGTGAAGATAATATTACTACAGATATCTTAAAGATAGCCGGATGTGACATTGTACCTTATCTTGAAATATTATTTAAATTGAGTCTAGACACTTGCTGCTTACCACAGGACTGGAAAAGTGCAATAGTAGTACCGGTACATAAGGGAGGGGTGAGAAATAGAGTTGAGAATTACAGGCCAATCAGTTTGACATCAGTGGTAGGTAAATTAATGGAAAGATTGATATGCAACCACATCAGAAATATATGTGAGGAACGTAATTGGTTTTCAAGCAGGCAACATGGTTTCAGGCAAGGATATTCATGCGAATCTCAGTTGGTGGGATATATGCAAGATATTTCAGATGAAATGGACAAGGGAGGCCAAATTGATAGTGTAGCACTAGATCTGTCTAAGGCGTTTGACAGAGTAAGCCATAAAATGGTAGTAAATAAGGTAAAAACCATTGGAGTGGATAAGAAAGTCATTTGCTGGGTAGAAGAATTTTTAAAAGGTAGAAAACAGAAAGTTAGGGTAGGAAATGTAGTATCAAAAGAAGTGGAAGTAAAAATGGGTGTGCCACAGGGTAGCGTATTGGGACCATTGCTATTCATTATTCTAATGAATAATTGTGTTGCCTGTTTACTATCTGAAATTAGATTGTTTGCAGATGACATAATGCTGTATAAAAGAATCAAAACGATAGAGGATTGTAAACACTTGCAGGGTGATCTGGACAGGATATCTAATTGGGTTAGTAAACATGGAATGAAGATAAATGCAAAGAAGAGTCAGCTTATTAGATACACAAATAAAAAACAAAAGGTTAATTATGAATATAAGGTGGGGAAAGAATTGCTTGCTGAAGACTTGAAATGCAAATATCTTGGAATTACTTTTGATAACAAACTTAACTGGGCAGGACACATAGGACAGGTGGTAGGAAAAGGTTTCAGAGTTCTGCACTTGTTGGAGAGAGTTATGAGGGGATGTACAAGAGAAGTCAAGGAATTGGGTTACAAAACTTTGGTCAGACCATTGCTCGAATATGGTAGTGTAGTATGGGACCCTCATTTTACGTATCAAATACAGGAGTTGGAGAGGGTGCAAAGAAGGGCTGCTAGATTTGTTTCTGGAAATTATCGCAGAATGCAATCAGTGACGGATATGATAAAGGAGCTGGAATGGGATTCATTGCAAGACAGGAGGAGGATGAGGAGGGTCATGGGAGTGTACAGGGCATATACTGGTGATGAGGCATGGAAAGATATTGCAGTAGGTATGAAAAGTAGTGCATGGAAGGGAAAAGATGACCATGACCACAAGCTGGCACTCGATTTCAGGCACAAGGGTGTAGGAAGATTCTCTTTTTTAGGTAAGGGTGTCAGGGATTGGAATGAGTTACCAAGAGAAACGATGAATAATTTACCGAAAACTTTGAAGGAATTTAAAGAAAAAATTTCTAGAGGGCAAATGTAGGTGGGTGCAGGATAGGGGGAAGATAGCTGTGTAGGGAAATTGCCACCGGAGCCTGTGCTCCATTGCAATTAAATTAAATTAAATTAAAATTAAATTAAGAGTCATGACCCAAAAATGGCAATGGGCCGGTCATGTTGCTCGCAAAAGAGATGAAAGATGGACTACGATAGTGCTGGATTGGATACCGAGAAACCTGAAAAGAGCAAGAGGAAGACCCCCGGATCGCTGGGATAAGGATATACGTCGAGTTACAGGCGTGAACTGGAAGAGGGTGGCTCAGGATCGATCGGCCTGGAAAGAACTACAGCAAAACTATGTAGAATTAAATTCTATTATATAGCTCATCAGGCTTAAAGAGGCTACATCCTGAAAAAAGGATCGATATAGCTGCAATAATAATAATAATATTAATTCTATAAGGTATTTTTTTGTCACAATCCTGTATCTTCCTTCATACTTAACTGAAAATCAATGAATGAGGTGTCATCTTAAAGTTTATGATCTCCATCTTTGGTCACATCATATTTTAAGAAAGAAAGTTTTCGTAATTCGACACTTAAAGGCAAAAATGTCAATATGTCTAAAATGCTGTTTTCTGTGTTATGAGTCATTTATCTCCCTGGATACCTACCTGAAATTGTTTAATGAAGTATCATTTTAAAGATTAAGATCTCTGCTTTAGTGACAGTCATATACCAAGACAAAAAATTTTCTGAATTCTACCCTTCAAGGACAAAAGTATCAATATTTTGCAATGCGTTTTTGTGTCTCGCGCCATTAATCTCACATCATATCTAACTGATATAGATAAATGAAATATCATATTAAGGACTAAGGTCTCTGCCATGGTAACATTATATTTTAAGAAAAGAATTTTTCATAATTCGACCCTTAAAGGGCTAAAAGCTAAAAAAAATTTTAAATGCATTTTTTGTGCCTCGAGTCATTTATCTCCCTGGATATCTAACCAAAATCGATTAATGAAGTAGGATTATGAGGAGTAATATCTTAGCTTTGTGACATCATACTTTAAGAAAGAATGTTTTTTGGAATTCAACCCTTAAAGGGAATAAGTATAAATGGTTCTACAACGCATTTTTGTGCCACGAGCTATTTATCTCCCCTGATATCTAACCAATAGTGATAAATTAAATATCATATTAAAGGCTAAGGTCTCCGCCGTGGTAACATTATATTTTAAGAAAGGAATTTTTTGTTATTCGACCCTTAAAGGACAAAAATGTCAATATTTCTAAAATGCCTTTTTTTTGTGTTTTGAGCCATTTATCTCCCTGGATATCTAACCAAAATCGATAAATGAAGTAGGAGAATGAACAGTAATGACTCAGATTTGGTGACATCATATATTAAGAAAGACTAGACGACCCGTGCGAAAATTTCGCGAAAAAAATGCGATGAATAGTGAGGTTGAATATGATGTCACCAAAGCTGAGTCATTACTCTTCATACTCCCACTTCATTTATCAATTTTGGTTAGAAATCCAGGGAGATAAAAGGCTCTAAAGACATAAAATGTATTTTAGAAATATTGACATTTTTGCCCTTTAAGGGCCAAATTACGAAAAATTCCTTTCTTAGAATATAATGATACCACGGCGGAAACCTTAGTCTTTAATATGATATCTCATTTATCTATATCGGCTAGATATCAAGGGAGATAAATAGCTCGTGACACAAAAATGCGTTGTAGAACCATTTATACTTTTTCCCTTTAAGGGTTGAATTCCAGAAACTTCTTTCTTAAAACATTATGTCACCAAAGCTGAGACATTATTCCTCATAATCTTCCTTGATTTATAGATTTTGGATACATATCGAAGGAGATAAATGGCTCGAGACACAAAAAACACATTTTAAAAAAAATGGACCTTTTTGCCCTTTAAGGGTCGAATTACGAAAAATTCCTATCTAAAAATATATTGTTACCACGGCGGAGACCTTAGTCTTTAATATAATATCTCATTTATCTATCACGGTTAGATATCAAGGGAGATAAATCACTCGTGACATACAAATGCGTTATAGAAAAATTTATACTTTTTCCCTTCAAGGGTTGAATTCCAAAAACATTCTTTCTCAAATTATGATTTCACCAAGCTGAGACATTACTCCTTATATTCCAACTTCATTTATCGATTTTGGTTAAATATCCAAAAAAATAACATTTTTGCCCTTTAAGGGTCGAATTACGAAAAATGCCTTTATAAAAATATATTGTTACCACGGCGGAGACCTTAGTCTTTAATATAATATCTCATTTATCTATAACGGTTAGATATCAAGGGAGATAAATCACTCGTGACATACAAATGCGTTATAGAAAAATTTATACTTTTTCTCTTTAAGGGTTGAATTCCAAAAACATTCTTTCTCAAATTATGATTTCACCACGCTGAGACATTACTCATGTTCCATTTTCATTTATCGATTTTGGTAAAATATCCAGGGAGATAAATGGCTCGAGATACAAAAAACGCATTTTAGAAAAAATAACATTTTTGCCCTTTAAGGGTCGAATTACGAAAAATCTATCTATACTATTATAAAACTGTAAGCAAGCTGCGTTTGTAGTGAGGCTTGATCTCTAATAACGCAAAAACTACCGCATCAATTTGCATGGTGTTTCCAAATTTTTAAAGCTAATGTTGCTGATCAACATCTGCAGAAGTAGCTAACGACTAATATGTACCATGGGAAGAAGCAAGTCAGTAAAAAACTTCAGAAATGTGAAACTGTAGACCACAGATAATTATACACATTCAGACGGTCACTCCTTTCATAAAGAGACCTGACAAAATTTAGGATTTCCCTTTTTTTTTTTTTTTTTACTTCTGCGATTCATTTTTCTGGACCGCAGTACTTCAAAATAAATAGAATACGTGAATAAAGTATAATCAGCATTTACTTGAATCGTAACAGGTCTGTTGAATTACGAAAAAGTTATATTACTAATATTGAAGACATGTATTGTCTCTGGTAGACTGTTATACAGTTTGTCTCTGGAACAAAATTGCTACGTGAACGCTGTACAATACAACCACAATAAGCCAATACTTAATACGAAATTCAGTTTTTTCTTGAAGAGCGATGTCTGAAAAACAGCTATTATAAATATCAGCAAGTAATAAAACATACTTCTTTCATAATGACTTGTGCGGAATTGCACATATTTGGAAGTACTTTATTCGATTAATATGTCTCGTGGCTATAACGTTCAAATATAACTAGGCATCCGAAAATTCAGGTACATGCAACTCAAATAATTACATAGAAAATACGGATATATTGAAAGAAACTCAAATAAAAAAAATTTCATATCCTAATGCTACACCGCGTAAATTATAAAGCTAAAAGCATCGTCCCTTTGGCCTATAACAAAGCATATCAGCTGTCATCACTGTCCAGGTTGCATTTCAATCGATTTACAACTTGCGATAATTTTGCCACTCAGAAATAATTGCTTGAGTTACATGCACATTAGTACATATACTGTACCGTGATCCATTTTGACATTTTTGAATTAATTATATCTGACTGAAATAATGACAATAATGATACGACGATTTGAAACCAAGATTAACTCCAATGCACGTAAATTTCTATTTTAAAGCAGGAATAATTGACGGTGTATCAACATAAAATAAAAACCAATATCCAAACAGCAAACAATAAATAAATCAGAAAAAATTGAGATGCTGTGATTATTGGTAACGAATTTTTATTTCAAATATAACTAGGCATCCTAAAATTCTATTCTACACCGCGTAAATTTTAAAACTAAACCCGTTATGCCTGATGCTAAACAAAACGAGTCAATTGTCATCTGGTCCAGGCTGTTGTTTCGCCAGGAACTTACATGCGACTGAAATAATTACATAGAAAATACGGCTATATTGAAAGAAACTTAAATTAAAAATGTTTCATATCCTAATGCTACACCGCGTAGATTATAAAGCTGCAGGCATCGTCTCTTAGGCCTATAACAAAGCATCATATCAGCTGTCAGGTTGCATTTCAAGCGATTCACAACTTGCCATAATGTTGCCACTCAGAAATAATTGTTTCAGTTACATGCACGTTACTACATAAACTGTACCATGATCACATCTGGACATTTTTGGATTAATTATATCTGACTGAAATAATGACAGTAATGATACGACGATTTGAAATCAAGAGTAGCTCCAATTCATGTAAATTTCTATTTTAAAGCAGGAATAATTGATGGTGTATCAACATCAAATAAAACCAATATCCAAACAACAAAAAATAAATAAATCAGAAAAATTGAGATGCTGTGATTATTGGTAACGAATTTTTATATTTCAGCACGCTTCCAAGAGGACTAAGTCGTAGATTATTGCTATATTTACATAAATTTATGGCACCGCGGTTATGTTGCAATCCTCGGTATCCACATTTAAAAATAAACTTTTTTTAGTTAAGTATCATGGAAACAATATTTTTCATTATATCCACAGATACATCCTTAACAAAGCTTATACCTAGCTATATAATCCCAGGCAACGTTTACACATAAAATCGCCAAAAAAAATTACGCATAATGATTATAATATCAGCTTTCTTAACGTTACAACTGCTATATCCATTTAAATTTTCGGTATCACGGTTAACGTGGAATCCTCCATATCAGCATTTAAAAATATTATGTTTTAGCTGAGTTAAATATTGCTTTCAGAAATAATATTATTTATTACTACCACAGATATTCTATATTGTAACCAAGTTTATGCTCATCTATATACTCGCGGCCAAAGTTCACGCTTAGTGATAATTGCAGCTGTGAAAACGTTTTAATTGTTAGTGCTGTGAGTTGGGTAAGTATAAAAGTTTATGATATGCCCTTGCGAAAGAGATCTAATCTGTCGGGGTCAACTTCTGCAGCTAAAAGATGTCGCCGAAATCGGCTAAATGAGAGTGAAATAGACCGACAACATCGTCTGCAACGTCAAAGAGAACGAGATGAAATAGCTAGAGCAAATGAAAGTAACATGCACCGAGAAAAGCGATTAACCTATAACCGGGTTCTATACGCTAAATCCATAGCTTCTGAAAGCTCACAAAAGAAAGAATGACGTTTGAACCGTGAAAGGGTTTCTCAGGCTTTGGCTAGAGCAACTGAAACTAGCAATAACCGAACAAGAGAATAAGAGAATAACATCGGTAAATAATTTCTACACCTGCCAAGGCACGCGCGCGTGAAGCAGCGGGCAAATGCTAGTTCCTTTATAAAAATATATTGTTACCACGGCGGAGACCTTAGTCTTTAATATAATACCTCAATTATCTATATCGGCTAGATATCAATGGAGATAAATCGCTCGTGACACAATAATGCGTTATAGAAAAATTTATACTTTTTCCCTTTAAGGGTTGAATTCCAAACACATTCTTTCTTAATATATCATGTCACAAAGCTGAGACATTACTCCTCATAATCCTTCTTCATTTATCGATTTTGTTTCGATATCCAGGGAGATAAATGGCTCGAGATACAAAAAAACGAATTTTAGAAAAATCGCCATTTTTGCCCTTTAAGGGTCGAAAAACGAAAAATTCCTTTATTAGAATATAATGTTACCACGGCGGAGACCTTATTCTTTAATATGATATCTCATTTATCTATATCGGTTAGATATTACGGGAGATAAATCACTCGTGACACAAAAATGCGTTATTGAAAAATTTATACTTTTTCCCTTTAAGGGTTAAATTCCAAAAACATTCTTTCTTAAAATATGATTTCGCAAAGTTGAGACATTACTCCTGATAATCCTACTTCATTTCTCGATTTTAGTTAGATATCCTGGGAGATAAATGGCTCGAACTACAAAAAACGCATTTTAGAAAAATTAACATTTTTGCCCTTTATGGGTAGAATTAATAAAAATTCCTTTCTTAAAATACAATGTTACCATGGCAGAGATCTTATTCTTTAATATGATACCTCATTTATCTCTATCGGTTAGATATTAAGGGAGATAAATCACTCGTGACACAAAAACGAATTGCAAAAATATTTATAGTTTTGCCCTTTAAGGGTCGAATTCCGAAAAATCTCTGTCTTAATATATGAGGTCACTAAAGCGGTGATCTTAATCTTTAAAATGATACTTCATTAAACGATTTCAGATAGGTATCCAGGGAGATAAATGACTCGTAACACAGAAAACAGCATTTTAGAAATATTAACATTTTCGCTCTTTAAGGGTCGAATTTCAAAAACTTCTTTTCTTAAAATATTATGTGACCAAAGTGAAGATCATTAGCTTTAAAATGACCCCTCATTCATTGATTGCGGTTAAGTATGAAGGAAGATATAGGCTTGTGACAAAAAAATACCTTATAGAAATAATATATATGATTTTTTTGGAATTTAACCCTTGATGTGAAAAAGTATAAATGGTTCTACAACTCATTTTTGTGTCACGAGCCATTTATCTCCATTAATATCTAACCAAAATAGATAAATGGGATATCATTCTAAAATTAAGGTTTCCGCTGTGGTACATCACATTTTAAGAAATGAATATTTCTGAATTGAACTCTTAAACGGCATAAATATCAGTATTTCTAAAATGCGTTTTTTTGTGACTCGAGTCATTTATCCCCATTGATAATTAAACAAAATTAATAAATGAAGTATCATTTTAAATATTGAGGTCTTCGTAAGGTCTTAGGTTACATTACACCACATTTTAAGAAGAAAATTTTTCAAAATTCTAACCTTAGAGGGAAAAAGTTTTAATATTTCTACAACACATTTTTCTGTTATGAGCTATTTATTTCCCTTGATACTTAACTGAAATTAATAAATGAGGTATCATTTTAAATATTAAATTATCTGCTTTGGACATATCATATTTTAAGAAAATACTTTCTCTAAATTTAGCCCTTAAGGGACAAAAATATCATCATTTCTAGAACTTCTTTTTTACCTCACTTGATAACTAACCGAAATCAATAAAAGGTATCATTTTAATGACCAAGGTGGCTGCTTTGGTCACACCATATTTGATAAAAGAAATTTTGTGAAATTCGATCATTAAAGGGCAAAAGTATCAATATGCTTTTTTTTTTTCTTTTTTTTTTTTTTTGTCAAGCCATTTATCTTCTTCAATACCTAGCCGAAATCGATAAATACCATATCGTTTTAAACAGTAAGGTCTCCAGTTAGGTAAAATCATAAATTAAGAAAGAATTTTTCGGAATTTGGTGCTTTAAGTGGTAGTGTGTATGAGAAAGTTGAGTCCCTAGATTGCAGCAGCAGATATCACAGAGATGTCAAGAAACTTTTTTTATTCAAGAAGTAGTTTTGCAGATATTTTTTTCTGTTATGGAAACACTTTCGTTTTGCTATACAATTCCAATGTAAACATTTTATTCGCACAGTAACAAATATCACAGAGATGTTGATATTTTGTGTGCATTTTGTTCAGGTTGGTTGTATTCTGTTAAGGTCAGTGACAGTTTGTCATAAATACAGAGTATTTTAAATTTTCCTAACTGTTTCGTAATATTTTGTAAGTATTTTGATGTGTACCGATTACACTAAAAATATAAATATATGCTACAAAAGTATGGTTCTACTTTTCATTATATTACAAGCATTCAACCTCACTATTCATTGCATTTTATTCACGAAATTCTCCTTTATCTGGGTAAAGCTAACAATGAGAGAGTGGATTCTTTAGCAAAATTAGCTGCCCAAACAGGTGACCCAGTTGAACTATTAATAGGAAGGGACATAATTCCAATAATCTGCCAGAAACAATTGAGTCCTGGAATGATATGTGGCAATCCACTGACCAACACAAGGGAGGACACTATAGGCTGATACAGTCACAAATACCAACAACACACTGGCATCTTAAAAAAATATGCCAGCAAAAAAGCTGTATCCATAATATCGAGGTTAAAATTGAATCATGGTAGATTCAGAAGCCACTTGCACAAAATACATTTAGCAAACTCCCCACTGTATCAGAGTGATGGGAAGTCGGATACTGATACGAACCATCCTCTTTTTCAGATGTAGTAAATTCATAGATTAGTAACAATGGAAAGAAAGAAGTGCCGCGAGGCAATATTTATATGGAAAGAACAGATAAAATGCACCCAACACTCACCAAAGTGGAAGGAGGAGGGTAGCAGCAACACAAAACAACACATAAACACAAAAAATTATGTGTTATTTTGGGTTAAACCATTTGTAAAGTGAGTGTTGGGTATAAATTCATAGATGAATAAGTCATGATCTGGAATGATTTAAAACAATGAGATATAAGCTACACAGTCAATTTAAGTCATCTCCTTGCCCAAGGAAATGTCTCAATATATCAGATGATAGTGCACTTCATTACAAGCAACAACATAGAAATATAACTGGGTGAAACACATACTGCTTCTCAATATTGTAAACAGTTATCATTTACAGAACATTAGGTTTTACTATTTTATTGTTAAAATTTTAATTCAAATGATTCATTCAAAGTAATGGATTATAATATTTTTATTGTTTAATCTCTGACTTCATTATGTTGTAACTTTTTTTTAACCTTTAATGTTCCAATAACTATGAAGTGAACTTTTAATATGAACAGTGACTTCTGTAGTTTATTAGGTAAGCTTTTTTGTTAATGTTTGTATGTATTTATATACATAAACAAGTAACACTTAGTGTAACATCCCATGACTGTATGGCCAACAGGTCAAGCATCAATAAAATTAAAAAAAAAAAAAAAATCTTTCGGCATTTTCAGTTACTTATTCATCTCTTCCCTTCAAAATTTATTCCAATTCATAACTGCCTACTATACCCACAAAAGAAAATTTTCTCTAATGCCTGGGATATAGAGCCAACCAAGTCAGGAATGCCTGTCAGGAGAGAAAGTAGTTTATGAAGTGGCAACACATGTTTACATGAGGTTATTCATGTAAATTTGTTACTGGACAAGTGTTAGAAAGCATTGGATTATAGAGGATATAGGTAGAGAAATAAATGTTAATGTATGTCTCCACACTGAAAAATGGTTTGTGTTTTGAAGGCATACATTAATATAAGCATACAAAATTATAACAACCTGCTTCCTCACTCATTTCTTTCTCCTAGACCATAGCTTCCTATAGTATTATAAGATTTTCTTCCAATTTCACACATTAGATTAATCATTCAATTTCTCTTTTTTTTCATTATTTCAAAGACGAGTGCTTACTAGGGGAGGTTGGGGGGAGGGGACATTAAACTTACTAACACTGCTTGATCTAAGATATTGACCATGCCTGGCACCAATAAAGTTCTATTTATGGGCACGATACCCTTGTTAAAACCCCAAGAGTTAAGGGTATTTTAAAAGATTAACGCAATACACTGGTTGCAATTTGAAAGTTTATATTCAATGAAAAGTTCTCATACATTTTTCTGGTACCAGATAATTTGTGATTGAGACATCAAACATTCAGATTCAGATGAAGACTGCAGATTAGGCACATTCACGGCAGGCAAACTTTCATACTAACCACCTAACTAATATGAGATATTATAAGTGTATAATGGATCAAGTCTTTAGCTAGCACTGGTCATACATCATACTACTTCACAGACCAATTTGGCATGGTCTAATTTCAATGAAAACTGGTAAGAGACTGGACTATGACTGGACAAAATTCAATATTTCTGACTCCTTAAGCAACAAATTTTAGGATGGTGACATCAGTTCTTAACTTCAAAAATTAATACCTGATTAACCACTTTATATTATCAATTGTAATCAGGGCTGCCATAAGCGGGCCTGCAAGGTGTGCACCACATGCGGGCGGCATGTCCAGGGGGGACGGCAAATCGAGTGATCGACTGTTATCCCTGGAACAGCAGCACAGCTAAAAAATGTCGGATATAGGGGGCGGCTGCAAATTTATGTAGCAGGAACTTTTTTTAGCTCAACTGCTGCTTAAGGTGGTGACACTTGGGGTGGCAACAATGAGGGTGGCAAAATAATATTCAAAGGGGTGACAATCTCACTGATCCCTCTCGGAAAATTCATTGGTCCTGCACTGGCTGTAGTTGGACAGATAGCGGCATAATCTGTATTGCACAAGGGCGTTATGGAAAGAACTCTGTGAATGTCAGAAAGCAAGAAGTTGTTGTTAAGTTTGCTAGGTAAATGTGCACTGGTAGGAACTGCATGTGATATTGTTCCTGCTAAGTCGACAGGCTTTTCTGGTCAGTTTTAAAAGTAGAATGAAAACACTTGTTATTCCAATGATATTAAGCATCTCCTGTTAAAACTAAAGTAAGACTGATCTTGAAATTCCTTCAGTTTCGTTGTAAATGAGATTATGCTTGATTGTTATATGCTAATTGATCAAGGAGTGGAGGCAGTGAGAATTGCATACTGATGAGATAAATTTAAACTTGTTAGCAATTGATGTATGGGTATGATGGAACGCAGCACAATTTTGAAAGGTCTTAATAACTGTGAAGACTTTTATATGACCAACTTTCACAAAATATGCTAAATATTGATGATAGAAGTGCATGAGTTCACATGAATTGTCAGAAATGTCTCTAAGATATGGGAGCATTACCTAGCAGTGTGATGAGGAAGTAGATGTTGTAAGAAAGTGGTTTGCAGTGGAACAGAGAAATAGGAAGTTATAAATGAAAATGATTTTTCCAACAAATATAATGTTAAAAAAGCTGTCCTAAAAAAGGATGATATTACATAGACTTGAACCCATAAATTAAGGTATTAAGGAGGTATGCTGTGACTATGGCAGATTTAATCATCACAAACTAAAGCAACATTTGCTGCTATGGAAACAGAAAATGCAATAATTCAATATTATGATAAAATATGAGGAACTGTATGCTGAATTTTAGCTGATCATATGTGGTACTCTAAATATTACATACGAATAACCAACAGGTTCTATCAGTATAATTTGGCTAAAACTGAAGCAGCCCTGTATAGATGAAAAGAGATACGTGTAAGGTGTGAAGATATCACCAACACTTCTCTGTTGCCATTGATTGACTTTGAAAGTTTACTGAAAAATTCTACTTTATTTCTTACTCTGTCCAACAAAAATAAAATGCCTGTAAATTGTATGTTAGAAAAAAGCTTTTGATGATACTAGATCTCAATATGCTAAAAGAAGGCAGGTCTAAATATACGGACAGAAAAATAATTCAGAAATTCTATAATAATCAGGAAACTTAACAGCAGCACAAAATTAAAAACACTGCATTAGTTTAAAATGACAAGAGCATCACTAATATTTAACTTATATTACATGGAAGAACTCAAGGAACTGAAAAAAATTAATGGGGCATAAGGCTTCAAGGATAAAAGATCGGTATAAGAAATATTGAGAAATATAAAATGTGGCAAGAGATGTTCACCTGAGATGTTATTCAGACTACCTCAATCACCAAGATACCATCTAACCCTGCTTGGCTTTTTACTTCCTGGAAAACAGATGACTACTCTTGGTTGTGTTCAGGGACGTAGCTACTATGGGGCTAGGCAGTGCAGTGCACTGCGGCCCCTAAACTGAGGGCGCCACCATGCATACCTCAGGGGGCCCCGAAGTGCACCTCTGGGGACCCCCAAGCACAGTTCAGAGGTCCCACAAGCCTTCACGTAAACTGGCGACCTTTTTTTTCTTTTTTCTTTTAGCTGTACTGTTGTCAAAGGGGCCCCCTGAGACACAGCGAACCCCCTCACTAAGAGTACCTCACTGTTCAGGGGGCCCCAACCACTTCTCAGGGGGGCCCCAAGCACAACTCAGGGGGCCCGGACCAGCAACAAAGAGCAAAAAAAAAAGGTCGCCCATCTGGCCGGAGGACCAAAAATAAATTTTTTGCAACCGGGGCCCTTGTTGAACAAGCTATGCCACTGGTTCTGTTTGCAGGTGATATGGCAGCAGCTCTCACTCAGCCTTTGTACTGTACTAAATAAAAACACAAACAACTATCATCAACTATCCTCCTCCCCCCTTTTCTTTACAGAATACTGTAATGTTTGTTAGAATTGTTGTGTGACAGGCATAGGGTCTGTCCCAAAAGAAAGTTGAAAGACCTTGCGCTATCGAAGTAAGCCGTTAGAAAGGTATAAGTAGCTTCACAAGGTTCATGCTGCATCGAAATGTTCCTCCATCTTCTTTCCGAAGTTTTGACCAGGCATTAGTGTGTCTTCAAGGGACTTAGCCACCTGCTGAGTCTGCTAGAGACTGCTAGACAATAGGACGACCTAAGGCCTGGTCAAAACATTGGGGAGAAGAAGGAGGAGCATATCGACGCAGCGTGAACCTTGTGAAGCTATTTATACCATTATGACGGCTGCAAAAACGTCAAGATGCCGTGTTTCAAAGGACCAGCGTTACGCGATAAAATTTTGTGTTGCGCTCAAGAAAACGGGCGCCGAGACCGTTGGCATACTGAGGGAAGCTTGTGGCGATAATACCATGTCCCAAAATATAGTTTACCGTTGGCACAAGATGTTACAGGAGGGCAGAGAGGACGCCGAGGACGAAGACGACTTTGGGCGCCCGTCAACTTCACATTCTGATCAAAATGTTCAACTCTGATGTATGCCTGAGAGTTATAATGCTGGCAGATGAGAATAATATCCCTAAAAGTATCCTGCCTCTCATTGTTACTGTAAGATTTGGGCATGCGGAAGATCTGCGCTAAGATGTTCCCCAAGGTGCTTTCCAATGAACAGAAGGCTTGGAGCTGTGTGAAAGAGATCGGAAGTTTTTTGGATATTATGACTATGGGTGACGAAACACGGGTTTTCGAGTATGACTAGGAGTCCAAAAGATAAAGTGCTGAAAGGCACACGGCAGCTTCACCGCGCTCAAAACCGGCGAGAATGAACTAGTCGTTTTTTTTTTCCCGAAAGAGACATTTTGCTCTCAGAGTTTGTGTCACAAGCACAAACAGTGAACAGTCATTTTGACTTGGAAGTCGTGCAAAGTCTCTAACGCAAAGCGAAATGCGTCAGGAAGGAGATCGCCAACGCTTGGCGTCTTCACCATGACAACGCGCCGTCGCACACCGCCTTCATCGTCACGGAGTACTTAGCGAAAAGCTATTTGGCAACACTGCCCCATCCACCCTACAGTCCCAGCTTTGCACCACAGGAATTGTCCTTATCAAGAAGAAACTCAACGGCCATTAGTTCGGGACTATGGAAGCCGTCAAAGACGCGACGACGAAGTGCTTTAAGGAGGTCTCCGTCGACGCCTTCCATGGTGCGTTCAACGAATGGCGAAAACGCTGGCGCTGGTGTTACGATGCGGCAGG
Source organism: Vandiemenella viatica (assembly GCA_031002005.1). Taxonomy (NCBI): domain Eukaryota; kingdom Metazoa; phylum Arthropoda; class Insecta; order Orthoptera; family Morabidae; genus Vandiemenella; species Vandiemenella viatica. The sequence goes on along the minus strand of JARYHS010008074.1, from coordinate 335,645,025 downwards.
AAGTTACTGTAAAGAATTTTAGTTACTTGTACCTTTATCTACCATGGATCTGTTTTCCTTTATTTTTGGACAGACCCTGTATTCTAATCTGAGCAACTACTCATGTACTGACTTACCTGAAGTGACAGCCTGGAGGTCGCATGGTTAGTGCCAGCGCTGCGATGATGGCAGAGACCCTCCATACAAAGCTGCCGGCCATAGCGGGCTATACAGCGCTGCTTTCCAACTGACCACTAATAGGCCGAGGGCGGGGGCCATAGAGGATGGCACATTACCACCTCCCCACATCATCAGCATTGATACAAAGAGCTGCATTCCACCCAATAACCAGTCGCCTACCATCAAAGACCTGACTGCGCTCTCCAGGAACGTCGTCGACATCAGCAAACGACTTGCCCACCACCACCACCATCCACTATTGGCACCCGCCAGTAACATCTCGCTACCTGTTGACAGAATGGGAAAACTTACTATTTACTTGACTTCAAACAAGTTCGAAAATCAGACATGTACGAGTAGACGTATTCTAGGAGGTACAATGTATAAGACAGTTTCGTTAAGTACTTGTGAAATTAAACAAAACAATTTTTTTTGATAAATATTTTGTTTCTCATATCAATTAAGGTCACACACTTCGTCCAAACGTGCACTAGTTGCTTTATCTTATCCAAAAAGTAATATCTGTCCAACTATGCAAAATGAAAACATTTTTTCAGCTAATATCTCACTGTTTAGTGAAAAATTTCTTTACTGCCAACCCTTTTTTTCCAAATTTTAACAAAGAAAATAGTCCGAGCAAGTTAAGAGAGCAGAGCGAATGCAGGAGAACTTCACAGAGCAAGTGTGATAATTTCGGTGTTACAACTGCAGAAATGTGAGCTAGTGATATTACAGATGAAAAACAAAATCTGTTCTGTACTAGTGTAATCTTCATAAAACGATCAGGTAATTTTTTTGCCCTTATCCAAGAAATCTGTGAATATTATGTCTCAAGACTCTTCGAAGACATTTATCAAACGATTTGCAGTGAGAAAACAGTTTTTGCTTTCGTTAGCGCAAATTCCATTTTTGCAGCGCCCTCTTTCAATTGGCTTAATCCAGTCAACGTTTAGTCCACTGCTATTAAAAAGAATCAGAAACTCCTATGTTTTCAATTTAAACAGTTCCAAAATCTCATCGCAATGACCCATTCATCAAAACATTTTATGTAGTACAAGTCAACACAACTCTCACTTATTCGGGTACTTCTGTCACATGAAAATGTGAATGCAAAATATAATTTGTTCGGTCGATTCATTTTTTTTAGTTTTTTATAAAAAATTAAAACGGGAATTTGCACCGTAATCTTCAGACAACTGATCAGTTCATTAACAAAGCGTATTTTTTTTTTTTTTTTTTTTTTTTTGCAAAAAAATATTATGGAAATTTGCAGTAATTATGTGCACATTTTTGCTGACCGTAACGTATCAAATAATACGCTACATACCAAAATTATAACTTACTTTTATAAATCACTAAATAATCGCTATGAAATAAGGCTATCTTGTATGATTACGATATAATAAAAACAAATAGGCCTAACTATTTGACTACTCGCTTTTTTTATAGATATAAAGTAACTACGAAATAATTGTCTATGAAATTATACGCTAAATACCTAAATTATAACTTACTTTTATAAATCATTAAATAACAGTTGTAAAAATGATACTTCCTATGAGTACAATATAATAAAAACAAATATTTATTTAACTGCTACATTTTTATTTAAATAAAGTACCTACGCCATCAGTCTCTCATATTTCGAAATGTCTCAGAATGTTTTCATCGTACATCGTTGGTGTCATGGAGAAAGGAATATTCCTCCATGGTTGGTGTCATGGAGAAAGAAATATATGGATACGACGAAAGAGATTCACCACGCATTGAAGTGACGCCGGGCGGAGGAGGAAGGGGGGGGGGGGCTAGGCCGTACACATACAGACACGGGGTATATGTACAAAAACCTCAAGGGGACTCTAGAATAAACGTAACGCCGCAATCTGCTGATGGATTATTATGTAACTCGATGAGACAAATAAAAAATGAATAACATTTTTTGATATCCTGCTTAGTTTTCGAGATATTCCGTCTCAAATGTGAGGTGTCTTGAGTTGAAATGCAGAAGAAAAATTTCGCAAAAGTCAAATTTGATGATGGATTCTTATGTAACACGACGAAAAAAAAATTTAAAATAAATAATAAAATTTTTCGATATCTTGCTTAGTTTGTGGGATATACTGTTTCCAAATTGAGGGGATTGGGTTGGTACGCGGCCTGGACCAAAAATTAATTCTGCCAAAGTCACAATGAATTACATGGTGGACATGCAGAATGGATATTTCAGTTTTATTACTACCACTTGTGGTTAGGTTGAAATGCGGCCTAGACCAGAATAAAAATAGTTATCTTGTTACCATACATCGTAAGCTTAAGTGGGAATACCTGGAAGTAGTTTCCATAGCGATATACTTTTTTCACTGACATGGTTCTCATGAAATTACTAACAATAATAGATAAATTCTTTGTCCCTTATGCAACACAAGATGGCATTATAAAACACTTATACACATTAGAAAATGAAATAATCACAGCATCAAACACAATGTGAACTTTTCATTTGTTTGGATTCGTAATATGGCCACTGCCGCCACCGCGCATGCGCAGTATAAGCCGAGAGTTTAGAGGCGGCGTCACAGATTTAACGCCATTTCTCCTCCATATATTTCCTTCCTCATGGGTTGGTGTATAGTCAGCTTACACGGTCTTTGTGAAAGTAGATACATATTAATGCGCAACATAGCCCTTATTGTTGTGCGTGTGATATAAATTTTTATTCAACGAAGTTATGATCAAGATGACAACTGGCATTACATGGCACAAGATTATATTATTTCCTTTTAATATAAGTTGCATAGGTGACCTCCATATTTCTGACGTCGTTACATAATATTTCAACATCAGGTTATGAAAAAAGATGACCCTCAACCAATCTCAAATTTGATGATGGATTCTTATGTAACTCGACGAGACAAATTGAAAGTAAAGAATACATTTTTAATATCTCACTTAGTTCTCGCGCCGAAAAGTTTCGCCATTTTCAAATTTGATTATGTATTCGTACGTAATTTGACGAGACAAATCGAAAATAAATAATATATTTTATATATATATATCCGTTAGTTCTCGAGATATTGCATCTCAAAAGTGAGGAGATTAGGGTGAGAACCGGCCTGAACCAGAAATTTTTTTTCACCAAAACCAATATATCTACACAGAGGAAATGCACTATAGGTGTTTTATTTTCTCCCTAGTGGCTGTTGTTAGGTTGAAATACGGCCTGACGAGAAGAAACATCATCAAAAACACAAGGAACTATAGATCTATAAATGATTTTTAACATGCTATATCTAAAAAAAAACTAAGCGAGATATCAAAAAATGTTATTCTTTATTTTCGATTTGTTTCGACGAGTTCTAGAAGAATTCACTATCAGAGTGTAGCGCCGTGGTAATGATAGAACTGCCAATCTCAATGAGCTACGAACGCGACTTTTAAAATTACGAAACAAGGTCTATGCTCTTTTGTAAAAAAAAAACGACTTTTTGGTTTCATTAATGCGACCACCGCTTGTCAAACAGACGATGACGAAAGAGGCATATCTGCATATATTAAACTTTAACTAAGACAAATAAAATTCTTAAAAAAAGAGGCATATTTACATCTAATTGAATAATAATCCCTGGTAAGGATCATATCCACCAAAGTTCTCACTTACCTCAGAAAAATAATAAAACTATTAAAACCTTTTACAGATACCGGTACTTCACATTATAGCGCTATCCTCACCATGCTTGGTGACATGATGCATGGAATAACAATAAATGATTGCAAAGAATTAATAGTAATATTTATTTATTGGCCTTTGCCTTTTCGGCCATACAGCCAGCCTTTAAAAATTTTACATTCATTTAGTACATGGGATTTTTCTAATATGCCTTCAGTACAGAGACGCCGGCTTTCAGAAAATCTCATGTGCGCTCATACTCGTTTGATTACTCATAAAAAAAATAAAAAAAATAGCGACGTGTGAGAATCAATTTTGACAGGATTTTCACTGGAGGGTTACTGAATTGGAGGGTAGTAACATAGACTGCTTTTTATCCTGTAATGTTCAATGCAAAAAATTCAAAATTCGTGACAAACATGAACGAAGTCGCGGTCACCAGCTAGTCTTCCATAATTGTGAAAATCCAGTTATAAACGAACAGACAGGCTGAGTAGGACAGAAATATTTTGCATTTTCTAAATTATATTCCAGATCAAAAACGTACTTATTTTCACCAAAATTGATTCAGCGTTTTTGACGTGTTTGAGTAATAAATTTACAGTTTCAAGTTTATGACAATAGAGGAAAGATATTATTTTTATACTGCTACTGAAACTCATAATTTTATTACTGCATTTGATTTGCGTACTCACGGATTGGCATCGTGATTGAAGTGTCGGGTACAGTTAGTAATGAATATAGACGTGCAGAGGAGAAGGATGAAAAGACCGGTAAAAAAATGCTAGATTGAAGCATAAAGAACGGATACTTATCATAATAATATAAAACTGAAACCATTATATTATTGTTAACAGCGTGTAACGTAATTTTTACTACAGGAGATATTTATTAATTCCTACTGAATGTACACAATTGCACTATGAATTACATAATCAACTAATCAACATTAATAAACCTTTTTAAGAAGGAGTATTTAATAATCTATTTAATTATATCAATTTTCTCACATTACGAAAGTATTTTGTCGAATTATAGCTCTGTTTATAAATATATCAGTGATTTCTTCAAGGTTCAAATCATCCGTTATTTCTCAGTTTACGCGCACTACCAAGTGATCATGCAATCTTTGCTGAGCCATATAGTAGGAGAGCTGGTAAACGGTTTTGGGTAGACACTGTGAAAATTTGTATAACACTTCTTTTGTAATGTCTAAGTACAAAATCGAAGACCAGGCTGATGGCATTGGGAGCATAGCCAAACTATTGACTTTTGAAAATGTTCTTTTCTTTCAAAATTGTATTTCATAAATTTCGAAAAAATATATTTGAGGTATGCAGATTAATATTTACACCTAGAAGAAAATATTTTTGAAAAGGCATGTCATTTTGGTGGGACTTTTTACCTGCCAGGTGATGGGAAAGTTATACCAGAACACGAGTGAGCAGTAGGCCCTATATCGACAACCGACTCAGTTTTTTTAAAAAAATTTGATGTCTTCAGATTCAGGTATCAGATCTTTAGTATATATTTGCAATGACAAATTATAAAAGAAACAATGTCTTCCACATTATTCAGTCTGACATTTGTTGTTCATGCTATATCTAAAAGCAAGTTATGATGAAGAGCCAAACGATCCACGTCCAAGTCATCTCTTTCACATAACTGCAGCTTGTATTATTTTGTCACTAAGAAATTGTTCCATGTTACTCAAATGTGTCAAAGCATTTTTAAGTAAAGCGCGAAATCTTCTGTAAAGTTACATATAGTAACGATCCTGAATTTATATAAGGAATTTGATAGCAAAAAGAGATTCAAAACAGTGATGAATTTTTTAAAAACAATTTTGCTTTCGCGCCGGCATCATCTTTATGATTTCTTGTGTCTTTTAAAAAACATAGCAGTGTACTGTAATTGTTTAGAATTGTTTTCAAGGAAGATAAGCGATTTATTAGGCTTAAACGATCGCAGATCAAGGTTCTGAGCATTCCCAGCTGCCAGCGGTGATTCAAAAATAGCTTGGCTTTTCTGCGAACCACATAAGATAATAATCTCTCGTATTATTATTGAAAAATCTTTTGTCGCAGTTTCTTGTTTCATTTTTGAGCAACCAGGTTTAATGAGTGAGCAATCCAATTCATATCATTTGTCCTTGCTTCGATTGCTATAAGATACAATTGAAGGGCCGAATGCTTTCAGCTAATAGAAGCAGCGCCATCTGTACACATCTCGATACATACGTCGAATCTTTTAGTACGTCACTGAAAATTTCATACAAATTCTCAGATGTTGTTTTTTGCCGTTTTATAGAGGCCGATAATAGTTACATGTACTTGAGTTAAGCTTCGAGTCCAGGCAACGAAAGTGACTTGTTCATTATTGGAAATGCCCTAGTTTCATCAACCATAATTGAGTAATAGAGAGCCTTTTTTACTGCTTTGATTTTTGTATGTAGTACTTCGTCACTCAAAATTGCATATAACTCTTTAGCGATATCGTGTGACAACGGCCTATATCCGTAGCGCTGAAGCCACCGATTTAAGTTGGGAAGATCCTATGATCGCAGCTTCAACAATGGAGTGTAATTTGAATGGTTGTCTTCGTGGCACCTTATGGCTAGAACTTCGATCATTAAAAAACGAACAGTTGAAATCATTTTAAAGAGGGTGGGTCTAGCTGTTTTTATATCTTGAAGTTTACTTTTAGATAACATGCAGTATATCTTGACGCCACGTTTTTAATTGGCTTTATGCAATAAACAAAAATAGTGAACGTCAAACTTTTCATACTCTAAAGCTTTGTTCAGTGATGAAGAACCACTTTGAGTGAATGCGTTGACGGACTAATCATCTCTTGATGATTTTTCGGCGCAGAAACGCCATTAGACATGCTTTCTTTACAAATTTGAAAGCTGTTCCTCTATATCTCCATTATCATCTGCCACTAATTTTTTAAAATTGCGCCTTTTCTTCTCTTTAAATGAATTTAGAGAAATAACGTTTTCTGGTTGGTGAGCTGCACTAAGCTGAGCTACAAATAATTCAGGTTTCGGTATCTTACGATTTCGAACGACAAATTTATCCCTAACAATTTCCCGAAATAGACAAGATAACAATATGCGTGGCGCGATCTCAAAGCACATGCTTTTTACCAGCTTGATATACCGAATGACACAGAGCCACGAGCGAAAAGCGCTGGCGGACGGTTGAGTTGCCGCAGACGGCGGGCTAGTACTTGCGCGCATGGTGAATTGTTTGCTTGCTTCTGTGCACTCTCTTCACAAATCCACCAAACATTTACTTACCACTCACTAGATGGTGTTACGTATGATATAAAGTAGTGTTTATTGCACGTTCCCATCATAAGCAAGCGCGATCTCTTGGAGACGTCTTGCCTAGCGGCGTTGGAGATAGGTAAGATTGGTTCTGTTCAAAATCGATTACTGATAAGTTTTGATGCTTATGCTCATGGGTGTTCCGCACCCACTGTAGACCTCTCGTGGGTGCTGGAGCCCCCAAGCACCCACAGAGTCGGTGCTCCTGCTTCAGTATATAATTGCAACTTCATTGCATGACTCTGAAATGGAAATGCTAGTTGTCAAAAGCAATGGAAAAAAGTATTTTAAACAATGCAGAAAAATGCTATTTATGCAATAACACTCTGCTGCAAAACACTGAAAAATAAACTTACAGCTGTAAACACAGTTAAGATCTCACTTCTGTGTAACTCATATCTGCCACAGTTTGAAAGTTATCAGAACTCATTGGAGCAACTGCGATGAAAACAATGACATGAACGCCGGAATTTAATACATCCCCCAGGTGTCTATTATGGACTATAGGGTTTGTAATCGCACTTCGAGAATTCTTATAACATACAGTATAACAGATTCACTATGTTACTATGTGTTTCGCTAAAATGGATATGACGCATCAGAATTTGCTGGGTGGTATTGTTTGCGCATATGAAACTGGATGGTACGTTTACCTTTCCAAATTTTTCAGACATTTATATGAAACTACGTAAGTTTTGCATAGTTCCCCTAAACTTTCTATTTTGTGTTTGGGGAAACGAATATATCCGAAGTTATGGTTTTTCTGATATTGGAAGTATACCAACTTTAATAATAACAGTTTTTCTCCAGAACGACTTTTTCGGTATTTCGCGCCATATAATGAAATAATTTAACGTAGTGGAACTTATTCCCCTGTGGCAGTTCCCTTAATCACCTACTTCATCATTTCACGATTTTTTATATTAAATAATTTCTGTGTGCAGTTTTCCTAATCAACTAATTTCGTTTTAAACGATTTTTTTAAAATTATTTTATTCATTAAGGTAAATTTTTCATCATTATTCTTGGAAGTTTTTTTATAGTTCCTTGCACCATCATTACAAAAGAAATTTTTTTCACTTCCTTATGCCTGACATCAAGAACTATTTTGTGATCGTAGTGATCTCTGCTCTGCCCAAATTCATTGTGTAGGTCATAATGCACTGAACATACATATATATATGGTACAGAAAACAAATAAAACAATACTATTGCATACTGGTCGTAATACCGCTGCCAACATACATCTAGGATCATTATTAATTTATAACTTATAAACTCGCTTTACCTGCCTCCTATCTTTCAACGACTACCAACGCAGCCCCTTTATCATATTAAGTATTGACTGAGTTCTGCAATAATTTCCACCAATAAATCTAACTCCACTCCTTTTCGCGCACTTCAGCACCTGTGTTAAATACTGGTACCCGTAATGCGGAAGCAACATAACCTTACAATACTAAAGCAGTGATCGCACCTATCCTTTATGTCATAACTTCTTGGTATATCCCCATCATCACCCTATCCATCAAATGCAAGATTTTGAAATTTCTCTCAACCACCTGAACAATGTGTCATACCCAGTTAAGTATACTGGCATACAATACACCCAGATATTAAATATCGTCTTTTCTCTATTTCTCTTTCCTCTTCATCTAATCATGTATCTCTTACACCCCACATCCTCAATTAACAGTTTCAAATATTCTAATATCTGTCTTCCACTACAGTTCTTACCTTCCTTGTTCCCTCCACTACTAATTTAACTTATAATAAAATCTGACCCACCATCCTACCTCTTCATTCTGTAACACTGTTCCAAAAACTTCATTCCTCACCTATCATTTCCAAAACCCGTTCATTTCATAATCTGCCCACTTAATTTTTGGCATCCTTCTATAGCACCACCTTTCAAATGCTTGAATTTTCCTTTGTTCTGGATTTCCTAAGGTCCACGCTTCACTACAATAAAGTGCTGTACTCCAGACATACTGTTTTAGAAAATACTTTCTTCGTCCCAGATCAGTATTTGAAACTACAAGATTTCTTTTTAACAACAAGGCTCTTTTCGATACTGCTATTCTACTTTTAAAATGATCTCTACTTCGGTCATCAGTTGAATTTTACTTCTTAAATAGCAGAATTCGTTTACTTCCCTATCGCATCCAATCCCATTTTTTTATTTAATGCACTATTTCTGCTATTTTTTATATTACATTTCATCGCTATTTTCTTACATTGTTTGGTATGTTGTCCAAAATCTTCTTTCTGCCGTTTATTCATGACACTCAGTAAGTTCTCAATGTCCCGAGTCTGTTCTGCTAGCAGGACATTGTTATCAGCAAGTCATACAATATTGATTTTTTTTTTCTCTTTGAACATTTATGCCACATTCAAATTTTCTTTTATTTCCTTTATTGCTTCATGTATGTACAAATTGAATATTAATGGAGATAGACTACAACATTGTCTCACACCTTTTTTAACTAATGCATGTATCTCTTCATTCTCTACATTGACAGATAACACTTTATCCACATATTATAAGAAAAGTCTAAAACTTGTAAATTTCCTACCCCTAACGTGAAATCGCTTTCTAACCTAATAACTTAAAATAGCTTGCATTTTCATTGTAGAGTGAGCTTATTAAGTTTAACTAATTTGTCAAATTTTACTTCTCTCCTTTCACTACTTTAGAACTTAGTGAAATTCATAACTTTATTTCGAACCACAACAGCCTACATCAAAACTCGACTGTACTTCCATTAATCCTAGAAACAACTAATTTGGTACACATATATGGTTTAATCCCAAAATTATCATAGAAATCTAATATTGGAGTGTTTCCTCATATTTATTTAATTACAATCTGAAAGATAAAAAATTCTGGCATATATTTACGGGTTGTTTGCTTTGCTCCGGATGAAGCTAAATGCCTAATATTTCTTTAATGCATAGAATTAAAAAGTTTAACTAGTATCTTAAACTTTACTTTGTTCTTATGCTTAATTTGGATGTTACTGGTACTTGTTATTTACGAATGGAGGTACTTAAACCAGCGGCAATCTGCATTGCTCGCCTAAGGAGCACATTCATTGCTTTCTGAGAGTGGGGAATTGCTGATAACATATTGATGTCTCCAACTCTGAAATGTTCTTATTCACAGATTTTGAAATGGAATCATTACATCCGAGCGACGATTCAGAATAAGCGATCAGCTAACAAAACGAAACGAGGGAATTACTGGAGAACGCGATACCGCTAGACAAAATTTCCGCCTTGCTAAACTATGGCGTCATAATATGGCGCCTATGACATAAACACCAGCCAGTGTAGCTACAAATTTAACTAACGGGACCGCACGGGAACTAGGGGATGTCTGGGCGGGGAACAAAAACAGTAACTACTCAAAACACATTTTACCAGTAACTGACAAATACTGGTATCTTCATTTCCAATAAACCCCATCTATCCAACTGTACAATACGATACAATCATATAGAAAACAAAAATCGCTAGTCAAAACACATTTTAAAACTGATACCATGATAACAACATCTAAAATTAATTCCATCAATCCAACTCTACAACACGATACCACCATCTTCCCAAAACACCGACAGTTATAGCCCAATTACATCACATACGACTAACCAGTGGCGTAGCTAGCATGGGTGACACCCGGGGCGGATATCGATGGTGTCACCCCCTTGAAAACTTAAATTCAACGTTAAGTAAAATACAGTATCTTGTAAGTGTAAAATATGATATTAATAAAACATAATTAAATAAACAATTATTGTTATTAAAAATAATAGTTTGTTAGAAAATTATAATATTAACAACATTTAATAGGTACTCAAATAAACTAAAACTAATTGCTTTCACAATCTCCTCTTCTAACTTTAACAGCTGCAAACTCGTAAATTACATTTTCAAAATTAACAATTTGAGTTACTTCATGTTCAATAGTCAATATGGCAAGATTTTAGTTGTGTTTCTCACCGGTGATCGAAAGTGGTTTTAGATTAATTTTAATTTCTCTGAAGCTCGGGCCTCACTTCTCACTTGCCCGATACTGTTCCGCACCGACACGTTTCTTACTGTTGGCGCTCACCCGATCGAAGTTTGTCTACAGGACATGGCGTGTCGGCCGATACTCGGCCGCATTGGATTGGTTTACGTTTTGACGGTGCAGACCAGTGTCGATCTGCTGGAAGTGGAGAAGCGGATAAAGAGATTTCGGAAAATTCCCTTCCCTTATGATCAAATGTTGATTTCATGTTATTGTTTGCCTTAAAAAAAAGTGTCTTTTCTTCACGTTCATCAAATGTTCGTAAAATGTAGGAAGAGTACTAGCATTTTCACAATAAAAAAATCAAAGCATTGCCAAAGTTGAAGATCGATTTTAAGACCCACAAAAAATTGCAGCCGAGATCCGCATTTGTAACAGGGAACTCCCACACCCGAACCACACGCCGTAACCATATCAGTCACCAGACTAATCTAAGAGTACAGAAAATCAAATAGTCAAACACATAAAAGTTGATTCGTGTTTTATGATAGCAAAAATAGATGGTATAGCAAACGAGTATGTTCATTTTATCGCGTTTGAAAACTTATTTTTCATTACACCATCATTCGGTCTGATGATTCAAATGGTTACTGCGTGAGATTTGGGTATTCAAGGCCCCTTATTGACTTTTGCCTGGGGCAAAGCTTTTATCCGTTAATGTTAATGCGAAGATTCTAGGACGCTCCGTGGTTCAAATTTCACATTAATCTGTAGGTCTCCTTTTCAATTTAGATATAGGTGAACAGACATTTCCCGATAAGAAACTCTGTGACTTGAACTTTGAAACATAAAATAATTATTTTTATTATACAAAATCGTTATGATATATATTAAAATCATAGTATGTTGTAATCTCGTTCTTTACTAACAAAAAATAATGAGTGAATCGAAAAGAACCTCAAACAAAACAAACACGTCAAGTGCGAAGTGATTGACATTTCATTGTGATTGCGTTGAAACATGTTGGAATCTTACATTCCGGTACAGTGTGGTGAGGATTTGTTAATACTGCGTTGGGAAACTATTTTTGTTCATAAAGGACCAACCAGTTAGGTGATAACGTGAATCAGATAAAAAAAAGTATTTTAATGTACAGTACTTTCGCACGAAAACTGTGCAAAATAAAGTACAGTATAATAAAGTAGGATGACAAACCTACCTGTCATCCCCAACACTGATTCCCTGAAACTATCACTTGAAAACGTTAAATGAGACTAAAGACCGGTAGGAACACGGGCGAGCTATGGAAATGTGTGGACGCGAGGGGGCGTGCCGTCAGTCGGTTGACTGTCGTTGCGGTGACAGTACAGACCAGTATTGGCAATGTGCAGCTCCACAGTTACACCTAGCAATTGATACACAAACTGGCGCAAATTAAAATCCAAACCCCCCAGACGATGTTGTAATAAATGGTCCCAAGTATCCACACATGACAAGTATTAAATGATTAAACATTGAAAGTTTTGTATGTAATAGTATGAGAATTACTGGGCTATTTACTATGTAAATTGCTATTAAAAAATAAAAATAATAAAAAAAAAAAATCGTATAAGGCGAACAGTGTGGTGTAACATGACACTTTGTTGTCCATAAGTTCTTGTTGGCCAAGTATGCCAAGGCGAAGAGTGACAATCATCTACACCCAAATGTGTGTAACTGTGAGAGAGGTCGCAGAACTGGCGTGTTTTAAAAGGGAGCTTCATATCGAGAAATTCTCCAGAAGGATTGGCTGTAGTGCAATGTCAGTATACAGACTTGTTACACACTGATAATTGACCACATGTTCGCAGGCGTAGCAGAGAAAACGACTTACCTGCTATGATTTCAGAACGTCACACAAGTGCAGCCACTGGTGTCGCGTTTTGCCAGCAATCAGTTTCAACAGCAAATGAGTTGGCTGTTGTTGAAGGCACAATGACAGCCCACCACTATGTGGACGTGGTGTTGCATCTTATTCTGATACCCTACATGTTCATCATCCAAATCGCATCATCCAACAAGATAATTCCCGTCCTCATAATGTGGCCATCACAACACAAGCCTTGCTAGGGTCTACGATCACAATTTTTGACAGCACGGTCCGCAGATTTGTCCCCAATAGAGCATGTCTGGGCTGCCAGGAGTAGCCACATTAGATCATATGGTCACCCAGCACAAATGTGCAACAACTGACTGAAAAAGACATGCGGGCGTAGAGACATACCCCAAGAAGACACCAGAACACTTATTGTTTCAAATGCCGGCAAGGATCCACGAATGTATTGGTGTTCAAGGTGGGTGAATTTCTCACTGACAACTGTATCTAAAGATAATAAAACCCATGATCCATTTCCATTTATCATTTCTTCTAGGTTGACCCTGGATATATCTTCAAAGTTTCCTAAAATTCTACCATTCCTGTATGCGTATTGAGTTTTTAATTTCCTCTGGTGTAAAATATAGAGCGACTATAAGATTCCGCTATAAATTTAAAAAAGTCGAAAGCTACCGAATCATTTGTTACTGAAACGTTAATACAAGCTGTTTTAAATGTCTTCGCAAAATTGGTATTTGCAGGACCCAGGGATATCAAGAGGAAAGTTAACAGAAATGGCTTGGTCCAAGTAGACGCAATTCCAGACCCAGATGGGTCACATCGGTGAAAACCCAGGATCCGGGACCCACAAGTCGTGAGACCCTGGGGGATATTGTATAGTCAGAGAAGCAACTCTGCATTAAATTCCTTCATAAAAAAAAGAATGAAATATAAAAACAAAGTATTTAAAAAAACAACGGGTCAGGTAATAAAAGAACATTCCTTTGCGATATCATCCGTCTTTACTTGAAGTACTTAACAAGTGAAGTATTTTACTACCCGCCGAAGATATACGTAGCTACAGACTCCTAAATATAACATTGTACGTATCGAAGACCATCTCCACGAATTTTAGATTTCTAGCGTCTCTCTGTAACGTATAAATAAAAATGTTGTAAATGATTCCAATGTTCGTTCAGTTTATAATTAATGCTCAATTTTTTCAGGAACATAAGTTCGACATCCCTATCGATTTAAGGAACCAACAAGAATTTAGGTACCTGTATTCGGCAGAGAGGTTACCCATAATAGATATTTCTTCTCTAAATTTGTTATAAAAAATTCTTAGATGATCATACGCTTATTTATTTCATCGCGATAAAATTAGCATATTCTCGGTCAGTAGAAAGCATAGCAAACTTACATGACCTGAATTTAAGTGCTTACTAATGTTACGATTTCGCTAGAAAGATATGCGGTAGCGACTGTTTTAAACACATGCTGATTACCAACGACAGACGATACCCTCAACGAACACTTTGACCCGTTCAGATTGACTTGAAACCTGTCAGTATTGCTAGTTTAATGCACAGTTTTCTGAATCATCTTGTTTGTATAAATTCCAACATGATGCGATTTCATGTCGAGTATAGGTGCACTGTCGACGATAGGTAGGTACACATAGTGTTAAACGGATAACGCGAAATGTACTAAATTTAACCAACACGTATCTGTCAGATGATAAATTCAAAAATTAAATCAACCAACGACATACTTTAACTTAAACTGGAATGTACCTACGGTTTCAATCCAGCAATGCGGGATCCATCACCTAATTAGGCGTTTCCGAAAACCCGTAGAATGGGGTGAAAACCTGTATCAGTCTTAGTCACCTTGCCTCCCAGCCGTCACTTTACGGTACGACTCGTTCTCTGCCGTTTGTATCGCTCCGTTTACCTGTACCCGTCAAGCTGACATTTGACTCACAACAACAAATGTGGCTAATGTTGTTCTTCATGATCATTAGTAAGTAGATTCACTTTTATGTTTTTATGAGAATTCCAGTTTGTTTTTGTTGTGTGCATTACTGTAATTTGACTTATACACAAAAAAGATACAAGTTGAGTGGTTTCTGAGAAGGAAGTAGAAACAATACAAAAGAAGGTTACAACTATTGCAGCTATTTCAAAATCTATTGAATAAATGATGTGTTAAATTGTTTTTGTCATAAACTGTATTTCATCGTATTTGAGATATTTATTTTCAAAAAGTGGATTTCAGTTTCCTAATTCTATAAGAACTATGATAACAAAGTTTTCAAATACCGTTGACATAACTGTTCAGTTTGAATATTTCAAGAAACAATGGCAAAGGTTTTCGTTGAGTGTGATGTGTGAACGTCCCAAAAAATCACCTATACTTGAACGTTTATGTTCACCACAAAGAAACACATTTTAATATCAGCTTGCTAAGAATCGCGGTTCATGCACCACGGAGCATTGCATCAGTTTGATCAAAGAACGACTGACAAGCTTTGGTGTTGCAAAAGATCTGAAGAACAAGCGTCATGGAAAATGTTCTTGCTTTGGTACCTGCAATTGTACTTTTCACGCAACACACAATTGGCAGTGACCGTAACACTGGTTCGTCCACATACTGAGGTGATTCCCAGATATGATCTCAAAAAAGTGCAGAATTATGTTAAGTTTTTGAAAAAAGTTTTTTATTTATGATCATTTCAATCAAACTAACGATCGAGGATGCAGAAAGAGCTATCTTCGCTGCTGGCTATAAATGTAATTCTTTGCAAATAAAGTGATAGTTTTAGTGCTTATTAGATAAATAGATTCTTTTTCAAACTGACGTGATTTATTGTAAGGCATGTAATGTGATCTAAAACTGAATACTTACCATAATTGATTATTTACTAAATAACGAGAGTTAGATTTAAAACAAAACGTGTAAAAGTGCAATCTATAATCCCAAAACACTGCTCCGGAGAAACTATCAGGGAATTTAAACAAGGTATGAAAATAGATCCCTTTTCAAAACTCGTATAGAGACTCAGAAGGGTGATTGGAACAACGTTGTTGGCCAGATATAATGCGTCCACTTTCAAATCGATTCCAATGGCAGCTGCAGTTCTGGTATATGTGTTTAAAATATTATTTTACCTCTCCCTGTCCGCATTGCTGCGATGATCTTTTATGACAGATATTACTGTATTAATATGATCAATGCATGTATACATGTCAATCGTCTTTGATTGTAACACAGTGGCAACAGGTACCAATAATCCTGAGTATTCAATCCAATGCATATAAAGAATTCTGACTTGGTAGAAGCGCACTGTAACTGATAAGCACCTTTCCTCGCCGCATCATTCCCTTCTCTAGAAACATTCGAAAGACCATTAACAATGTCTTCAAAATGATCGTTAAAAATATCAAAATACGTATATTTTTTAGACCAGTTGGTCTCATATAAAGCTGAAATATTTGGCACGTACTTTCTCGGTAAAAAGGGTTCTCGTAATAGTTTATAATGTACTCTATGGTGTTAGTTGTGTTCCATATTTCTGTAATTTGATTTAAATTATTTACAACCAGGTTAATCCGTGGCTTGTACAATGAAAATACAAGGCTTCTTATATTTCTCTTAATTTTTTTTTTACCCCAACTGACACCCTTCATATCCTTGGCACCTGTCAGGTCAATGTCCTTTGTTTTTAAAAAAACTATCAATTTCTTATGCTATAATTTGTCATTCAACGCCATCAGTTCTACAAATGTGACAAATATTTTGCGGGTTATATTTTTATCTTTGTCATAAAAACTGATTTTTATGGAAAACTGTTCTTCCCCACTTATGCCACACGAATCATCTGCCAATACAATATAAGCAAAAGCCTTGTTTGCGGTATGCATAATTTCACCAAGATGCCTAGTCAATGATTTCGTTTTGACGCTGTGGGGAGATATACATAACAATTTTCTCAACTTTTGCAATATGCTGTTTCAAAACCAAAACACTTGAATCAATTCTTAGTTTCAGCACCTTGATGTTGCTCTTTACTTCTTAAACGCAAGTCATTTGTATGGTGTACCACATAAAATAATCGAAGATATTATGGATGACACAATTTGTCGATTGTCTTCTACTTCCTTTTAGTGAGCAGAATTCTTCATTACAGCGATCAGAATTATTTTTTTTCTAGATGTTATTAGCATCGGTAGCTGCTGATGATGATAATGTGATGAAACATGTTTTTGCTATACTCATGGATATTTTTAAAGTGACAGAAAGTTCCAGTTACAAATTAATTAGAATATACTAGTAGAGGCACGTAAGTCTGCAAACAACCTTGAATAAAATGTTCAGTTCAAATTAGTGACTGTAGCATCTACAGACAAATTGTAATTTTCGGGAAGGTACCCGGTAGCGTTTTAGTATCTCTCTCCAACACCATTGTACTTAATTCATAAGACTGAAGTTAATATTAAGCTGGTCCTGTGAGCTGTAACACCGTATGTAACAGTATACGAGCATAGAAAGAGTGAAACAACTTGACTGACCCAACTCTTATCCAGGCGAATCCGGGCACCTAGGAAAAATATACTGTAAATTCAAGAGTAATAAATATTTCTTCACAAATTAGCTCTTACACTATCGACTTTTTCCACAATCGTTTAATGGTAATAAAAATAAATAAAATACAAACGAATGCGGCTAACTATAGTTATTAAATAAAAGTCGTAAATTTTGTAGTTACTGTATGTAATACTAGTTAAAAGTCGTCGTTAGCCTTACCGTAAATATAAATTAATTACTTTTAAAAAATATTCATTGTTATATTCATTGTTATAAAACATAAATTATTAGTACACGCTCCGGCGATGTCACAGTATAAAGGGGGCATCCATTAATTACGTGAGGTGAAATAGGGGGAATCTGGCGAAATCTCATGAAACCTCACCAAGGGGGAGGGGGGAGGGTCGACGGAAATCTCACGTGAGGTTTTAAAATTCTTGTAGGACTGTAGAGCTAAAAAAATAGGTCTACAATTGACGCGAAAGTCGAATTTAGGCGGAATTTTTCATCCTAAAGACGACCTTACGGGGGGGGGGGGTTATCTGCCATGAAAACTGGCCGTGTAAAGCCTCGCCCGGTTGTGCTCACACTGCCTGGCTCCCCGTTTTCTATTATTTTCAGATGAATGAATCCGATAATCAGGAAAAAGTATTGAATGATTTGCTGGAAGTGAAAAAGACCCACAAATTTTTAAGGGACGCCTCACTAAGGGTTGGCAACTTATTTGAAAAAAAAAGTATATTTGTCTTTTCAAGAGGAAATTAAAAGTATATGAAAGGAAAAAAAGTTATTTCTCGACTTAAATACATCTATTTTTGAGCTTCCTGGGCTAGATATTAATTGTTGGTTTCATTTCAGTGTTACAGCTGAAGCCACATTCTGCACCTACTAGAACAAAAAAAGGAACTCTCATTTTTAAATTTATGGACGCTCTGTTTCTCCTTTCCCACCAACTTGCATTTATTTCGTTTCATCATAAGCACTAACATGTAATTTGGAAATTAATTGAATTGTATAGTTTAAGAAATATGAATTGTTTCCGCATACTTTAAGGTTCCATTCAGAAATAACGGCGAGCAGACATGAGTCGACTAGAGTACAACAATATGAATGGTTCGCTATTATTGCTTCGACTCCGATGCGGTAATCAAAGCATGCGAGCAGACAAAAAATCGCTGGCTGATAGGCACCTGTTCTTGCAGAAGGTTGTGAAACTAGCAGACGAACGTTTAGTTAAATTTATTGTATTTCGCATACTTTATTCGTAGGAAAAATTATAACAGCCAAAAATAAAGTATGATACTTTATAATACTGTATTGTTGGCAACCCTAACCTCACATGCCCTCTGTCATGACAAAGACGCGAGAAATGAGGGATTTCAGCTGTCATCCGCTAGAAATTTCTGAAATCTTCACCATCCAACATGTCTAAGAGTCTGAATACATGCCTTAATAAATATAATTACTTGGCAGACATCTTTTTTATTTTTCCTAGGCTTTTCGCATAACTTAAAGCCGTCAGGGTTACACCAAGAATGTGTGGTTTTGATAAATGTGGGGCCATAAATATTTAATTTAAATATTAGAAATTTAATACAATTTGTAACCAACTAATTTTATTACCAGTATTACTATTGAATGGAACGGGCAGAGCAAGACGGATATACGCGTGATGGTAGGCCGGTTACACACTGGGCGGTTTCGTCCGCGCCGGAAATTCCTTCGTCGCCGTCGTTCAGGTAGTGGAGCAAGGGATCAAATGGGAGCTTGCACACTGGGTGGAGGGGAAAACCCGCGAGGGCACTGCCGTCGACGGCAGGCATGCCACCACCCGCTGCCGCTACATTCGACGGTTGTTTGACCTTAACAGTCCAGACAGTGGCCCATGTGGCCAGATGGGCGCTTGCACAGTCGGCGGATTTTCAACCGCTTTTGCGTTTTCATTCTGTGTAAAGTTATCATTTTTTATTTTAAAAATCGTAATATGAGTTAAGTAGTGATAGATAATGATCTCATTTCGTTAGTGGAAGCTAAACCAGCTTTAAGGGACAAAACTGGTTTCTTTTAAAGATCGGGACGCTACCAGGAACTCTTGGAAAGAAGTGTGCCTTGAATGTGGAATGATTTTGATGAAATGGAAAATTTTTACCACTTCAACTAGAACTTGAAAAATATTGAATCACATTTTATAGAAAGATTTTGATGTTTAATAGTATATAACTTTGTCCTTATATCTTAGACATTTTCTAAGGAACACTTTCAACATTCGAAATTCTGTCGCTCGACATTTTCTTTTCTTTTTTTAACACAGCATTGACGAATACAGTGAGACAAGCTGTTTAGTAAATTCGGCATCATCTTCGCCATTTACTTTCGATTTTTCTTTTTAAAGTAATAATCCATAAACACTCAACATATTACAACTTAAGCAAAAATGTTTAACTAGTCGATTGTGCTTGTAAGAATAAAAGCAATGTAAACTCAACAGTGGTGAGTCGATTACACAGTGAAGTATATGTATTAGTTATGTAAGACTGGAGATTTTCTCGGCGTTGTAAATGAATAAAATTTTCTCGGGTAGCTAGCCGAGTTAGTACATCGTTTGACCACGACGTTTCGGCGGTCACAACTCTG
Organism: Vandiemenella viatica; assembly: GCA_031002005.1. Taxonomy (NCBI): domain Eukaryota; kingdom Metazoa; phylum Arthropoda; class Insecta; order Orthoptera; family Morabidae; genus Vandiemenella; species Vandiemenella viatica. Next base: position 335,624,771 of record JARYHS010008074.1, on the reverse strand, counting down.
CCGCCATTGTCAAGTCACTTGACTATGGCGGCAGAGGTTGTGACCGCCGAAACGTCGTGGTCAAACGATGTACTAACTCGGCTAGCTACCCGAGAAAATTTTATTCATATGTATTAGTTGCAAATAAATGTAAGTATTAGCCATTGTATGGCATAGTGTATTTTTCAAACTTTTCTTGTACATCTATTCGTATTCACCCTAATTAACATAAAACAAATGTGGGGGATTGGAATTATATATAATTAAGTGTTTATCTATAGTAGTTCCATGAGAAATCTGCTTACTTCAAGGTGACTGCCAGCATTTCCACACGTTAAATACCATTCATCGATTGGGTATTTCTCCTTTGAATGCCGTACTTTAGTTTCATAAGCAATTGTCGAAATAAATATTGCAAAAAACTGAAAAACTTGGTGCCGTCGTTCCTCAAATATTCTGTTCACCTTTGGTTTTACCTTTTCCTATTTCTATGGCGACTGAACCGTCAAAATAACAATTTCAAAACCTAACTACGAAGTAATAAACGCTAAATTAACTAAATTAAATTCTAATTTCACAAAATGAAACTCAAGTCATCAAAAGCAAGGTACTGACAGCCGACCACGTCATCTTTTACCAGCTCTTCATAGCAGTGGAGATCTTACCGCTGAAATAACAGCGGACGTTCTACCGCTGAATGTGTAAACACTTCAAATTCTATAGGCGGCAGCGGTTAAGTTACCGCTACGGGACAAACCGCCAAGTGTGTAATCGGCCGTCATTAACACAACCATAGCTGTAAACTCCAATCAACGAATCTATAGAATCGCCAAATGACATGTTTAACTCAATTCATTTTAACTAAATAAGGAGTAAGTTATCGTTAAAAATGCAACGAAAAATTGAATATCAATAAAAAAATATAATATAAAATGGGTGCTATTACCTTATCTTTGACCAATCTTTCAGAATTTAATGCAAAGCGTCAAAAACATCTGGAACTGTTCAAGAAAATTATTGTTTCGACACTTGAATAAGGTATTACAGGTTTAATTTAATTTAATTGCAACGGAGCACACGCTCCGGTGGCAATTTCCCTACACACCCAACTTCCCCCTATCCTACACCCACCTACATTTGCCCTCTACAAATTTTAACTTTAAATTCTTTTAACGTTTTCGGTAAGTTATTCATCATTCCCCTTGGTAACTCATTCCAATCCCTGACACCCTTACCTAAAAATAAAATCTTCCCACACCATTGTGCCTGAAATCGAGTGCCAGCTTGTGTTAATGGTCATCTTTTCCCTTCCATGAACTACTTTTCATACATACTGCAATATCTTTCCATGCCTCATCGCCACTATACGCCCTGTACACTCCCATGACCCTCCTCATCCTCCTCCTATCTTGCAATGAATCCCATTCCTGCTCCTTTATCATATCTGTCATTGATTGCATTCTGCGATAATTTCCAGAAACAAATCTAGCACTTTCTCCAACTCCTGTATTTGATACTCAAAATGTGGGTTCCATACTACACTACTATATTTGATCATGGTCTGACCAAAGTTTTGTAACCCAATGCCTTTACTTCTCTCGTGCATCTCCTCATCACTCTCTCCTACAAGTGCAGGATTTTAAAACCTTTTCCTACCACCTGTCTAATATGTCCTGCCCAGTTAAGCTTGTTATCAAATGTAATGCCAAGATATTTAAATTTCAAATCTTCAGCAAGCAATTCTTTCCCCACCTTATATTCATAATTAACCTTTTGTTTTTTATTTATGTATCTAATTAGCTGACTCTTCTTGGCATTTATCTTCATCCCATGTTTACCAACCCAACTAGATATCCTGTCCAGATCACCCTGTAACTAGTACACGAGTCTCCAATTGCTATAAATCTAGAAGTCACAGCGTCTTTCAGTAATTGAAATCGCCTGCCAAATTGTGTGTTCACTGGCTCAATTAATGATTTTGGGAACTTTACCGTCGTCATTCTCTAAAATTTGTTTACTATATCCTCGATGGCGATATATCATGTCTTCCAAGAGATTCTCACGATACTGTATCCTATTAAAATACAATTTCCATATCCACCACATCACTTTTCGCTTAGGTTTCTAGTATACAGTGTCAGGCATCACCGTGAAATTTTCAGCTATTCGTGCACGTGAAAGATTCACGATGGCTTCACGAAAAGACAGAGCCTGGATAGTTTGCCGCACAATCCTGGCTGTGTTGCGTTGTCACGTGCGTCAGCCGTGCTCGTCAACAGAAATGGTTCGCCCGGCAAATAACCGGTTTGGCGCGTTCGAACATGGCTCGCGCGGCAGCCGCACATAGTCGATACGCAACAGTCGCCAGTAGCACCGTGCGTTGTGCCACCTCGCCCTCGCTAACGTCTCTTTCACGCAGATAGCAGTAGCAAACAGATTTAATCGTGCGAACTGAATTTCTTTTTTTAAAGTTGCTTAACATTGTTTACTCTTCGGTTCGGCAGAACTCCGATCGAGCGCATACCCGCGTCCGTCTAGGGGGAAGCAGCAGCCCCTGCCCGTACCTGGATACCCCTTTGCATACAACCACTACAAATTATACACCAAAATACTAATCTTCAACACAGTTACAAAATGTTTTTCGCCGGAAAACTTATATACCGACACAAACTCACGACACAATGTTATTGTACCGGAATTCCGATCTCCAATAGACCCGAAACGAGATCCCACAAAAACAATTTTTGTAGCAATGGCCAAGTATTGTGCTGGTGTAGTGACAAAAAATTATGAGATCTTCTTTTTTGCCAAGTCTACACGTAACAATGTATATTCACTTCACTTTATGAAACAGAATGGTTTCTCTCAGTGTTATAGAGCATTTATAAAGAATTAAATAATTCGTTTACTTGGCATTATGTTTGTCATAATTTTTACTGAAATGGGAGACATAATATATACTTGTCAAATTTGAAAAGGTGCGAGGGAAATCTTGACTTTAATGTATTTGTAAGGTTGATAAATCAATACATTTATGTTATTATATAGGTTTACTAAAACAAAGCATGCATTATGACCAAGTTACCAGAATATTTTCTGTTCTAAATAAACCAGTAATAACACCAAGAGAAACCATTCTGTTTCACAAAGTGAATTGAATACACATTGTAATCTGTAGACTTGGCTCAGAAAAAGTTCTCATAACTTTTTGTCACTACACGAGCACGAGACTTGGCCTACTTTTACAAGAATTGTTTTTGTGGGATAAACTATTTATAAAACTCATACCTTTCCCTACTCTCTTGTTCATCACAAATATCAAACCAGTAACTCTACTGATAGGTTGTGCCAGTGGCCACTGAAGTGATTTGCTCAAATAATGAGAACACTGAAATTTTTGACGGATTACTGATCTTCTTTGTTGAAGAACAGCTCAGAGTTGACTAAGTATCTCGTAACATAAAAATTTGCAGCATATGAGTCTTATTACATGCATGTACTGCCAGATAAAAGAAATTGTTTTGAAATTGAAGGAACAAATCATAAATGCTTTAAAATTTGCCAAAAGATAAACAATGAGTGATTAGCCAAAAACTGATTAGTAGGCTAGAGCTACAAGCAGTGCTGCATTACCAAATAGGCACGATTAGGCAGTAGACTTGAACCCCCACTTTTTAAAGGCTTCATAATAGTTAGCATTTTTTCATTAAATAAAAAAATAAATAGACTCATACAAAATAAAACAATCAAAGTACCATGAAAAGCATGAAAATGAAATTATTTGGATTCACTATAGTGTACAAAAAATAAAAGTAAATTTAAAAATAGCATAAGTTTTAGAATTTGTTTATTTATTTCAATAAAAAAATATGATCTATTCAATTAGTCATCTATGAAAACTTTATTTGTACTAATAAAATACAGTTATTTTTTTTCTAAAACTCCCAAAAATTTTGAGAGAGTATGGTTCTATATTCTATTAATCCAAAACTACTTGCAGGCTACAACCACTGTTTTGATGGCCACGGTGACAGTGGCACACCATTAGTGACTGTGGAGCACATTTCGCTTGAGAGTCGTTTTCTGCTATGAGCATTCATAAACTTGTGTAATTCTCCTTCAAAGACACTAACTAAGAAATAGAACAATGCCTTCTCGCATTGGCAAAGCTTCTAGGGGAAGAAGTTGAATGAGACAAAAATGCAGCTGCTTCTGTGCTCTACCGACTGTGTTACTAACTTTTTTGAGCTCCGTAAGGTTACAGAGGCTGCCTATCTGCGTACTGCCCACATATTGTCTCTGGCCCAGGGCAGTATTAGACAGAACAATGTTTTCAAAAGCCCTCACTTTCAAAGCGGCTCCCCCCTACCCCTTGGTATATTTCGCGAAAGAGTCAAAGCACTTGCGTGATTTGTACAATCAGGCAACTGTCTCCATGACAGCAAAATAGTTTCTTGATGTGACAAACGTATGGTATTCAATATTTCCCCTATCTGTCATAAGTTATCGTATAATAGATAATTCCGCATTTATAAAAATTATATTTCTTTTACTAAATTTATTTTTTATTTATTTATTTTTGTTTAGAATGTGATGACATGTCACAGTGCCACTACACGTAGAGACGCCACTGGCTTGTCTGATAATTATTCTTACCCAAACAAGAAAAACTATTTGTCCTCCCACTCAGTTTACGTAATCCCAATGACCTCTAACTAAAGTCATTCCATCTCAATTTTTAAATTTCCTAATCTTCATGCACTATTCAGAAGTCTAATAATCCACACTCTGACTCATAAAATGTTTTCTAACCATTTTGATGACTTGCCCCAAGGATACCCAGAGTTCCAATTGAGCCACTATTTTACATCTAGAATATTTTTACCCAGGAAGAAGTCATCTTCCATATGTAATCTGATTGGTTTATAAGTCCTTGGGATACCCCTTGGATCACTCGTTGAGTCTTTAATGCAGAAATTCCTATTGCCATCTCCACACTGTTGTTCATTTCTGAATCATCTGCCATTAAGGGGTAATAGCTAACCTCAGAAGCAAGAGGGCACCCTATATCACCCCTCCCCCTCCTTCTGCACCTGTTTCAGGAGGCCATTGACAAACAGTGGGTGACTGATTTATATGTGAAATCATTTATTCCTAAGAACCTAGTCTGTGCAAACAGGGTTTATAATCTCTCGGGGAGGTTGAAACTTGATTATAAAAGGTTAATAGAGTCTCTCCCAAACCGCAGCTTTATTGCTATTCAAAAATCATTATTTTTCTACCTGCATCCTAATAAGCCGACATCGCAATAGTGCTTCAAGTCCTATAATGTTGCTACTCTCCTGTTTGTGGGGTGAAGGTATACTGTCATATGAAGGCAGTACCATGCACTGTTGTAAGTAATCACTTCAAGAAATTACTAAGTAAGTTTACCTCCCTTTTTCACTCTCTATAGTCAGTTAGTCTCAAAGTGAATTGTGTGAAATGTTCCATATTAGAAACTGTTGTATAGATTTAATTGTTTAGATTAAAAGCTGTAGTTTTATAGATATACAGATGTTGCCAGAAGTCATCTTGACAGTACTTAGGAAGAAATGATTTTGTACTAATACTAAGAGCACACTTATTGTTCATTGGATTGGCAGCGGCATTCTTTATTAACTTGTATTTCGAAATGTAACTAAATTTTATGTAAAAAAACATCTGCAAACTTCCTCAGTGATTTTCAGTTACTATCAAACTACTGAAACCACTGAAACCAAATTAAAGAAAAATTACAGAGTAATCCTCTTCAGCAGCCTGTTAATTGAACATATACAAGGTAGTACACACACAAAAAACAGAATTATTTTTAAAAAAATATATTTTCAAATTTTTTACAAAACAACCTTATCCCCTTCAAAATACCCTCCTAATAAATTTGTCCCACTGGTGCTTCCACTGTTCAAAACATTTTCTGTAGTCATCTTTAGGAATGACTGACAACTCCTCCCTCATTTTTTTCTTGATCTCTTCAATGTTGTCATTTCAGTGTCCTTTCAAGCCCCTTTTTCATGCATGGAAAAAAGAAAAAGTCGCACAGAGCCAGGTTAGGTGAGTAAGGTGCATGGGGCAGTGGAACCATGCCATTTTTAGCCAAAAAACTGCCTAACAGAGACAGCTGTGTGTGCAGGTGCAATGTCGTGGTGGAAGAACCAGTCTCCTGTCTGCCACAAATCAGGGTTTTTCAATTAACACTGTCATGTAATCTTCTTAATACTTCGAAATTAAAGGATTGATTGATGGTATGATATGGGGGAACAAATTGTGAATAAACTATGCTCTCTGCATAAAAAAAACAAATGAGCATTGTTTTGATGTCTGATTTGACTTGACAACATTTTTTTGGACAGGGTGACAATGACATCTTCCATTGGCTTGACTGTTGCTATTTTTCTGGGTCATAACCATTACACCTTGACTCATCACTGGTAATGTTGGTTGACAGAAAATCTGGATCAACTTCAAGCTGTTGTTTCAAAGCACGACATGTTTCAACTCGACATTCTTTTTGATTGTCAGTCAGAGCTCAAGGAACAAACTTGGCAGCAACCCCTTTCATTGTCAATTCTTTGTTTAAAATTCGCTGAACTGAGCTCCAAGATCAACCAATAATCTCTGACAGTTGATCAATTGTCTGTCGATGGACTGAGATCACAAGCTCTTGAATTTTTTCAACATTTTTGTTGAGTCAGGCAGCTGATGGATATCCAGAATGATGGTTATCATCAATCGACATGTTGCCATTTCCAAAATCACTCCAGGTGAATACCTTTCAAGAAGCCATAGCCAAATTCCTCCCCATGCTTTGTCTCTAATACTGTACAGCTCTAATGACCTCAATGAGTTGTAAAGCCCAAGGAAAGAATATCCCCAACTGTATTGCTCCTCTATAAAAAGGAAGCAATAAATTCAATCTCAGACAGAAGTGAGTGTATATAAACAGTTAGTATTCTGTAAATTGCTGATTATATTGATTTATTAGCAGATAATGGTATTGATACATAAGAACAATGTTTTTCTCAGGGTTCAGAAATAATATAATGTTCATGGATAAACTGCCAGTGAACAAGGTATTTAGACTTAATATTTTTATGATCAAAATCTATATCACAAAGGACTAGACTTTAACTTCAGCAATACAAGAGGCAAGTAAAACTGCAATATTCAACACAAGATGTTATTGTATATAGAAAATTATGAGGAGAAAATAATGTATGAAATGTACCTGTTCAGGAATTGGAAGATAAGAAAGGAGTTTGTTGAAGTATCATACAGAAGGGAGAGACATGATGTAGGGGCTCATATTAATACAAGCAGGAATGGTTAATTTGATTGTGTTTAGAACATGAGACATGATGTAGGGGCTCATATTAATACAAGCAGGAATTATTAATTTGATTATGTTTAGAACAGTTAAAGTGATGTACTGAAGAGAAAGAGAAAAGATTAGCATGTATGAAGCAGATAGTTGAGGATGCAGGTTGCAATGGGTATGATTAAGTGAAGAGATTGGCTTTGGATAGGAAAACATAGAGGCATACATCAAGCTAGTCAAGAAATTTATAATAAGAGCAAAAAGTTCATATCCAAACAAATTTATTAATATTCAGAAAATACATGTTTTACAATCAACTTCGAAATTGAATTTACATTTCTGATTATACTTAATGATTTTAAAGCACACATATGCAAAGGTAAAAATGAAATTTATTGGTGTGCACCTGCTAACAGGCAAATAGGAGAACAGAATAAGATAAAACAACAACTTAAATGGCTTTGCCAAAATGTAATAAGAGTTTATGTGCAAATGTGATGTTAGTTTATTACTGTTATTAATATTTTTAATTACTATACATTTCATTTTATCCGTCTCTATTTCTTGACTAGGCTACTAACAAATTTCCAAATTGCTCATACTTCACTGTTATACTTATACTGTTATATACTTATATAAAGCAATACTTTTATTTCAGATAAACTGACTTCATATCTGTAAGTAGTACATATTCTCATCAGGAACATTAAGTGAATTTATTACAAGTTATTTAGACATAAGGCACTAGTAATAAATTTTTCCTAAATCAATTTATCTCTGTTGTTTGGCAAACAAATAAATACTGTACAATACTATAAAATACTCCAAATATTTCATTTATAGTATATATTAAATAGAGCAGCATTCTATATGGTCTGTAGATGCAGGAAGTCCTCCACATCTTACATAAGGAAACAATTAAAAATATAACTCTGATTCTTAATTGTCAGAAATGACTTGTACCTTGTGGTATAGTACATTTTCCATCAAAACTCTTGTATGATGTACATGGAACACCAGTCTGAGATGTACTACTATCATGCTGAAGCAAACTTGGTCCCATACACTGATTCCCAGAAGAGTACATCTCCCTGTAACATTATATTTAAAACATAAAATTAAATTTCTGCAGTTATTTAGACAAATGATTGTATATAATAAACGTAACTATGAAGATTTGTACATAATAATAAAATAACTCTGGCATGACAATTAATCTTTAGAATTACACTTCATATTTTCTGCATACCAGATAGGAAATTAATTTGTTGCTGCTGGTACATTTTAGACAAGGTTAAAATAATTCTGATACACAAAAAAGTAATTATTAACAACTTAAAAATTCTGAAATGTTTGCTTCATGTCTGTTCTATACAAAGTTTTTATCCCCATTCTTGCCCTGCAAGAACTAGTTAGCAGTGAAAACAAGTACCAGATGCCTCTTTGTACAGCCTTTGTGGATTTTAAAACGTTATTTGATTCAGCAAGTCACAAGGCTCTCCTGGAAGCCTTAGCTGAACAGGGCGTGGACAGTGTCAAAGCAAGGTTCCAATATTTTCAGCTGTCCTGCAGATTGCAGCATCAAAGATAAACTGGAAGAAAAAGGAATTAGAAAAAAATAAAGAAGATGTAACAATTGAAGATTCACTGATGACTTGTGTTTAATGACATTGTTGAATTCCAAACCTTAGCTTCTGATTTCATCTCTGAGCAAAAAAAAACATAAAGGGTTTGGTGTAGATAATATTATTACAGATGTCTTAAAGTTAGTAGGATGTGACATTCTACCTTATCTTGAATTATTATTTAAATTGAGTCTGAATTCTTGCTGATTACCAGAGGATTGGAAAAGTGCGATGGTAGTGCCAGTACATAAAGGAGGGGTGAGAAATAGAGTAGAAAATTATAGGCCAATCAGTTTGACATCAGTGGTAGGTAAATTAATGGAAAGATTGATATGCAACCACATCAGAAATTTATGTGAAGAGCATAAGTGGTTTATAATTAGGTACCATAACTTTAGGCAAAGGTATTCATGCAAATCTCAGTTAGTGGGATATACACAAGATATTTCAGATGAAATGGACAAGGGAGGCCAAATTGATAGTGTAGCACTAGATCTTTAAAAGGCTTTTGGCAAAGTGAGCCATAAAATGGTAGTAAATAAGGTAAAAACTATTGGAGTGAATGCGAAAGTGATTTGCTGGGTAGAAGAATCTTAAAAATGTAGAAAACAAAAAGTTGGGGTAGGAAATGCAGTATCAAAAGAAGTGGAAGTAAACATTGGAGTGCCACAGTGTAATATAACCTAAATTTTGTCACTACAGAGAGTGTTGAGCTAACTTCATTTGTATTGCAAAACATGTTTAGAGTCATTTTCTTGCAAGTTTCAAGGCTTAAGTAAAGGTATATGGTGACATTCGAACGTAATGTTTGGTGAATATTGCTGCTTTATGGGATTCTGCTATTTCTTCATAAAAAAAATGACACATTCATTTTTAGAGGTACTTTAGGCCATAAGAAGCAAAATAAAGTAGGACATTTCATTGGTATAAATTTGAATTGATGAAATGTCTGCATTTTAAAGTCAAACTTTTCTTTACCAGAAAATCAGTTAAATAATTCTTTAGCTCATATTTTAAGAGTTATGGGAATGATTTATCATTCAAAAGATGCATAAATTAGTATTATACATTATGTAAAAGTTTGAGAGTGATAGAAACATCCTACGAGTCGGAGCGTGGAATGTTAGAAGTCTGAATAGGGCAGGCAGGTTAGAAAACTTAAAAAGGGAGATGGACCAACTTAAGTTAGATGTTGTTGGGATTAGTGAGATTAAATGGAAGGACACACAGGATTTCTGGTCTGGGGAACACAGGATAATTAGCACACAAGCTGTCAATGGAGTCACTGGTGTAGGATTTGTAATGAAAAAGAAAGTAGGGAAACAGGTGAGTTATTATGAACAGTTTAGTGACAGGATTATTTTCATGAGGTTAGAAACTAAGCCCATCCCAACCACATTAGTACAAGTGTATATGCCAATGTCACAGGAAGATGATGAAGAAATAGATAAAACATAAGCTGAAATTGAAGAATTAATCCAATATGAGAAGGGGGAGGAAAATGTAATAATCATGGGTGATTGGAATGCAATAGTGGGAGAAGGAAAAGAGGGAAATACTGTAGGAAGTTTTGGTCTAGGAGAAAGAAATGAGCGAAGAAGAGGCTGCTAGAATTTTGTGAAAGATATAAGCTAGTAGTGGGCAAACACACTGTTTAAGAACCATGCAAGAAGAATATACACCTGGAAACATCCTGGGGATACAGGCAGATATCAGCTAGATTATATCATGGTCAAACAGAGATTCAGGAATCAAGTTCTAGACTGTAAAGTGTACCCAGCAGCAGACATAGACTCTGATCATAATTTAATGATAACGAAGTGCAGGCTGAAATTTAAGTGAATAAGGAAGCTGTATAAACAGAACAGTCTGGAAGTGAATAAACTGAAACAATCTAGCACAAGAGAAAAATTTACAGAAATGGTGGACTTAGGTCTAAGAAGTAACTATGAAAGGAGTTCAACCGAGGACAAATGGAATGCATTAAAGACCAAAATAATGAAAGCTGGTAAAGAAACATTAGGCTTTAGGGAACAAGCTGCCCGAAAACCTTGGATCGCAGAAGAAATTTTGCAGCTGATGGATCAGAGGAGAAGGTACAAAAATGCTCAGGATGAAACAGGAAGAGAGCAGTACAGGCAATTAAGAAATCAAATAAATAGGAAATGCAAAATAGCAAAAGAAAAATGGCTACAAGCAAAGTGTGAAGAAGTAGAAAAGGAAATGGTCATAGGTAAAGTAGATGTTGTCTACAGAAAGATCAAACAGAATTTTGGAGAAATGAAGAAAAGAGGTATGAACATTAAAGCTGCCAATGGGAAACCTCTTTTAAGCTCAGAAGATAGAGATAGCCGATGGAAACAATACATTGAGAAACTGTATATTGGAGGCGACTTGAACATGGGTGTAATGGAAAAGTAAGGTGATGTCGACATTGATGACTTAGGAGATCCTGTTTTGAGGACAGAATTTAATAAAGCTCTGAATGATTTGAAAGTAAATAAGGTAGTTGGAATTCATGAGATCCCTGCAGAACATCTTAAATCCCTAGGAGAGGAAGGAATCGAAAGATTATTCAAGCTGATATCAAAAAGTTATGAAACAGGAGAAATTCCAACTGATTTTAATAAAAATATCATCTTCACACTTCCAAAGGAAGCACAAGCCGACAAATGTGAGAATTATTGCACCATTAGTCTAACAACACATGCTTCAACATTATTGACCAGAATAATATACAGAAGGATGGAAAGGGTAGTAGAAGAGATAGTAGGCGAAGATCAGTTTGGGTTTAGGAAAAATCGCAGTACAAGGGAAGCAATTCTGTCTTTAAGATTAATACTTGAATGGCAAATCAAGAAAAACCAAGATCCTTTTATGGTATTTGTTGATTTAGAAAAAGCTTTTGTTAATGTTTGGTGGGACAAGATGTTCAAAATTTAAAAAATTCAGGGCTAAAGTATCGAGATAGAAGAATACTCTATAAAGTATATGAGAATCAGGTGGCTATAATAAAAGTAGAGAATCACGAGAGACATGCATCAGTTAAAAAGGGTGTGAAACAAGGCTTGTAGTCTATCCCCGTTAATATTCAACTTGTATGTAGAAGAAGCAATGAAGAAAGTCAAAAACAAATTTCCATGTGGCATAAGTTTTCAGGGAGAAAAGATCAGTATGCTACAATTTGCTGACAACATGTTAGCATACAGGTCTAAAGATATTGAGAAGTTACTGAATGGCATGAACAAAATACTGAAGGCTGATTTTGGACTGAATATAAATCAAAGCAAGACAAAAGTGATGAAATGTAGCAGAAATGATACCAATACTAGTGGATTAAATATAAAAATAGGATCGGATGCAATAGGAGAAGTAAGAGAATTCTGTTACTTGGGAAGTAAAATTAAAACCGATGGCCAAAGCAGGAATGATGGTAAAAGCAGAATAGCACTAGCAAAAAGAGCATTCATGAAAAAGAGAAACCTTTTAGTTTCAAATATTGATCTAGGAATTAGAAAGAAGTTTTTAAAACTCTTTGTGTGGAGCACAGCACTTTATGGTAGCGAAACATGGACTTTAGGAATACCGGAAATAAAGAAAATTGAAGCATTTGAAATTTGGTGCTACAGAAGAATGCTGAAAATTATGTGGACAGACAAAGTAAGAAATGAACGAGTTTTGGAAATGATGGGTGAGAAAAGAAGTTTGTGGAAGAAGCTTGCAGAAAGAAGAGACAGGCTGGTAGGTCATATTTTGAGACATGCTAGGTTGGTTAATTTGTTAGTGGAGGGAACAGTTGAAGGTAAGAACTGTAGAGGAAGACAAAGATTAGAATATGTGAAGCAGATAATTGAGGATGTGGGCTGTAAGGGGTATGTAGAAATGAAGAGGTTAGCACAGGGTAGGAAGGGATGGACGTTTGCATCAAACCAGTCAAAAGACTAACAACAGCAAAAAAAAAAAAGTAAAAAGTTAAGTGTTATTTTTGGAAGGTTTCATGGAAAAATCATTACCATGTCATTATTATATAGTAGAATGCGATTTAATTCAGAGGGGGGGGGGGCATAATTAATAGAAAGTAGAATTTTTTTCTGAGCACAAAGCAAAGGTTTTTATTAAATTCCATGCAGTAGTTTGACTGGAAGCGAAAAAAGTAAATTAACAACAAATTCCATTAAATGGTGGCTTTCAGTTGCGGTATTGTAAAAGCTAAATTTTGGAGGAAAAATAAATAAATTTCAAAACAATAGAAAGATTATTAAAGAATATTTTTGTGATTGAAGAGTATCACTATCTTATAGAATATTTTATCTAGAAACGTTTAAAACACCTTTTGGCCTTCGCAGCTTTAATACTTTTGGAGACCGATTTTTTAAGTTTTATATTTTTACTAAACTAAGTTAGGGAATTGTAACTAAGCCTATTTATACACCAAAAGAAAGAGATAATCCTGCAGAGCATTTTAAACCCACTTTCAGCTCGATAACTTAGACCCTCTGAATGTGAAAGAGATTTCTAAATTCATCACTAAAACAATTTTTTACTGCTAAACCACCAACTGTTGGTGCTGTGGTAGCTTCACTATGATATCTCACCTGATGAAGGCAGTGGAGGCTGCTGCCAAAATTTTGTGGACCGAAAAACTTATTCGGCAGAATAACCGAGAAGAATTTTTGTCGGGAAGTGATATGTTTAGGTATCCATTTTGAAAATTTTTAAAGTGCTCGTGATGTAGTGGACTCACTCTCAAAGTAACTGATTTCAGTCAAGGGGTTATGGTAGTTGACCATGCAATCATTTCATTAATTCTGGAGAAGAAAATTCAATTGTTGTAGATTGGTCTGCGAAGTTTGTAAAAATTTGGAAGAATATAGTGCTTGTAAAGTTATACAGAAGTCTACAGTGACCTTTATTTTAACCATATACCTTTTCTGATTGAGGTTATCAATCTAGATGGTGATAGCTGGACAATCAAATCCTTTGGCTACATTAACTGCCAGAGCTCAGACTAAACAGTTATCTACAAACCCCTGGTAACCTTTTGTTCCTGACAACAGGGTAGCCTATTCTAATGAATATTTGTGTTGTTCATTTACTATCAGAAATTAGATTGTTTGCAGATGACATAATGCTATGTAAAATGATCAAAATGGCAGAGGATTGTAAACAGCTGTTGGGTGATTGGAACTGGATATCTAGTTGGGTTGTAATCATGGGATGAAGATAAATAAAAAGAAGAGTCAGCTTATCAGATACACAGACACTAAAGGTTCATTATTATTATAAGGGGAGGAGGGGGGGGGGAAGAATTGCTGGTTGAAGATTTGAAATGGAAATACCTGGGCATTACATTTGATAAACAAGCTTAACTGGGCCGGACACATTGGACAGGTAGTAGGAAAAGGTTTCAAAGTTCTTCACTTGTTGGAGAAAGTGATAAGGGGATGTATGAGAGAAGTAAAGCAATAGGATTACAAAACATTGCTCAATATGGTGGAGTAGTAATCCACATTTTTCATATCAAATACAGGAGTTGGAGAGGGTGTAAAAAAGGACTGCTAGATTTGTTTCTGGAAATTATTACAGAATGCAATCAATAACAGATATGATAAAAGAGTTGGAATGAGATTCATTGGAAGACAAGAGGATTGTGAAGGACCTCATGGGAGTGTACAAGGCAAATACTGGTGGTGAGGCATGGAAAGATATTGTTGTAAGAATGAAAAGTAATGCATGGGAGGGATAAGATGACAATGACCACAAGCTGGCACTCAGTTTCAGGCACAAGGAAGAATTATTTTCTTTCTTTTCTTTTTTTATGTAATTGTGTCAGGGACTGGAATAAGTTACCAGGAGAAATGATGAATAATTTAGCAAAACCGTCAAAAGAATTTAAAGTTGATATTTGTAGAGGGCAAATATAGGTGGGTGCAGGTGAAGGAACAGGGTGGGGGAAGATGGGTGTGTATGGAAATTGCCACCGGAGCATGTAACCCATTACAATTCACTTAAATTAATCAAATCTTTCAAAAACAAAGGTTATGTCTAACCAATGGGCCACAGAGGCAAATGTAACTGAACAAAAAGTCTTTAAAAAATGTCAGTGAGTACATTTATCGTGGCCAGTTTGTAAAAATGAGAGGTAATGTAAGTCTAGAAATTTACTTCTGCATCTGCATAAAGCTGAGATGGCAAGCTTTTGGGAGGCATTCCATTATCCTCAAATCTAATATGTCCACAAATCTAGAGAAAATAGTTTACAACCAGTACATTCTTCATGTGTTGACTTATGACTGTGATACCTGGACACCAAATAAGTTTATAGAAGGAAATCTTAGAATGGCACAGCATACTCCTAGTTAGATAAATGCTAGTTTTAACTAGAAAAGAAAATAAGACAAAAGCTAACATAAAAACAGTCACATAGTTCACATATATCTAGGAGAAGACAGCCTTTATGAAGTGGCAGTCAGCCCATCATGTTACTCATGGGAATGATGGAAGAGAGTCAAAAAAATAAAATAAAGATTGTTGCAGTACATCCCAAGAGATCACCAGGGACCAAGAAGAAGACTACCAGAATGATGGGACTAGAACATATGCATTCTTGTTGGAGTTAACTGGCAGAGGATCACTCAAGATAGTTTGACCTAGAGAAGTCTGCTAAAGTTCACCTGAAATCATAACAGTTGCAGGCCAAATCATTTAATGATTAAACTGCCTGATGATGGTGATATGCAAATTAGTAATAAACATTATTTAAATTGAGTCTGGGTACTTGTTGATTACCAGAGGACTGGAAACATGAATTAGTAGTACCAGTACATAAAGGAGGGGAGACCATTATGGTCAAAAACTTTATACTAATTAGTTTGACATCAATGGTAGATAAATTAATGTAAAGTTTGTTATGCAACCACAACAGAAATTTATGTGAGGAGCATAAGTGGTTTTCAAGTCAGCAACGTGGCTTTAGGCAAGGATATTCATGTGAATCTCAGTTAGTAGGATATATGCAAGATATTTCAGATAAAAATGACAGGGGATGTCAAATTAATATTGTAGCAATAGATCTTTCATAGGCTTTTGACATAGTAAGGTAGAAACCAAAAATTCAGTGTAGAAAACACAGTATCAAAGAAGTGGAAGTTAAAATGGGCATGGCATAGAATAGTGTATCGGTACCACTGCTATTAATTATTAGAATAAATGATTGTGTTGATAGTTTAGCATCAGAAGTTACATTATTTGTAGATAACATAGTGCTATATAATAGGTTCAGAATCATAGAAGACTGAACGCTGCAGGCTGACCAGGACAGGATATATAGCTGGATAGTTTAAACTAAGATGTAGGTAAATGCAAAGAAGAGGCAGCTAATTAGGTATGAAGATAAAAAAACCAAGATTATGATTATAAGGTGTGGAAAGAATTGCTTGTTAAGACAAATGTAAATATCTTGGCATAATATCTGATAGTAAGCTTAAGTGGGCAGGACACACTGCAGTAGGTGGAATGAAAAGATTTCAAAATCCTTCACTTGTTGGAGAGTTTGATGAGTAGATGTACCAGAGAAGTAAGGGGACTGGGTGACAAAACTTTTGCCATACCATTACTTGAATATATGGAGTAGCTAGGCATATATTGGTGACAAGGCACGGTAAGATATTGGTGTAAGAATGAAAAGTAATGCATGGAAAGAAAAAGATGACCATGGCCACAAGCTGGCAATCAATTTCAGCTACAAGGGTGCAGCAAAATTCTTGTTTTTGTGGTAATGGTGTCAGGGATTGGAATTAGTTACCAAGGGAAATTATGAATAATTTACCAAAAATTTTGAAAGAATTTAAATTTAAAATTTGTTGAGGGCAAATATGAGTAGGTGCAGGAAAGGGGTGGGGGGAAGATGGGTGTGCAGGGAATTTGCCACTGGAGCATGCATTTCATTGCAATTTAATTAAATATATAATTAAAATGTGTGTCTACAGGAAATTGGCACCACAGTGCACACTCCATCACAATTAAATTAAACTATGCAATAATGCCTGTTCAATTTATTTCTAGTCACAACCATTAATTATTAGCCTACTAATTAGATTCATGCTACAAAATTTGTTGAACACAATTCAGGGATGCAGAAAGATATATCTGCAATAATGTTTAATCTTATTCTTCTCAGATGATTGTGTGATGTTGAAGATGTGGATTTAGGAAAACAATATATCTTTCATTGTAAAATGTTTGCAGGACAAGGACTTGAAGTACAATGAGTGAAGCCATTTGTTATGATGTTATCCTTTGATTGGTGATTGTGGGGGAATTAAAGTTTTAAAATTTTGGAGAACAGAAAGAAATAATGTAATCAATATAAGATGGCATAATTTTTTGTGGAAACTCTTCTCAAAGTAAAAAAGTTTTCATAGCACAGAAAAGAGCTATTAGGATGTAGTGTAGTGTAAAACCAAGAACTTCTTGCAGACAACTTTTTAAAAAACTTAATAGTCTTACAATGACTTCTCAGAAGGGGCGGATCTGGGGGGGGGATGGGGAGCTAGGGGGCTCAAGCCCCCCCAAAAGTATCTAGGTCCATCTCCAACATTGTATTTTTTTTTTTAGCTCTACGGATTTGAGGCCCGAGGGTACTATAAATACTACCTTTTTCCCAACTCAAGCCCCCCCCCCAAAGCCAAAATGCACTAAAGGCAAGTCCCTTCCAACCAAAATCCACTCAACCCAAGCCCCCCCCCCAAACCAAAGTCTGCTCAAGCCCCTCCCAAACCAAAATCCTGGATCCGCCCCTGCTTCTCAGTATATATATTTTCTCATGTGTTTTGTCATAGATCATTATAACCTGTTTACTTCTTCTCGTAATTCACAGGTACACAATTTCAATACAAGGAGCAGAAATAACTTGCACAAAACGCAAACATCTCTCTCATTAGTACAAAGAGGAATACATCTGTTTGATAAACTTCCTAAGAGCATAAAACAGTTTGCAGATAATATAGATATGTTTTTAAAAAAACTGAGAGATTATCTTATTGGCAACTCCTTCTTCTCAATTCAATAATTTTAACAAAATAATTAGTTGTATTCAATATGACTTTTGCAAAATTCAGTTGTAAAAATTAATGTTTACTTTTATTCTCTTTATTTGTCTTTTTAACATATAATTGTTTTTACTATGATTATGACTCATATTGTACGTATGTGTATTAACCATGACATGTGTCACATCCCAGAGGTCCTTCCTCAACAGGGAGATTGATAAATAAATAAATAATAAAATGAAATCCAGCCAAAATTATTTGCATGTACAAATATTATTACATGGTAAATTAAATAAATAAATCATCTTTTACAGTTTTCAGCCATCTGCTTGGTGTGCCTCTAAAACACTCCTTTACAATATTTTCTGTCCTGTCATTTTTCTTAATCCTCTATTCCCAGTTCATTCTTTTGTCTTTTTCACTTTATCACACCACCTTGATATATCTTTCTCTTAGTAATCCTTATGCACTATTACTTAGCTATTACAATTTTCACTCTTACTTGGCCTGTTTATGTATGCAGTGACAAAGAATACAGCTAAAATCGAAAACAAATACAAAAATATAATTTACTATCTGACAAGAGCTTTACCTATTGTGAGTGGTGATAAGCCACTTAGGAAATGAGGCAGGGAGGAAATTAGAAGTAATAACCTTTCTTATAATGAAAATATTTTGTGCTCAGTATGACTGTTACATCACAATTTTGGATGAATTCCATTTTTATATTACTTTTTATTTCTGGCTAACTGTTAACCGTGATGTTATACACATGAACTTAGAATTTTAATGCTATAATTGGATGGAGAAAGCTGTAAGTTATGTAAAAAGGTTTCCTATATAACAACCAGGATTATATGATGGGAATGCTGTCAAACCCAGAGGTGGCCCTAGTAATTTTTTCAGGTGGTGCGAGATCTCATTGTGGCGCCTCAAATGAGCAATCGCTTATTCGTGTTTAAGGTGTCCATGTAGACAGACTGATGATACCATTCATTTTTTACATCCCACAAAAATTAAAAATGTTTGTCTTCTTTTATATTTGTTAATGTTTCACGTCGAAACGGCTGGATGGCTTGGGATGAAGTAGTTTCCGTGGGATACGAATACGTATGTAAATGCATTACGAATTTCAATCGAGCAAAGCCGAGGGCAAAAAAGAGTCTTCATATATTAATAATAACTCAAACTTCAGAAAGATTAGTATACATGATAGCAATGGTTTGAATGAGAAATAACAACAGTGAAAAAGAATATATGTTTGAAATGGTTAATTTTTGCTACTATTGCGCACGCAGTGCTCACATCACGTGTTCATCAAATTACATAGTTTTTAAGGATAATGTTTCAAACAAACAAATGAAATAAAATCATATCTAAAAGGTTTAGATTAGGGATGTCCACTTAGAAAGTACATTGATGTTTTTTATTCGAAGTAAAACATCAGAACCCTTCATCGATGTTTTTCGATGTATCACTGTTTTTTCAACATTGATTATTTTTATATACAAACCGACAATATTGTTCGGCAAATGTCGTTTCATTTATCTCTTACTTCTTCATTTAAAATCACCAAGATAAAATGTGACAATAGTTTGATATACACCAATTCCAGTTGATCGCAAATAGTTCACTGTCTTTCATTTGGTCTGTGTGAAACTAGATTAACACTATACCAGCAGTGTCGTACTGTAGCCATAATGATGTGTTTCATTTTATGCTTTGTTTTGTTAATAGCATAATGCCTCGTCAACGTTGAGGTTATTAGAGGTGGGAAATACTGGGAGCAAGGAACAGGGGAAGGAATTCGCTCAAGGCCTTTTGAAGGAAGCATTCAGACATTAGTGGTTAAGGAAAACAAGGGAATACCCAAATTTGGATGCCCGGAGGGGAATTTGAACCCGCGTCCTCCCGAATGCGAGGCCATAGTGCTACCGTTCACAAAACATTAAAAAATTAATTTTATGATACTGTGTGTTGCTCAAGTACTGTTGTATGCATGGGGTATAGCTTTGTGAGTGAAACAGAAAATACAGATTAACAGAAATATTTTATTATGATACCTGACTATTACAATATAAAACCAGTAGGATTGAACCTATGAAATTCATTTTATTCATTCACTCATTCAGAGAGGATAGCAAACTGCAAGAAAAATTAATCTTCACTGTCGTTGTGTCCCACTAGTTGCTCCCTGTTAATGACAGTTATTTCAAACTGTCAAATTTAATCTTGAATAAATTTAGTAATCTTAGGATTTATTTCAATTATTTTTGTTATTATTAGCCAGCATTATTTTTTTAATGATTCGATGTTTTTATTAAAAAAATCACTGCATCGAATAGACGAATTCTTTGTCAAAACATCAAAGCAATCCAATATATCGTACGGTAAACATCGAATTGATACGATGCATCGATGTCTGGTCTAGATTGCCAACTTACTCATTTTTGTCCTTTAGCAACATCATTTATAGATAAAATCTTTGAAAGACTATCTAGAGTCCGAGTTGCCATAAATAAGTTTTAATAAATTTTAATTTACTTAAACTTCGGTCTCCTTTAGCGACAGTTACAGGTGTCGTTAACAAAATTCAAAGTGATGTCCACACATTCCGGAATATATCCTGCCAACCATTTTCTTTCATAAATTGAACTTTTATTGGTTCTACCAATTCAGGTCCCACCAACAATGGTTTCAGTTAGAAAGTTCCTCTGTCAGTTCACAACCCAATATGTCTCATTTTTCTCCATTAGTTAAACTCATTTCTAAATATGTACAGGATTATTCCATTTCAGGAATTGTTTTGATAATTTTTAAGACAACACTGTATCATTAAGTTTAGATAGTTGTGAAAACTGAGTGACATACGACTTCTTTAATTGTACCGATCAGATGCTAAAACACGTTGACTGTAAACATTTCTTCGGGATCTGTTGCTATCTTATCTATGGCCTCGTGCTCAAAAAATCTCTTCTTCCTTTGGTTTCTGACTAGCTTAATAAAAAGATATGTGCCAGTCTGAGAAGCAATTTCTCCAGCTGTTATCAGAGCAGGTAAATAACACCGGTACTACCTCTCAAATTCTGCCATCTTTCACAGAAATTGTGAAGCTTTTCATGAATCCACTTTCATCCACTGGATAGCCTTGTTTACAACAATACTTGAAACAATGTATTATACCAAATCACCATTGTAACTATGAACTCAAAATGCTCCATGATCAGGCTCAGGAACAAGACCTCTGTTGCTGCAAGTGAATAATTCATTTCCGGAAGGGCATCATGAACTGAAGAATATTGATAAACTGATAACGATCTGCAGCGAGGCTGTAAACTCTATTCTCCGAATGAATGTCTCAACTTTTTTTGGTGATAGTCCTAATTTCTTGCATACCACTTCCCATCGATATGTTGATTGAGAGAATGGAACAAATGCTCTTTAAAGATATCTGGACAAAGAAACCAATCTAACTGATGTTTTTACGGTACATGCTATTATCAAATCTAATGACAGCTAAATGAATTAAAAAATGCTTGAGAAGATATTGGTTAGGAATTATGGTTGGGATACCTTTGTTTCCTCCTATCATATTGGATCCATAGTCACATCGTGGACCTGGAAAACCGTTCATACCCAAAACGAACTTTTGCAAAGTATCATTAATATAAAGGCAAGTGAGTTTGAAGAGTCTCACCAGCTTGTAAGCAATGAAACACTCACGCACATTGGCTCCATCATCATTAGTGTCAACAAAAGCTGTGCTAAAGATAATTATTCGACGAGATTGACATCAGGAGTTCTATTCAGTGTGACAGAAAAGTATTTAGATGACTTAACCATAGTAAAAATTTTATAAAGAACTTCAATCATTTTAAATACATTTTCCAAAATAATAGACATTAGTCTCCTTATTAGCAATATAGCGGAGATGCTCCATCACCACAGGTCATATTTTCCTAACAGTTGCAATATATCCAGTTAGTTACCATTATTAGAAGTTTTTAATGTTTTATATCCAAAGTTTCTCCTGAGCAAGAATTATTGCATTTTAAAAAGAATATCATTCATTAGAGCATAGCAACCCACTGTGATTTTTCGTCTTCAATCTGAATTTACAAAAGCTTGTCTATTATATTGAAATTCACCAGTCTAATCAACGCTTTTATCCAACTTAGCATGGTGTGCTGGCAATTTGAGGAAGTTTCGTGAGTTTTGAGATAAGTAGCTTCAGTCATCAAATTCTTCTTTTCCAAAATAAGAGACATTCTTTTGAATTAACAAGAGTAAAAACAATATACTTTATCTGCAGATTTAAAATAAACAAGCCATCTTCTGTTTTAAGTTTCTACATTTCATATTATTCTTTGAAAATGTCATTTTGAGGAATGACGTCCTTGATTTTTTTGTTGCTCGAATAATTATTTCATCTCTGATTGCAGGATCAATGAGCAATCATTTTGAAATATCATCACAACTTGCGACGGTGGTGGTATGTCTGGTATATCCCATTTTGAAGTGCAGATGACGTTGTGGCCATATCAAAATCTTCTTTTATATGCTATTCTTTATCATTATGAGCCTCGTCTGAAGAACTTCTATAAAATGAGTTTTCTTCCGTCGCGTTTTGAACTAGTTCTGACGATGTTTTGCAATAAATTTTGAAGCCTCCTCAGTTCAGCCTTGTTCATTTAAAAAAAAAAAAAAAAAAAAAAAAGGGAGCAACATTTCTATAAAAGACTACATTTTGTAAATGTTTTCGCTATCAACGTTAATTGCAATCACCTAAGGTATAAAATTGTAAAAGTAGAGAAGTAGGTTGAATCTCCCCTCATGCACATGCACCCAAATGCAAATGACTGTGCCAGGTCTAGAGGGGCATACCTGAGTGCTTACCATGGTCGTCAAAATCATGTTTCAAGGGGCGGTAGGTTACAAATTCGTGAGTGGGGACCTTCTTTCTTAGCTCTACTACACTGAGTGGCAACCTTCAGGGGACGGCAAAATCAAAGAACGGCAGTAAACTGCTTCAAGCGGCCAATTCATAAATTCATATTTGGAGGGCGAAAAGGCAGGAATCAGGTGCAGGAGGCGCGACACCAGAGAGTGTTAACTATGGGACGAGTTGTTGTTTTCGCGAATGGAGTAACTCGAGCAGGCTTGGGCTATATATTAAAGGGAAGATCATACGTTTATAAACACTTCCGGGTGATTAATGTATTTAAAAAAATATGTGAAAAGCAAGCTGGATTATTATAGAACTTATTTTTAATTTTTTGCGCAGACGATCTCTCGCTGCATTTTCGGAGCCCCTCATATGATTGCACTGCTCGCACCGCCCTAGGGCCGCCACTGGTCAAACCTGTCTCGTGAGGAGAATCGATTTGCAACATGTTTAAAATTAGGGAGGTAGAGGTTAACTGATAGCAGCTTGTCTTACAGCTTAGTTTTGTCTTCTTTCTTCAGCATGAACATCAGATTCTTGGGTTCTAATATCTTTATCTGTTCGTGCACTGCTAGATCTATGCCTTAGCAGTGGCAGAGCTATTAATTTTCTGAGCCGTGACAGAAACTTTGAGATTACTATCCTGTGAAACATGAGTCTGCCCCCATGGGCAGTAGAGTTAAAGCATGATTTCGCCACCCCCATTGTTGCCACCCAGGTTATTAGTGGAGCTAGAAACAAGGTCACTGCAACATGAAATGCCTTTTGCTTTCCCACCTGAAGTTTCCACCCAGTACAATTACCCCAGTTTGCTTCCTCCCCTAGATCTGGCAATGCACCATAGTTCTTATTTACACCTGTGAGGCATGTCAAAAAAGAAAACAAAATATACTGATGCCAGAAACTTTTATGTAAACCCAAAATAATATTCTGGTCAACATCTATCCAAAACAAAAAGTTTTGTCTGTGAACAAAATTTATGAACACATCAAAAACTGTTGAAGGATGGAGGTGAACAGCCTGAGCAACTGATATAACATTGCATACTAACACATGCTATATGTCTGTGTGTCACCATTCATTTAGTTAGAAAAATTTCATGAAAAAATGATCTTGCGACTTTCCTAATCACACGAAGCATTTCCTTGTGAAATTTCTTCAATGTTGATATAGTGGCATAGTCATCAAAATGTGACAAACAGACAGAGAGACAGAATTATTTTCACATTTATAATATTATGAGTGTAGATCATACAAAAACTGAATGCAAGAGAAACAAAGCCTGAGTTACTAATATAGCTGAGAGATTCCAAAGGATAGCTCAACCACCTACCTGACAGAGTTTCGATTTGCCACACATTTCACTTCTGTCATGGCTGATCTACAGTTTAACCCATAATCCAAACAACAGAATGTCCAGGCTTGACTCATATAATCAAAACCACCTCTTAAAAATTCCTGACTCACCAGAATTTGAACAAGGGGGTCAGACCCTTAAGAACCTTAACCACTGAGACACCAGCCCCCTCTGCAAAGTTGCATTACAAAGACAAAATATACTGGTGCCATTAACTTTTATATAGACACAAAATAATATTGTTGTACAACACGAATCAACATCTATAATGTAGAATAAGTTTTGCCAGTAAATGACATTTATGGAAAGATCAGACACCAACTGACCATGAAGGAAAATCAGCCAGAGTGACTGATATAAAATTACAGACTTACATATGCTACATGTCTGTTTATCACTGTTCAGTTAGTTTTCGAAATTCCATGACAATATATATTATTTTTACAGAAAAAGTTCCCCTTTTCCTTCCCAGAGGCAAATTATATTTTATTGGCAAATTTCATTAAGATTGGGTTAGCCATTTAGCCATGAAAACATAACAATCAGACAGAGTTACTTCAACATTTGTAATATTAGTATAGATCGCAAAGAAGGGTTGCAGGCCATTCCAACAATACCTACAGTCCCTGTTTCTCTTGTCCTCTCGTAAGCAGGTTGTTTGTCTTCATAAATGTTGTGGGAGATTATCTACCAGTGCACATATTCATCACCTGCCCTCAATCAAAGATAATACACCTATCCTTCTTTTACTATCTTCTGTTACCACTAATCCTCCAAACCTAGCAGCAAGTCCATTGTTTATTACTTTGTACCTCTCTCCCCACAAGAAATATCATTTAATACAAATGAAATCCTTTTTGTCTCATAAATAACATTTTGATTTTTTTTTTAATTACTATGAATATCCTATTTGCACTATATAACTCTTTCTTATCCCTCATCATCATCATTTTTAGACTTTTACACTTCTGCAGGTCATCCAGCACATCCTCTTCCATGTCTGATGGTCACTCCAAGATTTTTCTTCCACCCCTTGTTTCCAATTTACTCCATTTGCATTTATGTCTTTCTTTACTTGGTCCATCAATCAGGTCCTTGGTCTTTCTGTTGGCGTCCTTCCATTCCCCATTGTTCAAGAGTGCTAACTTTGGCCCTCTCCCTCCATAATCATGGCATGCCCAACTCTTTGCTAATTTTCTTTGTTAACATTTCTTCCAATGCTTCATCTTTTAATTTCTCCCTGATGTCTTAATTTCTGATTTTATTTTTGCTTGTGATGTTCTCTATTCTTTTCAGATTCTTCATCTCTGCCACCTATAATCTGTTAACCTCTCTGTTTAGGTCAGGGTTTCAGAGTCATAGGTAAGTAGTTGCTCGTGTATACATTATAGAACAAGAATTTGGCTTCCTTTCCTGTGGTCCACCTCCAGATTACATCCATTAAAAGTTATCTTTCCTCTCAAATACACAAACCATTCAATCCATTCTAATTTCTTCCTATTGAGTATCATGTCCTTTAATCACAAAGTGTTTCTTATTATCTTCAGTATCTTGGTTTTTTTGTGAAATCATCTCCAGGCCATGTTTCCCATCATTCTGAACTATTTTCCGTATTCTCTTTCCAGATTCTGTTCTGTTTCCTCCCATATCATTATATCATCAGTGCACACCATCACCTTTAACTCTGCTTGATCTCTATATCCCTGAATTTCTAAACACATATTAATCAGATCAGATGATAGTACAGTTCCTTGCCTAACTTCCCTTCTGGGTGAAACCACTCAGACTGTCTTCTAACTATCCCCTTAAATTCTCAGACTTCTTAATTAGTTCTGTGATTCCTTCATCAATTCCTTTCTTTCTTAAGCTTCACCATAAGCTTTCCCTTTTAACTTTATAATTGGCCTTTTTTACATCAATAATTGCTGTTATTGTGTCCTTGCCATATTCCAACCTTTCTTTATGATTATTATTATTAACTTAATTGCAAAGAGCACACACTCTTGTGGCAATTCCCTTAGTCATCTAATTATGCTTTTATTATTTCTTTTATTTTTGTTATAAAATTCGAGTGTTAATTTCCTCTCCTACCCTTTTCTACAATTTACACATTTTAATTTTAAATTCCTTCAGCATTTTTTTCTAAATTATTCATCACTTTACTTGGTAATTTGTTCCAACCTCTGGTACTCTCAACAACAAAAGAAATTCTTTCCACTCTGTTGTGCATGAAATCAAGTGCCAGTTTGTGTTCATTTGCCTGAGTATAAAAATTGTATCTACCATTAATCTTCCTTACCCAATTCCATAAAGTATTCTCTAACTATTGCCTCTATTCTTTGTCTGCTATTACTTTTTAAAAAAAATTTCATATATTTTCAGGCTGTGACCTTCATAGATCT
Source organism: Vandiemenella viatica (assembly GCA_031002005.1). Classification (NCBI taxonomy): domain Eukaryota; kingdom Metazoa; phylum Arthropoda; class Insecta; order Orthoptera; family Morabidae; genus Vandiemenella; species Vandiemenella viatica. The sequence goes on along the minus strand of JARYHS010008074.1, from coordinate 335,598,056 downwards.
CGCATTTTTATTCACTACTTTCTTTTTTTTCTTTTTTTTTTTTGCAATAGGTTCTACAATTCCCTTCCTCTTGTCCTTAGATATTTTCCTTTGTTTACAATCTGCTAATTCTATGGTAACTCCAGCATGCTACATACTTACTTTTCCTTTTCTAAAGAAATTGGTTTACTCTCCTGTTCTTTACTTTGTTTGATTCTTCCCAAGTTTCCATCCATTCCTACCAACAGTCTTTGAAGTACTTTTTCCATGTTCTCAATATTCCATTGCACTTCATGTGATGTTTATGTCCAGTACTTTGGTCAGCATGTTTCTAGGTGTTTTTTTTTTTTAAATATATATATATATACACACAACTGCATTCACTCTATGAACGAACCCCAAGATTTTACCTTTGCAATTTTTATCATTTTTTTATGAGAATTTTACAAATCATTTCTATCTAGATCTATTCTTTTCTGATCTGCCTTCCAACCACTCCTTGCATGCTCTGTTCTTCCTTTTATGACTTTTGATATATGCTCACTCCACGAAGGTGATTACTTCTTCTTTCTCTTATTTCCTGTTCATCAACATGTCCTTTCTGTTGCCTTTACTATTGTTATTCTAAATGTTCTCCATTCTTCACCTACTGTTCCTATTTCATCCTTGGGCAAATTCATCTTCCTGCGCCTACCCTTTCATTTTCATTCCTATAGATATATATATCTCCTCCATGTTCACCTACCTCACCATCAGAGAATAATTACTTTTTAATGCCATCTTACACAGTGTACATGATATATACCTTACCTTTAAGCTGTGGTTCCCAATAAGTATTTTTCTGATTATCACTTCAAAAAGAGCTCAACCTTGCATTCTCCTTATAGCTGAAGTTATAAATAATTAAATATGTTCATCCCAAGTGCTTCACACAAACACAACTGCAACCATAACCACAATATTACAATAATATAATTCACAGTATGGCCACATTTTGGCCAAAGTAATGTTAGCTTAGTTGTTTTTTAATTGACTTAGTGACTACATTAGGCACGAGATCAACTTGTGTACCCCTTGATGCAACATCATGTGCCCCTGGTGTACATGTACCACTATTGTGGAACAACTGCCTTAAAGGATTTATATGTATGGGAAAATTCCATTGTTACACATATCAACACATTTTGATGAATCTACACCATTCACCTATTACCTTTGAAACTATCCCCTGTTTTCCATAACATCATATATCAACTGGTTTGACATAACCCTCTTCCTCAGACTCTTCTGCATTAATTTCTTTATATCCACATAACTGTTACAATCTATGTCTTCGTTTACCCACTTGTGATAATCATATATATCCTATACTTCAATAATTTCCTTCCATTATAAATTCTCATTCCGAATGTTTGAAAATATGTTACACTAATGTGTATCTTCTTGTTTATAAAACATTTTCTTTATTAATCATTTAAAAAATGTAATCGTCTGCTTTTTATTAGTCCACTTATTTTCAGAATTTTTCTATAGTTTAATATATCGGATACATTAGTGTATTCATTTTCTACATTAACTTCCAACTTCAGAACTTCCAGATTTGTGTAAAGATTCACTCACAGACATCAGCCAGTTTATATTTTTACCAACATCATTCTTATTTTCACACATAAAGATATTAATTTTTTACTTTGAAAACTAATGTGAAATAATTTACTTTAATTGTGATGGAGTACTTTCTCTGGTGGGAATTTCCCTACACACCCATCTTTCTCCTTTCCTTTTCCCACCTATTTTTGCCTTCTACTAAATGAATGAAAGCTTTGTAAAGTAAAATGAAGAGTAGGTAGAATTAATTATAACAAATGTCAAGGTATAAGGTTCTTTGGAAAATATGTATATTACTTTCATGTAATCAGCTATTCTTAACATTATCATTTTTAAAAACAACTTATTTTCATATTATACTTAATAGACAATATTTACTCCATGTCATAATTTCAGTTCATAAAAGACTATGTAATTGTAACTCTGGGATGTGTGTAATGTCACCTCCCTATGACTATAAATGGTGATACTTCTTTTTGTTCTTCCAGCTTACTCATGAAACATATTTATGTAATGCCATCCATGCATTTGCATATGGTACTATGGTAAACTGTACTAAAATAATTTTGTGTGTCAAATATGTCATCAAGCATTAATTAAGCAAATCTGTGGTTTTAAATGTAAAAGATTTCAAACGAAATATTTGTTTATTTTGACTGTTTACCAAAACCACTGAAGGAGTTTACAGTTGGAATTCATAATGTGCAGGTGTAGGTAGGTGGCATAAAAAAAATACATGTGAAAGTGCTGGTTTGGGACATTACCATCACAATTGAAATTACATTAAACTGTTGTATCTGTTTTTTTTTGTTTCAGACACTGCACAACAGAGCAAGTAAATGCTCCAAGTCAGTGTTAATTCAAACAAGATTAGAAGACATGAATCCATTACTTGTCATTATATTACCAGAATAGAAAGCCAGTGTAGTGAGGTAATAACAACATGAATAGACAACATGATGACTGACCCCTTTGTCATATTAGAGATTAATTGAAACATGCAGGGTTGTGGCATGTTGCAGGACACACATTTTCAGTTATTCTCTCAGATAGCTATTGTGTCACTTGATGTTAATTTGGTAATGATTTTATATTGGCTTCAGACAAATTTGTTGGATTTTTTTTAAAAAAGTTACAAAAGTCATCACTTTATAATTTTTCTGTCACTGTCTGAAATAGTTTGTAGCAACCATCCATGTCTTCATGCCTATGTATATTTCTTCATTTACACATATACATCGCAGCTTGCATCTTTGGTTGTCTTCCTCAAGTGCTTCACTTCAACTGATCACTTTATTAATAAATTAATTCATTTATGTCTTTAAATGTGACCCACTATCCTAATTTCATTCCTTTGAGGAATGTACCATGGGTACCTTTCATCACCCAGCACATTCAGAAAAATTTCTTTCAAGCATTATTATTTTGCTTATGTAAAAAAGTAGTGTTGCTTTTTGAATGATTCAATATTTTCTTCTGTTTTAGCTTTTTCAGTATCCAGGTGGTACTACTGATGCTGTTAAAAACCTACAGATTTGAAAGGTTCTTTCTATATCACATGTCAATCTTAGATACCAAAATTTCATTCTTTTGAAATTTTTTTGATAATACTAATTTGGTATTTGTGTTTCCCTTTCTGCAGTTATTGGCTGAAGTGTTAGATCTTAAATAACTGACTTCTCTTCTTCTTAAGCTAAAAGTAATCAAATTGTGATGTTTAATATATTGGTTTTGTTACCCACCAGTATTTCTATCCAAGCCACCTTATGGTGGTTTTGAGAGGGACAATAGTTCTAGGTTCACATATCCTTACGGGTGGTTTGTTACTATCATCTGTGTGAATGCTGGGACAGTCCCCAAACTACTCCTCGTAAACAATATGTTTAACAAACAAAAATATACACACAGAACATTTTATGTACAGATGGCAACACATCTGCTCCTCCATTAAAATTACAACAAGCCTGCTAGCAAGCCAGTAGTAGATGAAAAGTGAATGTGCCAGATGAACAGAAAAAACATGAAAATGCTCAATGATGATAGTATTAAAGAATTTTTTTAGATGCTACTTTTGATGCAGTCTCATTTTGCCATTGTTTCTGTTTAGGTCAAATCCTTTATAATGTTTTTTTCTTAATCTGGAGTAAATCCTCTGTACCTTCACTTTTATCAGGTGGTAAAACATTACTATGACCAAATCATTACATGTGAATACTTTGTTTCTAATTTTTATTTTTTTCCATTTTTGTTTCTACATACGAGATGAAAACCACTCAGAAAAATTTACTGCCTTCCTTTAACCTGTTTTTAAATAGTTCTTGTTAAATAGTTCTTGTTTTTCATAATTTTCTGAATTTATTGTATAGTGAAATTAAAAATTCTGTTTGTAAATAAGGAAGTATAGGAAAAGTAAACCCATTATTGACCAAAGATAAAGGCATCAGGATCACAATGAACAAATAAAATGAACACACTTTACAATATTTAGGCATAAACATTAATAATGTTCAAACGTGAGATATACCTACCACATGACTAAGAAGTTATGTGTATACAGATTTGATTCCCATGCCATATGTCTCACATCTAACCATGATCAAGGTTTATAAGGAAATTTAGTAAAGTGTGTTTATTTTATTTTATTTGAAATATCTTTCCTGGTTCCATTTGTGATGCATAATGGGTTAGCTTCTTTAAATATGTGAATTTACTTCTGCCTTGGCATTTTTTAACTTCTTTTATGTATTGATAACTTCTTCCACAATACAAATTCACATGTGTCAGGTTTGAGTATTTGTATTCCTTAAACTAACTGATGTTAACTGTGATGCCATAAATTCTCTGTTTTGTCAGAACTGTGAAGATTATTCTTTTATGTACACTAGTCAATGGTTCTCCCTTCCCTTTTGTAGCCAGCTTGCACAGTGTTTTAAGTTCTTATATTAGGAATGCTGCAAGAATCACATGTATTTCAATTTTTTCCCATCAAAATTCTGTCCTTTGAAATAGGACAGTTTAATTCATCTGTAACAACATATTTCTCTTAGAAATTACCATTTAGATTGCCCTCATCATAAAGATTCTTCATATATTCTTTCCAACACCAGCCCTTTTACCTGATATTAAAATTTTTCTCCATAAAAACCTTTTAGAGCAATTGTATGCAGGACCGGTGCTAGGAATTTTGGACCCGGGGTAAAATGGGCGACCATTTTTTTTTTTACACTCTACAAACTGGCCGGACAACAATGGGCAGATTCTTGGCTTCGAGGCCGGTGATTGGGCCTCCCCTCCCATCGGTCGATGGGCCTGGGTATATTTGACCCACTTACCCCCTCCCCTCCCCAACACCGGCCCTGATCCTACACCAAATTTTTTCTTAATCAATCATACATTCAATTAACTCTATACCAGACCATATATTTCCTTGCTTCTATATAATTGTCTGGCAGCAAATTTATTTAGGAATTCATACATGAGCTGTTTGTTTATTTAAAACATGTTGCTGCAGTTTAGTTTCTTTATCATGACCTTCATTATTCTTCCTTTCCTTTCGTTCATCGATTTCAATATAATCTCCTGTTTTACAAAATTTTTGTACTACTTAGTACCTTATTTCTTTGATTTCTTAGCTATCTTCCTTTCCAGTATATATGAATAATTAACTTATGTTTTTTCAGTCGTATACATTGCTTCTGAAACAGTTTAAAAGCATAATATATAATTTTGAGTCACCAAAGTTTTCCAAATTTCTTCTCCTCTTACAATTTTCTAAAAAAAAATTTTAACTGCTTACTCTTTTATTCATTTCCATCCCATAAACCAAAATTACCTGTGATATTTCCTTCTTTCACTGTACTATTATCATTAGCCTTGCCTCACCTGATGTCATTTTACACTTCCTCAATGTGTTATCATCGTCTTGATGAACTGGCATGAATACTTAGACCACTGCTTTTGCAATCCCAGCTTCTGCTCTCATTGGTATGGATCTGTCACAGTGCTGTTCATAGTGCCTTGCACCTTTTTTTCTGTTTTATGTCTGATTATAACTCCTGCTTCTGTTATTTCAGTGTTAGCTATTTGGTGCTTCACAGAGCAAAAATATTCTTCCATTTATCTTAGTAATTCAAACAGTAGCCTGATAAACCTTGTCCTTTCTTAGTAGTATTCACACAGAGCTTGGTGGTTGAGTGGTTAATGTTCTGGTCTCACATTTGGGAGGATGCCGGTTCGAATCCCCATCCGGGCATCCAGATTTGGGTTTTCCCTGGTTTCCCCAAATCACTCCAAGCGAATGCTGGGATGCTTCCTTCAAAAGGCCTTGGCCGAATTCCTTCCCATTCCTTGTCCCCAGTCCCATTCCACCTCTAATGACCTCAACTTCAAAAAGGCATAAAGCCACAAGTTAAAAAAAAGGTAGTATTCACATAGAAAGCAGATTAAATAGCTTACAACAATGACAAGAGAGAATCCTGGACCCCAATTAGTATTTTATACTCTTGTTAAAAGACCACTGCAAAACAAAGTTGGATCCTTAACCTAGAAGAGGTTGTAACTATTCCTTGGATAAAAGTGCACCATATGTAAGAGAAATTGTCATCTGGTTCAAACATAATCTTCATAGGTTAACTGCTAGATTTTGTCAATGAAAGATGAGTCTTTGTGAGTGTACTCTGTTGCCATCTTCAGGCGTGATCCTGAAACTGTGACAAAAAGAGCAGAGAATCAGACCTGAACACCGAGATTGGAGGACAGCGAATTCGCCGTCCTACCTATCATTCGGGAGGACCGGGATTAAACCCGGTTCGGCCATCCTGACTGTGGTTTTCCGTGGTTTTCCTCAGTCAATTTTGGCGAATGCTGGGATTTTTCCCTACAAGGCCACGGCCGACTTCCATCCCTCATCCCTCCCTTTAGGTCAGTAGACTGACAAGGATCCTTCAGATCCTCCAGCAGCCCACCTCCCAGTCTTTACCTGGGAGGAATGAAATTTATATCAGACCTGAAGATGGCGGCAGAGTAGACTGCCAAAAGCTCATCTTTTGTTAACACAATCCGGCAGAGAACCAGTGAAGATTATATTCCAGCAACATGCCAGGAAAGCCTTTGTTCACAAAACTAATATATTCACTTCTTACCATTTGAAACACCAGTTAAATTTATTTTTTAATCAAAATTTTTGCGAATAAAAACATGGATAGTTACAAATCATTTATATAATGACCACATTTGTACCCATAGCTGTCAATGCCAAAGTGCTGTGTCCACTGCTGGTCAATGGTGCTCCTAGTTCCCCAGAGGTCAGAAGCTGTCTGCTGGTAATCATATTGGTCAGAAGATTGTTGCTGACAACTGGGCAGGAATGCTGACTGTGGCTGGTAGCTGCTGCTTGGACGCATCCAGCTTGTGCCCATACAGGCACTCATGTGGGACCCTGTACATGAGACATAACCAATCATTTATTGTAAATAAGGAAGAAACACTAAAACCTAATATGATTATTGACACAGACTGAAACAAGAAAGTAACCACAGCTAAACAATTTGTTAGAGAGAAACACTTGATATATCTTAAAAATATTACAGGGAAATACACAATTAAACAGTTCTGTATTAATCTCATACTACTAGCTTTGAATATGTATCTTTCAAATCTTCATTAGATTCCAAGCAATGAAAGCCAACTTGGCAATCACCAGATGCCCATACTATTGTTAGCAGCCATATAAAACCAGAGTTAGATAGATAGATAGATAGATATGTTCACTTTGATCCCATGTGAGAATAATCTCGGGGATGTGGAACAGTACATACACTTATTAGTAATGTCAATATTACTATATAATTGATAATATTATTATATATTGACAACAAGTTAGCAACAACCCATTAGTATAACCAATATCTCCTGTAATCTACAAATACAATCCCGAGTTAATTAATACTTATTATGTGGAACAGTGTATACACTTGTTACCAGCATCTAATAAACAGTTATTTTCTTACCAACCAGTTACCATGTAAGGTTTCACTGTAATTTGTGACTACATATTATATTATGTTAGTTGCTATTTATGTGGAACAGTACACACACCTATTAGCAATATCAATTATATTACCAACAACTCATAAGCAGTCAATTACTTAAAAACCTGTTAATATGATAATTTTTCACAGCAGTTTTTGAGTGCATGCTATCCCATGTTAGTTACTATATATAAGTGAAATTTTGTAAACAGTGTAATTAGTTCATTTGTCAAGTTTCAACAGAAAGAAAAACCATATATCATTTTAGTAATTGTGGATAATTTTGTCACCTTCCCCTTCCATACACCATATATACTATTTTATCAGTCATTCTTAGTTACCAAATTCCAAGAAGAAAATTCTTTTATAGAGTAAAATGGGTTCTGAAGCAGAAACTCTTTCAGTTTGGACTTAAAGTAGTTGGGTTTTTGTAGATAACATTTAATTTCTGTTGGTAATACATTGAATAAGGAAGCTCCAGTAAATGTTAGCCCTTTCTGAACAATTGACAGTGATTTGTAATCCTTGTGAATATTATATTTATTCCTAGTATTATGGCTATGTATGTCAGCATTAAGATTGAAGTGTTCAGGATTTTCTACTACAAATGATAATACAGAGTATACATACTGTGCTGGCATTGTTAGAACACCGAGGTTTTTAAATAGATTTCTGCACGGTGTCTGTGGGTTTGCTCCACAAATAGTTCTTATAGCACGCTTTTGCAATTTAAATACCCTCTGTGCTTGTGACGAGTTTCCCCAGAATGAGATGCCATAAGTGAGCAGGGAATGAAAATATGCAAAATATACTAACTTTCTGGTTTCTATATTAGCTATTCTAGATATTACCCTCAGTGAAAATGTTGCAGAATTCAGTTTTTTAAGAAGTTGTTGAATATGCTGTTTCCAGTTCAATTTGTTATCTATATATACACCCAGGAATTTTGTGAAACTGCTTTCATCGATTGCTTTTCCTTCTGATAATACATTATAGCTGTCCTTTGTTTTATTTTTTGTAACAAACTGAAGTAACTGTGTCTTTTCTACATTAAGTATTAGTTTGTTGGCATTAAACCACCTGTTAATTTTCTTTATAACTTCATTTGCTGTGTTTTCGAGGTTTTGTGCTGATGGGTCTTTCAAGGATATGCTAGTATCATCTGCAAAGAGCACCATGTGTTCATTATCACCTAGTATATGTGGGAGATCATTTATATAGATTAAGAACAGCAGAGGACCAAGAATTGAACCCTGAGGCACACCACATTTAACTATACCCCATTCAGAGTTTATAACATCTCCTGTATTAACATCTTTCAGTGATACACATTGCTTTCTATTTTCCAGGTATGATTTAAACCAATGTCCTGGCTTACCACTAACTCCATAGTGGTCTAATTTACCTAGTAGAATTTCATGATCAACACAGTCAAAAGCCTTAGCAAGATCACAGAATATACCTAGGGAATTTAATTTTTTATGCATTGATTCCAGTATGTTGTTTACAAAAGCAAAAATTGCTGAATCTGTTGAAACGCCTTGTCTAAAACCAAACTGTACTTTACTGAGTAGGTCATTTTTTTGTAAATGTGCATACACCCTTCTGTACATTGCTTTTTCAAAGATTTTTGAAAATGCTGGTAGAAGTGAAATGGGTCTGTAATTCTCAATTTTTGAGGTATCACCCTTTTTATAAAGCGGTTTGATTATTGACTTCTTGAGTGAGTCAGGGAAGATACCTTCTTCAAAAGAACTATTACAAATATGACTAATAACTCTACTAATGCTGGTGTTACATTGTTTCACTACATGGGTTGAAACCTCATCATAACCAAATGACTTTTTATTTTTGAGGGATTTAATAATTTTTTCAATTTCATTTTGACTGGTGGGAAATATAGACATAGGTGCTGTTTTTGGTGACAAGGATTTAAGTATTGCTATAGCATCCATATTCCCAATATATTTTCCTTTTATTTTTTCAGCAACTGTTAAGAAGTAGTTATTGAAAGCATTTCCTACATAAGAGGGGTCAGTTACAAGCTTATCATTAATGCTTATAGATATAGGTTTATGTTCAAGGGATGATACAGTTGTTTCTCTTTTAATAATGTTCCAAACACTTTTTATCTTATTATCTGAACTACTAATCTCATCGTTTATGGCCAAACGTTTAGCTTCTTTTATTACTTTGGTTAAAATTCTACAGTAAGTTTTGTAATGTTGTCTGAGAAGCATATTATCAGTATTCCTAACTTTTACATACAATTCCCTTTTATGTCTGCAAGATGTTTTAATACCAACTGTACCCAATTTTTGTTTACTCGTTTTTGACCAATTGGAACTAGTTTTGTAGCGAGACACCTTTTGTAAATTTCTGAAAACCTTTGGTGAAAGTAATTGAATTTATTGTTTACCCCTTTTAATTTATAAACAGTGCTCCAGTCCTCATTGAGAAGTTCATCATTTAATATTTTTATTGAATTGTTCTTTAATGGCCTAACTCTGACAAATCCTTTCTTTTTGTTACATTCATTTCCCACAACATCCAAAATATTTATTTGAGCATTATGGTCTGACAAACCATTTTCCATTGGAACTGTTTCATATATTTCTAATTTATTGTGCTCTACAAAAATGTTATCAATAATGGTACTACTATCTTTTTGTGTTCTAGTTGGGAAATTTACAGTTTGATAGAGATTGAATGATCTAAGCATTCCTAGAAGATAATCTGTCTGGTTACATTCTACAGCAAAATTTATGTTGAAGTCTCCACAGAGGATAATTTCCCTTTTAGTACGTGATAAGTTTATTAGAACCGCCTCAAGTTTATTACAAAATTTACTGAAGTCTCCTGTGGGAGCCCTATAAACTGTCAGCACTATAAGATATTTGTTTTCTAATTCTAACTGTATTGCACAACATTCAAAATCTTTTTCTATACAGTATTTACTTACATCTAACGATTTTGTCTTGGTATTTTCGCTTACATATATTGCTGCACCACCCATCCTCATCTCTGACCTGCAATAACAAGAAGCTAATCTATATCCAATAAAAGGGAGGAGACCTATTTCAGAATTCCTTCATAACTAATGTTAGTGAAAACTAGCTTTCCTTGTTGCATCAACCTTTGATAGTGTTTAGTTTGGAAATTAATAGTAAATCGGAGAAAACAGGTAGTGGCTTCAAAATCGCTCAGTAGCCATTTTGGAATACGTAGAATCATTTAAAGTAGGTTTCAAAGACATTAGTTATTAGTTCGGTTGAAATTCGTATTCCACATGACTTTCGAGCAAATTGTTAGATAATAGTAAACATGGCTTGTTTAGTATCAAATGAAATGGAATTCAATTAGAAGTAAAATAAAAGTTTTTTGAGCCTCATAGCAATAAAATTGTAGAAATTAGAAGCAGTTTTGAGTAAAACAGTAAATGATTTTATATAGCTGAAAAGTTGAAGATACAAAAATTTTCATAAGAATCGAAATTTACATTTACTTAAAATCCTAGACACTGTTAAAATTTCAGATCAATAGGAGTAGGGGGAGCCAAGAATGAAAAATTATTGTGTAAAATCGGTGCAAGAATACATAGTTTTCACATTCCGGAAGGGCAGTTGACCATCGTACCTGGAAGAGTTTTGGCCAGGCCATTTGTATTACTGACAGGGACTATATGGTGTCTTTTGCTGGTTATCACTGGAGTGGATAGGCTGTTGGTTTGTGTAGCGCTTAGCTCTTTAAAGCAGGAAGTGTAGCACAGTGATGCGTGTGTGGGGCAGAAATCTTGAGATTGAGGACAGTAGAACAGTTTAAGATAATTTCAGTGTGACTTTTAAATGTTTGTAATGGAGCTAGGTCTGATCTGATTGCTTTTCATAACTTGCAGTCAATGAACTTGGTGAAGATTTTCCGATTACCTAGCGATTGTTTGGACTTGTATCATTTTTTTGAAGAATATGGTGAAACTTTGTTTCACTTAGCAGCAGAGATATTTATTATTATATGAACCAGCGACACATTTAGGCTATCTGGCCCCCTAGGCTATACAGGTGTTTTAGGCCCCCCTGTCACTTGCTTAAATTAATTTTTTGAAATATTCCAAATTCGGACCAAAAAATTTATGGGCGACCTTTTGACTATTTTTTTATAGCTCTACTACTGCCACAGGCAGGAGATCCAGGGTTGTGGTGTGGGCCCCCTCTTTGTGGTGTGGGCCTCCCCTTTGTGGTGGGGACCACTAGGCTACATCCTGTGTAGCCTATGTTTAAATGCGGCCCTGATATGAACCTTAACTTTCCTAATTTGGGGTTTAATCTACAGTAGTTAGGTGGTGGCCGTAAGAATTTAGAACAATTGAATATCCGAAGGCACATGAGTAACATGTTTGGAGTTGAGCTGACTGTTTATTATAACCCAGTAAACATTTTATCCTCACAGCCAGTAAGTTAGGTAGCTGAGAACAAAACCAAACATTTTGGTATTTTTTTCCTGTCATTATGGATCAAGCTAAACTAACTTAGGATCTCAACAAAACTACCATTTGTAGTTACTTAAGTTAGTAATTAACACATAGATTAGAATACTTATATAACAATGAGTTACATGGCTTCTGATGAGACATGGACCAAAATTGTAGATTTTAGTTATAGCTAATGCATGGATTAAAAAATAGGAGAATTTTTAATTCCGATAAATTTCATAGATCTTCAAGAATATATATATATATATATAAAAAGAATGGGTAGTTAGATGAGTGCCACAGGGCAGCATATTGGGACTATTGCCATTCATTATTCTAATGAATGATAGTGTTGATGGTTTACTATCAGAAGTTAGGTTGTTTGCAGATGACATAAAGCTATATAAAAGAATCAAAAGAGTACAAGATTGTGAACAGCTGCAAGATGATCTGGACAGGATATCTAGCTGTGTCGGGAAATGGGATGAATATAAATGCAAAGAAGAGTCGTCATATTAGATACACAGATAAAAAAAACTAAAGGTTGGTTATGACTACAAGGTGGGAAAACAATAGCTTGTTGAAGGCTTGAAATGTAAATATCTTGGCATAATATTTGATAGTAAGCACAACTGGACAGGAGACATTGGGCAGGTAGAAGGAAAAAGTTTTGAAATTCTCCACTTGTTGGAGAAAGTGATGAGGGGATGAACTTGAGAAGAAATGGAATTAGGTTACCATACATTGGTCAAACCATTGATTGAATTTGGTGGTGTAGTATGGGACCCACATTTTGGTATCAAGTACAGAAGCTGGAGGGGATGCAAAGAAGGCTGCAAGATTTGACAGGAACTGTAGAATAAAATCAGTATCTGATATGATAAAAGAGCTTGAATGGGATTCATTGGAAGACAGGAGAAGAGTGATGAGAGTCAACGGAATGTACAAGGCATATATTGGTGTTGAGATGTGGAAAGATATTGGTGTAAGAATTAAAAGTAATGCATTGAAGAGGAAAGATGACCATGACCATTAGCTAACACTTAATTTCATGCACAAGGGTGTGGGAAGATTTTCTTTTGTAGGTAAGGGGGTTAGGGATTGGAGTAAGTTACTAGGAGAATTGATGAATAATTTACCAAAAATGTTGAAACAATTTAAATCTGAAATTTGTAGAGGACAATAGTAGGTGGATACAGAAGAGGGGGGAAATGGGTGTGTAGGGAAATTGCCACCAGAGTGTGCGCTCCACTGCAATTAATTTAAATTAAACTAACTAAGGAAATTACCACTGGAGTGAGTGTTCTATTGCAATTAAATCTATAAATTACTGTTTGGGTTTTAATGTAATGTAGCACAGTGTTATTCATACAATTATTAATATCCCACAATAATCATCATAAAATATATCCAAATAAGGAAAAGAGTAGTGGTTGATTTTACTTTTGTATTGACATGTGTAGTTCTCTCACTCTGACATGTATAAAAATAGCAAAGATATTATTAAATAGCCCATGATAGACTGATATTATGATACAGTGAGAGAATATAGATGATATTTTGACTGTGTACTTATAAAACAGTATCTCTGTCCATCCTCCAGACAAGAAGATTTTAGATATTATTAACATAAAAGCCTTTTGAGTATAACACTGAACTGTACCTGTAGTTCAACCACAAATATAAAATTCTTCCAAAGTATTTCAAGTGTTGGTGGAAATGAAGAAAGTGTTCCAGTTACCATACAACATCATTTATGTGCAAATTATGACAACTAAATCTGAAGTTTACCTACCACTTGTTTATTGTCAAATGTCAAACATAGCAGACTTTAATTTATATTATCACTACAGTAGAACTAACTAGGAGAAAAGAGTTGTCTTAAAGCTTGTGTTACAATGCTAAATTTCTATAATTAAATTTTTGTAGTAGTAACTATACATATCATCTACTGATAAGTTTGTTCGTTTTCTGAACAAACTTAAACTGTTATTAATATTTATTAAGCAGAAAATCAGCTAACATTGTCTTATGTGGTGATTTTAATGTAGTATTTTTTAGTAACCTACCATATAAAGCTATGTTAAAATACAATCTGAATCAGGTAGTTAATTTTCTCACTTGAATAATGAATAACAGTTACTCAGCATTAGGTAATGTTTTCTAGAAGTCTCAAAATTCTGTTGCACAATCATGTGATATATTAATGAACTTTTGGATTATGATGTCTAGTTATAACAATCAACACTTTAATATGAACTACTGTAGCTCGAAGAGTAAAGCTTTAAAGGCTTTGCATGCAATAATTGATGATTCAATTATTTAGTATAGAAACTTCCTTGATAAAACAAATTAGAAACATGGAAACATGATTACACTGCAAAAGATATGAATGAAAAATACCTTTTTAGTAGCACTGTTCTAAATTACATTTCAAGTTGCTTCCCCATGAAAAGGTGTCGAATTACTAGGGGGAGAACAAAACATAGATAACTGTGGGCGTTAAAACGCCATGCATTTCTAAAAGGAAATTATATATTTCCTTTTGGAATAGTCACAATGCTAATATTAAAACACATTACAAGCAGTACTGCAAAACACTGAAATGGGTTATTAAAGAATCTAAAATAATGTACTACGAACATAAGATAAACCACTCTTATAATAAAATTTAGACAGTATGAAACAGAGTACAAAATGAAACAGGAAAGAACAATCATGTCAGCAAAGACTTTCATATGAAACAAAATTCAGTAGAATCCAATTTTTTTAATTTCTGATATATTTAATAAACATTTTTTATCTGTTGGTGGTAAGTTGACCTGAGGTAACTAAATGACTTGCAGTATGGATTTTGTCAATACAGGCTTTCAAGAATAATTTGTCACTGTGACTGTAAATTTAACTACTCCAGAAGAAGTAAGAAAAGTTATCATGTCTCTCAAGAACCAATACTCAAAGTGGTTATGATGGCATTTCCAGCAGATTAATTAAACTGTGTTCCACAGAATTAAGTATTATACAAAGTTATCTGTTGAGGGTAGTTTCCAAGAATGGCTTAAATGTGCTGAAGGTAAACCACTTTATAAAAAGGGGGATAACTCAACTGCATCAAATTACCATCCTGTTTCATTAGTAACAGCCTTCTCCAAAATTTTTGAAATCCATGTAAAACTTAGTTTACCAACATCTAAAAAGAAATATTCTAATTAAAACATAATTAGGTTTTTAAAAGGTTCATTGCTTTAATTGACAATATTTTAGAAGGAATTAATGATAAATCAACACCTGTAAGAATTTTCTGTGGTCTTCCTAAGACATTTGACTGTGTTCATCATGAAATTCTGATACAAAAATTAAAGTATTGTGGTATAGATGACATGATAAATAATGGTGTAATAAATTGCTTAGTTTTACTTTTTGAATAGAAAACAAAAAAATGTCACTGGAACATTTTAATACTATGTCATATGGTTCACTGTTTCCTATGTGAAGATTATCGGATGTGGAGTGCTATAAAATGGGGTGAATCAGAACACTTTTCAACTTCTTAAGTAGAAAAAGGTTAGAAGTTTTTATTTTTGGTTATGAATTTCAAACAAAATATTGGGTCTTACTTTGTTAAAATTGCTTTGAGTAAAAGAATAATTATTTTGTCACTTTTTGTGTACATATTTTTTTCATGGTGTTCTGAATCACCACACAGGTAGGTGTAAATTGGAATGCAAGTTATAATCTTTGTTTCTCTTCAGTTCAAGCATTGAATGGGTTATTTTGCAACAAGTAGTAATAATAAAGCAGTACATCAGATCCTGCAACAAGCATCAAAGTAGTCATTTGAATCCTAACACCTTTTTTTGCCACAAAAAAATCTTATAACTCTAGAACATTTTCACTAACTTCAATGTAGGTTCAAATCAATCATGCCTTTTGAAAAGAGAAGATCTGATGGTGTTCTCAGAAAACTAGTTTCCTGGCAACTCCTTGAAGCAAAAAAAGCCTCTTCGTCAACCACAGAAAATTTCCATGTTTGAGGAGAAAACTCACACAAACCCCTCATCTTCTGCATACAAAAATTGCGATAACGTAAAGTCTATATGCATTGCTCTTTTTTCAATATACTTCAGCCACTGGAAAGTCTTCCTGAGAAAAAGAATTACAAATCTTACAGCTTCCTGGAGCTCGAAAACTTTCTTTCTCAGAGGTTGTGGACTGTCTAAAATGTTTTTCACTGTCTTGTATTTAACAATATGAGATATCTTTTACTGCTCTTTTTATTTACTCCTCTTTGACATTTTTATCAAGCCCTTAGGCTTCCAGTTATTCAAATAATTGGTGTTCTGAATCACCCTGTAGAATTGGATGTGAAAAGTTTTAATGAGAAGTGGAAACTATTATGGTCTGCTGTTGTACAGTCATACATCATTTGGGAAACTATTATTCTTTACCCTGCAATATTAGCAGGTTTGTAATTATACACAAAGTTTTGGAGAAGTAAAAATTTTATTAATTTTCTTGGATGTTGTGCCAACTCATGCACACAAGTTGTGAGTATAGCCAACAGCGTACGGTAAAACTTAATTTCTCAATTCACTATGATGTTAACTAGCTGGCAAAAAATTGGAACATATATAAATGATCTGCTCTGCATTATATCTAACAAATCAAAATTAGTCCAATTTGCAGATGACACAAGCATAGCAATTAAAAATATGCCAGATGTTTATACTGAACATATTTCAAATTACCGATATATCTTTTACCTTATTAATGGATAGCAGAAACAAATAAACTGCAGTTGAGCACTAAAAATAAGATAGGAAAGGGAAAGTTGACCCATCACTTACCACAGATAAAGGCAGGAGGCTGAGATAAACACGTAAGAAAACACAAAAACAAAAAATTGCACAATATTTTAGTGAGAAATGTTATTCATGTGAAAGGTCAAACATATGGTGGAAGGAAAGATGTGATCACAACCCAACCCGCCACATGTTGCAAAACTTCCTCAGTGTTGCCATTCAGTCCATAGGTAGAAATGTCATTCAGCAAATGTTCAGCAGCCTAAAAACTTGAAAGTGGTTTTCTCCTTGAGCTATCCTGCTCACACACTTCAGACACACAGGCATGCATCCAGTTATCTGGTATTCTGCTCTCACAGCACTAGATTCAAATACTGAATATGTAACTCTGGTGATAGTGCTGTAATCTTCTGTCAGTCAATCATCATTCTAATCACTGAGCTGCTCGGTGTTTTTACTGTACACTCTCGCCGTGTATCCTTCAGGGGGCATCTATTAATTACGTGTGTTCAGAATAGGAGAATGGGGTGGGGGGTACAGCAAAATCTCAATAAATTTCATCAAAAGGCACAGGGATTCAATAGAAATATCACATTTTTTTTTGTTTCAGATTCACATTCGACATTGGGGGGGGGGGGATGACTGACCAGATCTCACCAAGGGAAATGGGGAGATAAAATTTAAGAAAAAAAACAGAAAAAACAGCTCACATAATTAATGTACCCCCACTCATTGCAACACAATCCCTCCCTTTCATCAACTGTCACGGTTGGTCTCAGGTGGTAACATCTCTCGCCACCCAATCTGGGAAAGCTCCAAATATCAAAACCTTTCACATTTGTTCTTGTTTCTTAAAACAAGGGTATTGCTATGTAACTAAAATAATTTTCAATATTAATTTCATGCAATAATTGCAAGCAGTATTGGCTCTTAATACTAATTTCACATTATCATTATATGTGCGATAACATACCTTTTTATTAAAAAGCAAACTGTAAATAGCTGATCAAATTTGTCGCTGTTTATTTATGTTTGTTTGCTTAAATAAGTTTCCTTCACAGCAGTTGGGTAAGTATATATTTTTTTCTTTCTGATTAGGGTGGTAGGGTAACAGATTAGTTTGGAAATGTGTGGCCTAAACTTTCTTGATATGTACAATTTATATGGGTTCTTATAAGTGAGAGGAAGTAAAGGACAATTTCTTGTGGACATTCATCTAAAGATGGTTCACAAAGTAAGAACCTAAATAACCCTTGAACTTCTGAATAATAATAATATATTTCGATAAAGCACACATTCCGGTGGCAATCTCCTTACACACCCATCCAGGGCCGGTTTAAGACTACCGCAAGAACCGAAGTCGCAGGGGGCCCCACGCTTGAGGGTGCCCCGCCACGATCCCCTTCAAAATTTGTCCTTACTTAACGAACAATTTTCCTACTAAAATAAATAATCTACAAATTTAGAATGTTACCAAGCTGCGTTCACAATAGTCCTAGTGTTGAGAGCACCTTCATTGTTGATCCCATTTTCTCATAAACAGGACAGATTTAATGAATACCGCGATTGTCGTTCTTCTCTCGAACCGAAGACAATATAGCTTTCCATTCCTGTTCCAGTCGGTTGCCGGCTTCTTAGGAAATACGAGAAAAGTTTGATGTCGCTGACAGGCGCAACACGCCTTTCTGCTCACAATGCCGCCTGGCTGTTTGGGACTTTCGCTGTTAAAGGCCCATTCCCACGGCGCGTGGTGTGGTAGTACGCGCCTTTCATCTTTTACCGCTTGGCGGTGGGTCGAGGCGCGCCGTCCCTGCTAGCATATGCGGCGAAGATGACAGGTGACCATTACCAAGCGCCGAGGGAAGAGCCGTGGGAACGCAGCTTTAATGGAGGCAAGCGCGTTCGAATACCGTTGCTCTCCCCATGAGCTGATTGCCCTGATGTCGCGCATCGTCCGATCCAACGCCTCCAGAGCGCGTTTGTGAGTCATTGTGCATTCATCCCATAAGATGAGCTTGCAACATTTTAATAAATGGCCTTGAGCTGAGGACTTACTGATACTGGAAACTATGGTCTCGGTGTGATGAAGATCTAATGGAAGCTTATGAACAGAATGTGCCATCCGTCGACCGACCAACAACGTGGATGGCATCCCGGATGAAGCTACCGCCAAAACGCATCTGTTCGACGTGAGCTTCCCTTTGCTCACGTGTTTCCGCGGCCCTGATCTGAACTTGTTCAAGGCGAGCATCGCGCTGTTAAGGTGTGTCAGATGCCCGCATCCGTTTTGCTTGTTTAGCTTTCGGATTTACTGGTCCTATTGATTTCGCTTTTTTTCGGTGCTTTCTCCAATTCCGTTGCACTGATATGATCTGTGTGTTACTGTTTACTGATGCGAGCTCCAGTGGACTCGCTTATATAGTCCCTCTTGCAAGGGAAGGGGTGAAGACGGGTGTGAATGGAAACTTCTAGAACACTCTACTAGAATATTCGAAATTATTCTTGTTTTACCAAATATTAGATAGACGGTCTAGTCTAGACTCTAGAATACACTGAAAAGTTGAAGAAAAGTGAGTTAAATAATTGTAGTCGCTGGGAAGAAGAATCGAACCCGAGCTGCACGGTTGAAAGCCGCGCGCGGTACCGGTGAGCTAAAGCTCCAACTGCTTGGTGAAGCGGCGAGAGGGCTACTTGGGCTGAGCCCTGCTCGGCCGGGGTAGAGACACGTCCGCTGGGGCTCGCGGAGTATTACCGATTGTGGTGGCATTTTTAAGCTCCACAAACTAGCCGGGCGACAATGGGAACGGTCTGAGGATACAAACAGACCTATGAAAATTTATTCAAGTGGGTTGATGAAAGAATCAGTTTGCCGATCTATGTGAATAACTTCAGATTTTACTACCATCTCATGAACATGGTGTCTCATTCGCTTTATGTCCTGTTATTTGGTACCAGTAGTCATCGTACCTTGGGCTGACTGCATGTTGGCGGACGCTGCTGCGGCGGCGGCCGCCATGTCTGGCACGCCGTGGCTAGACGCAAACTGGAGTGCTCCGAACGCTATCTGCTGCGAGGCGCCGCAGTGCTTGCGCCATCGGGCGCGGCGGTTGCTGAACCACACCTGTCAACATCATTTTTAATTAAAACGACTCTCAAAACTTTCAAGTGTCGTAGATGATTGAGGCAGACTTGCAGCTAAGACCTATTAGAACAATGAGGATAAATTGGATAAGACTTAAATAAAATCGGTTATTCCTTCTATCCGTATGACAAATTTAGCTAAATTAATTGATTCCAAATTGTGACCATTGTATTTTGTGGCCGTTACATAAGTGATTTTATTCAGTTTAAAGAAAATAAACATTGAACTCATCCTTGCTTTCATTCTAAACGAGTGGCCACATGACCTTCACAATGCAATTTTAGTAACACAAATTTTTTCGTGACATAATTTTTTTATTTATTTACAATGTAGATACCCAATAAAATTTTCTTCGTTTATCATTGTAAATTGTAACATTATTTAGGATTTACGAATTTAATTTGTTCATACTAGGTCTATTGGTCACAGCGTTTCCTCAAGCCGAATAGCGTGTTTACTTTTTAAAAGTTTTTCTAGAATTTTTCCAGTGATGGACTCCTTAGGGATTTAACTATGATCGCCACGGACCCATTAGTAATAATAATGATGACAATTGGAAGTTGGTTAGACTAGAACAGTCATTTGGTAGTTCGACACGTATCTCACATATTGTGGCCAGACTTGGAGTGTTCTATTTATGCTTTGGTAATTATTATTTTTATTTTGTCTGCGGGCCCCAGATTAGGAAACCTTGGTTTATTATGTTATAGAATTCACGAGATTGGTTCGCCTGCCGAGAGGGTAGTGGCCCACTGTTCTCTCCATCGTAGTCGAGAATTACGAGCTGCTATTTTGATTCCTTTGTAGCTACGAAGTGTGGCCAAATAATTACTAAATAATTAGGCTTGGCACGACGCAGAACTACCAAATTAACACATCACACTATGCACGATAGTACAGAAAAGTATTTTAACTGCGCAAATTTGGGATCATATCAGACTACTTCAAAAAATTTTGACGTACAATTTTGGGCATCTTAATTAGCAGAGTGTATGTTTGATCAACATCCAGAGAACTTGTTTGTATAGTCCCGCAAATGTGTACTAGATTAGTGATTGTCAGAGGCATAACAGCCATTTCCTTTCCTTAGTGTCTGCAAGTGATTCAGAAAACACCAATTCAATATAGTGTGCTGTGTGTATGAAGATTTAAAGATGGAAGAGAATTAAACGCAGAGCCAAAACGTTCAGGCCTAATATCCCAAAGGAGGCACAGACCACACAGATATAAGTATCAATCCGAGGGACAAATCACCAGCAACATTTTAATATGCTTTCTATTCACATGCAATGCGGAGAGGTTTGGTATCTAACCCACGACACAAAAGTTGACGTTTAGGAATTGTGCACCATCATGTTTCCTGTCGAGCTGGCCATGTCCCGAATTTCAAATAACTTCGTCACGATGTATTAACGATTTCAGGTACGAAGCGGGTAATCAGGCAAGAAATTATATACAATTCAAAAGGAAAGTGATTATCACGAGTATTCGGACCTCCACAGACCTGTATGCGTGCTTCTGACAGTCCTGTCCTCCTGGCGAGTTCCTCCCTGGTGTAGACGTCAGGGTACTGAGTGCGCTGGAAGGCCCTCTCCAGAGTCTCCAGCTGGTCTCCAGAGAAGGTGGTCCGTGAGCGGCGCTGCTTGCGCTTCAAGGGGATTCCAGGCTCAGATTCCGTGTCGGAGTCGCATCGGCCTGGAACGATGTCAACACGTCAACCATCTTCTCAGTGCCCAGTTATACATAACAGAATATCATTTATATCAGGACAATTATTTCAAACTGGAAAACATTGTGCAACCAAACAATCACATCACTGGCAATATAAATACCCAAATACTAAATAAATAATTTACTTCGTATCATTTTTATATTCATTTATTATTTGTACATTGGGATAGTTTCTTCCTTTGAGACTATAAGGAACCATTGATTTGCGTTTGTACAATAATATTGTCGCGTTGGAACCGGGGCAGGTGTGAATTCGAAGGTTACTTGTCAATGAACACAGCACTTAAACTGAGAACAGGTTTATTGAGAACTCAAACGTACACGCAGCACTGACTGCCTCTTGGGCAGAATGCTCTTCTATTTATACACAGATAGAACGTACTAGAGATTACAAGAGTAGTTAACAAGTGAAATGTGTAGAAGTTACAAGTGACCTTAGGAAACATGTAGAATCTTCTGGAAATAATAAACAGAATTAAATAATTTTTGTCAGTGGGCGGGATTGAACCGGCGACCTTCGGTACCGCAATTCGTGACGCTACCCGCTGCGCCATGCTGGCAGACGGTACACTGGCGTTCATGCGGCATTGCTCCCTCTCCTGAGGAAAACAGCGTCCCGCTGTTAGATTTCTTTTGGGGCACGCTGAAGTGTCCTGGATCTTGATCTTGTCGTGGGTCCTCTGTATGGCAGTTCTGGAGGGCCCCTCCTGTTTGTACTATTATCTTCCTGTCCGACTTCCTCAGTATCCAAACCGTCCTCAGAGTCCTTGAACAAGAAGCTGGTTGTGCCTAGCTGCTCGTCAGGATTGTAGTAAGGCTTCATGCGGAGGACGTGAACAATGTCCCTTCGCTTTCGTCGTTTCGAAGACGGCTCATAATCCTCGACTTCGTATGTGACGTCTGACCGGCGGCGTATGACACGATACGGACCAAAGTACCGCTTCAGTAACTTTTCTGATAGCCCAACCTTCCGGACAGGGGTAAAAATCCATACGAGATCTCCTGGGTTGTACGCAACAGGTCGGTGCTTGCCGTCATACCGCTGACGGTCCTTCTCCTGGGTGGCCAGTGTTCGTATGCGAGCCAGCTGTCTTGCTTCTTCGACCCTGGTAATGAGCTGTTTTATATAGTCATCCTGAGTGTCGTCCGGCTGGAATGGGAACAGCGTATCCATTGTGGTCTCAGCTTCACGGCCATGGAGCAGAAAAAACGGAGTGAAGCCTGTCGTATCTTGCCTTGCTGTATTATAAGCAAATGTGACCACTGGCAGTATTGTATCCCAATCCTTCTGCTCAACATCCACATACATCGACAGCATATCGGCTAATGTCTTGTTGAAGCGTTCTGTGAGACCGTTTGTCTGAGGGTGGTATGCAGTTGTCATCCTGTGGACAACGTCGCAGTCTTGACATGACCTCTGATACTAGTCTTGACTGGAATACCTTTCCACGATCGGATATCATCACACGTGGTGCTCCATGCTTCAAAATAATGTCTTCTACTAGAAATTTTGCAACCTCTGGAGCTTCTGCAGTCGGCACAGGTTTGGTGACAGCGTAGCGCGTGAGGTAGTCGGTGCAGACTATTATCCATCGGTTACCGGTTGTCGACTTCGGGAACCTCCCCAAAAGGTCGATCCCAATTCGGTGGAATGGAACTGCTGCAGGTGGAATTGGTACTAGATGACCTGGAGGTAATTGCGGCACATGTTTCCGTCGCTGGCACTCTTTACAGTGACTCACATAATGCTTGACAGATCGGTAGAGACCCTTCCAGTAATACCTGCGTCTGATTCGGTCCAGGGTCTTCACAAATCCCAGATGACCGGATATTGGAGCGTCGTGGAAATACTTGAGAATAGCTGGCTGGAGATGAGCTGGAACGACCAGAAGCCACTTGGGGCCTAGTGGATCGCAGTTGTTCTTATACAATGTCCCATCTATCAATTGAAACCCTCCTTTGGCCGGTTCTCCTTTCTCCAAGGCGTCTATGGTTCTTAATAACTCTGAATCTTCCCTCTGTTCAGCTGCAACGTCACCTAATTCAGCGAGGGCTGAAATTCCATTCATGCTGTTGTGTTCTATTAAAGGATTCCTTGAAAGGCTGTCGGCATCCTTGTGTTTGCGTCCGTTTTTGAATACCACCGTGACGTCGTACTCTTGAAGTCTAAGTGCCCATCTTGCTAGTCGACCTGATGGATCCTTCAAGCTGGTTAGCCAACATAAAGAATGGTGGTCTGTCACGACGGTGAAAGGTTTGCCGAATAAATACGGACGAAACTTGTTGATAGCCCAGACAACTGCGAGGCATTCTTTCTCGGTTGTAGAGTAGTTTATCTCGGGCTTAGAGAATACTCTTGATGCATAGGCTATCACCTTCTCAGCACCTTCCTGAATTTGCACAAGCACTGCACCGATCCCATAACCGCTGGCGTCAGTGTGAAGTTCAGTTTCTGCATTCTCGTCGTATAAGGCTAGAACTGGTGCGGAAGTTAGAGCCTCCTTAAGTGCCTGGAAAGATCTTTCTTTAGTTTCATCCCAGTAAAACTTGGCGTCTCCCTGCAAAAGTTCTTGCAGTGGACGTGCCATGTTACAGAATCCTTTTATGAAACGCCGGAAGTATGAGCACAGCCCAAGAAAGCTTCTCACATCACGAATGTGCTGAGGAGTTGGAAATTCCATGACTGCCCTTACTTTATCTGGATCAGCGCGGACGCCATCTCCGTTGACCAGGTGCCCCAGGATTTTTATCTCTCTGGCGACGAAGAGGCACTTCTTCGGATTGAGGCGGAGTCCTGCAGTCTGAACACACTTCAGCACCGTTGACAGGCGACTCAGATGTTCTTCAAATGTTTTCGAGAAAACAACAATGTCATCTAAATAACAAAGACACGTCGTCCACTTAAGGTGTCGAAGTAAGTTGTCCATCATGCGTTCGAATGTGGCCGGAGCGTTGCATAATCCGAATGGCATTACTTTGAATTCATAGAGGCCATCAGGTGTAATAAAAGCCGTCTTTTCTCTGTCAGCTTCGTCAACCTCGATTTGCCAGTAGCCTGTCTGCATGTCCATGGTTGAGAAGTATGTAGCTCCTTTCAAGCAGTCTAAGGCGTCGTCGATGCGCGGCAGTGGGTAGACATCTTTCTTTGTGATTTTGTTCAGCCGCCGATAGTCGACACAGAATCGCCACGTACCATCCTTCTTCTTTACGAGGACCACCGGAGATGACCAAGGACTCTCCGAAGGTTGAATAATGTCATTATGCAACATCTTCTCCACTTCCTCTCGAATTATTCGCCTTTCGACTGGTGACAATCGGTACGAGCGCTGGCTAATGGGCGGATGATCCCCAGTATTGATACGATGCTTTATCGTGGGCCGTTTCGTCTGACCTTTTTTTTGCTGGGGTGTGAATACACCAGAGAATTGGCGTAGTATAGCTAACACCCGGTGGTGTTGTTCCTTGGTCAGGCCGGACCCTATTGGCAGTTCCATAGTTGTTTCCTCCAGCGTGTTGTCGGTACTAGTAACAGAGCATGGATCTTCGTTAATGACGTTGAGCTCGCCCTCCTGGACTGGTTCAGCTGTCCCTATGCACATTCCCTTGGGGATAATTTGTGACTGCTCGTGACAGTTGGTGATCCAAATGTCTCCTCGACCACCGATAATGCTTATGATAGCCGCTGGTATGTAGATTTCTTTCGTGAGCCTAATAAACTTTCTACTATCGACAAGCACTTCAAGGTTGCGGTCGTCCGTGTTTTTGACTGGGACTCTTCTCATTGCGAACGGCGGGATTGTCACGTTGTCAACGGCGAATAACTTCCCAGAAGATTCTGTGTTACGTGTACCCGTCGCAACGACTTCTTCAATTTGCAGCTCAGACGTTCCACAGTCAATGACAGCTTGGGATGCCTTAAGGAAGTCCCATCCAAGGATGACATTATGACTACATTCTGTTAAAATGACAAATTCAACTGGCTGGGTCCTGTTGTTGATGGTTATTCTCGCGACACAAGCTCCAGCTGGCTGGACGTACTTTCCATTTGCGACCTTTAGCACAGTTGCCCCCGTATCACGGAACATTGTCTTCTTTAGTGTGCGACGATAATTGTCCGACAATACGGAGAAAGAAGCTCCTGAATCAACCAGCGCCCGGACAGGTTGGCCGTCGATTATAACGTTGATGAGATTTCCCGACATCTTAGTGACTGTCATCCATGGAGGATTTTCATCTGCGGCGGCCTCACCTCCGTAGATGGTCGCCTTGCTTAGTTTTCCTGCGTGCGGCGGCTAGGGGAGCGGCTGGTAGCTCTGTCCGGCGACGATGAACGGCAGCGGCGCGTCGGGGATCGACCTCGTCTAGGGTACGGCGATGGGCTTCTTCCCGTAGGTCGACCGAACTCGTCAGCGGGTGGCTGCCTGGGGTAGAACTGTTCTGATGGCGGACGTCTTGCGGCAAAATAATCGTCAAATACTCGTCTTCTCTCTCTGCAGTAGCGTATGACATGTCCAGGGCGCCCACAGTGGAAACATACTGGCGCGTTGTCTTCTGTCCTCCAGACGTCCGTTCGTCTGCGGGACGTCATAGGTGCCGGAGGATTTGGTTGTGGCCGTGTCGGCCGGTTCCTAGGCTGCCGTTTGGCAGCTGCAGCATACGTCATATCAGGGCGAGGCCATTCTTCACGTCGAGTGCGATTGGCTCGGCAGACAGGAGCTATTGTCTGAAATACCTCTTTTTCCGCCGCGTCGGCTCCTTCATGACCCACTGGGCTTACATCCATGGCCATGATCTGATGCTCACTCGGTTCAAGAGTCCCAGCTGCCATGAACTGTTGTAATTCTTCTCTCACAATTTGTCGTATGAGAGACGCAAAGTCGTGCTGGTCTTCCACAACTGCCATAGGGACTACGTTGGGAAGTCTGTCATACTTCTTTCGCCCAACCCTCCTTTGTTGCATCTCCTCAATCCGCTGGCACCACTTGATGAACTCTTCCGTCGTAGCGACGTCTTTTATCAGAAGAGCTTGGTACATGTCTTCTGCAATACCTTTCATTAGGTGCGTGATTTTGTCGGCTTCAGTCATATTCGGGTTGACTACGTTGCATAGGGCCAAAACATCCTGTATGTAAGATTGCGTCGGCTCCCCATGTCGTTGGGCCCGGTTCTTCAGTTGTTCTTCCGCCGAGCGGATTTGTCGCTGGTGGTCCCCAAACGTTTTCTTAAGTTCCGTCTGGAACATTTCCCAGTTATTCAGTTTCTCTTCGTTGTTCTCGAACCACTGCTGGGCGGTTCCGTCCAGATAGAAATAAACATTTGCCAAGCACATGGTATGATCCCACCTGTTGTACTTGGCGACTCGGTCGAACCCTTTTAGCCATTTGTTAGGATCCTGTCCAGCGTCTCCAGAGAACACCGATGGGTGTCGAATGTGCAGCTGGCTTGCCGCCATGGGTTTCCTAATGACGCGGACTTTCGGAAGGACGTACTGAGTATATCCTTTGTAGTCCGGTTCCAGTCCGTGTAGGCGGCGACTTTTACGTTGCCTAATCGGAGCCACGACGATGCAGCTGTTGCACAGGGTACCCGGCGTCTCCACCAAACTATGTCGCGTTGGAACCGGGGCAGGTGTGAATTCGAAGGTTACTTGTCAATGAACACAGCACTTAAACTGAGAACAGGTTTATTGAGAACTCAAACGTACACGCAGCACTGACTGCCTCTTGGGCAGAGTGCTCTTCTATTTATACACAGATAGAACGTACTAGAGATTACAAGAGTAGTTAACAAGTGAAATGTGTAGAAGTTACAAGTGACCTTAGGAAACATGTAGAATCTTCTGGAAATAATAAACAGAATTAAATAATTTTTGTCAGTGGGCGGGATTGAACCGGCGACCTTCGGTACCGCAATTCGTGACGCTACCCGCTGCGCCATGCTGGCAGACGGTACACTGGCGTTCATGCGGCAATATTTTCTAACTAGCATTTGCCCAGTGCTGCGCTCACGTGGAGAGCCCTTTATATCTGACAGGAATTAGGGAAATGTAAATTAGTTACTTTCAACCAAACAAATTAATGGAAAGTCCCTAACTTTATTCCAAGAGCTATTCGAGACAAATTAGCGTTCACAATACTTTCGGAGAATTCGAAGACTTTTTACTGCAGAATGGATCTTAGAAAATATTGAAATACACTCAAATTTTCGTGAATATATATATCAGCAAACGAAAATAATTTATTTATATTTAAGAATACCAAGACAATTAAGAAACATAAAAAAATATTCACTTGTCAGGATTATTTGTTGAGAAGTAGGAACCCAGTTTCCTAAACCGTTCTCGAAACGTTATATCTACACTGCTTGGCCCAGTTAAGTGTAAAAAGCTGACGTGATTTCTTCGACTGGCTATTGAGGCTCTCCATGGGAAGGATTGTTAAAATATTGCCTAATGAACTTGAAAAAAGCGCGCAAATCGCTTCCACGCCATATCTTTATTATGACTCCTCTGTCATTACTTCATTCGTACGACTCATTCATTTCATCAGGTACTTTCCTTGAATACTCGGAAAAGTGATACTCAGCATTTTTTTTCGGCACTAGGGACCTTAGTTTCCATCTAATTTGTTCGAGATTTTTCTGCTCAGTATCCGAAAGTTTTACTATTGCATTTGATTTTATATTTTTAATTGATTTCGGTTGAGGTACGGAAAATTGTGAACCTTCAGCATTTATTTTTAATTTTTTTTTAAGATTCTCAAGTTTTGCTTTAATTGAATTTGATTTATTGCGGTCATCTTCAGCTTTCTCAGATTCCTTTAGCAAACTGCTCCGTAATATTCTAGATAAAAAATAATCTTTTAACAAACAATATGACTTTTTGGTTCTTTAATTGCTCCTCCTTCAAGCCCATACTTTTTTCCATTATCTGTTTTACTTTGCGGAAGGAGTCAGACAAGCCACGTCACTTTTTTTTTTTACTGTTTCTGCTAAACTTTGTATACGTAATAAATACATATCCTTTATGGTCGGCGGCACATATTTTGAAGAATTAGATTAATGTTGGTATGCGCGCAGATCAATGTGAGAGAACAGGCGAGACAAAGCCATCATGACCTCCCGTCGCTGCAAGCAACGAGAAAACATTTGCGGCAGCCTACCTATCCGGCGCAAGCAAGATTTCGGCAGAGTATCTAGAGACTGAGTCAATGACATCCCATTTTTTTATTTATTTATTTTTTTTTTTAAGTCACTTGACTTTGACCTTATCTGTGATGATCTTACTTAATGTATATGTGAAATATTACACGGTGACTCCAACATTAATGTTTCAGGTTGAGCTGTTTGTGCACTGTCTGTATGGGTTAATGCTTGGTAACTCGAAACGCATTAAAACAGTATTCAGTTTCCTGCATGTACAGCGTCTTTATGTTTATAATTTGATCGCTGGTTACTGGTACCGAAAACCCATTCCAAATCACCTTTACCAACCCCTAAAAATTAAACAGGGTATTATGGTTTAATAAAAAACTACCGTTGTAAAGTGCGAGGTACTCTCAGAAGATTCGGTATATTCATCAAATATTAAATTTATTTTGCTTCAACATAAATAATAAATAAATAATAAATTAAAATAATCAATAACAAGCTGTTTTTCGTTACAATTCGTTTTGTAAAATTGTCTTTTAAAAGTTATATCCAAATCAAACACGAAAAACTTATTTTGTGTCTTGGAATATTTTTGAAGATTTAGAAACATTTATTTACCGAATCATGTAATTCTCCATCAAAGGAAATATATATTTTACTTTTAAAAAAATCTGATGAAGTATCAAATGTGTCAAAATAATGTTTAGTTGTTTTACAAAAACCATAAACTCCGATAATATCACACGTTTACCTGTAAACTTTAGTAGGCTACATATCACTGAAATTTTTTTAAGAATTTTCGGAGCAGTAATTTTGGGAATAAAGCGAGGGTGGGAGAGGGTAGGGAGCGATGGTGTTATATTAGTTTTTACGAAAAGAATTGTGAATTAAAAAAAAAATCCAAATATTTGTCGGCTTGTTGTTAACTGTAATTTGATATGTGTGAAGATGATCTAAATGCAATAATTTCTTCAGCTTCTATTATTATTTTCACTCCCCTTAATTTTTAGAAATTTATTTTACAGTCGTGTTAAATTTAGTAAGAACGTAAATAGTGGGCAATTACAAATTTTTAAGTTGAAGTTAAGAGTATGTCGGTCAGATAAATAAGTGAATCCAAAACGGTTCCGTATATTACTCAGTAGATATGGAACAGTAAAAAATAGTGACTGGAATACCAAATGTTCTTCTACAGACCTTAGTATGAAAATCTGTTGATTTAGCAAGAAATTTAGATTTTTCTCTAGTACCATGAGATCTTCATCTTTTGCAAGATGTGGGTTACCTTTGTAATTCAGTTACTTGTCAGTTAGTGTGGGACCCACATTTTGCGTATCATTGCGAAAGTTTCAGAGGGTGCATAGTAGGGCAGCTTTTGTGTCTGTAGGAAATACCGTACTATACTATTAGTAACTGGTATGATAAAAGAACCTGAATTCAATGGAAAATAGGAGAAGGATAAGAGAAAGCCAGGAGTGAACGAGGCTTGGATTTTTTTTTATTTTTTTTGACTGTTTAACATCTCTTAACAGCGAGGTCTTTAGAGACGGGAGAGGATAGGGGACAAGGAATGGGAAGGAATTCGGCCATGACCTTTTGAAGGAAGCATCCCAGCATTTGCCTGGAGTGATTTGGGAAAACATGGAAAACCCAAATCTGGATGCCCGGACGGGGATTCGAACCGCCGTCCTCCCAAATGCGAGGCCAGAACGCTAACCGTTACACCACCACGCTCGGTCGACTAGGCTTGGAAAAAGTGTAAGAATTAAAAGTAGTGCTTGGAAGGGAAAAGTTGACATGACCACTATCTGGAACTCGATCCTAGGTACAAGCTGGTGGGAAAATTTTCTTTTGTAGATAAATTAGTCAAGTATCTGAATAAATCACCACCGGAAGTGATAAATAATTTACCAAAAACGTCGAAATAACGTAAAATTAAAATTTGTAAGAGGCAAAAGTGGGAAGGTTCAAGAAAGGGGAATAATGGATGTCTTGGGAGTTTTTCACGGGAGCGTTCACTTCATTGCAATTAAATTAATTATTTATAACATTATTTTGTTTCCAACAAGGTTAACATAACAAAAACACTTTGAGCAGTTTCTCTACTCTTTTATATTCCAGTATCAGAGTGTGCTTCATTTTTACATTAAAATCTTCACCTCCGCGTTCATTACTGAATAATCTGTAACCTTTTGTTGGTAAATTGATTATCACATGCGTCTACATACCTAGAAATATTATTTGAGGGATATATTGTACAAACAGAACCAAAAAAACTTAGAAAAGTAAAGGAAAATAAGGTTGCTAGAAAATAGTGTTCAGGTTTTGCCTTTATGTATCGAATATATCCGGCAGAAAAACGGCTTTAATATTCTTTTTTTATCATCTACAATATTTAGGCTACTCTACTGCATTCAGTTTATGACATTGGTGTAATAAATACAATGCATGACAATTTTCTCTGTGAAACTAAATGAGAAATATATTTTTAAAACAATAAACCTTTATATTTTACCTTATTTAAACATCGTATTACAACTTCAAGATTTTTTTTGTGTTTTCCTTTTGGGGTACAGGACTAATGATTCGGAATGACGCATGCTTGAATACATAGGACGTATAAAACTAAACGCTACAGCTTATATGCCACTCAACCATAAAATAATAATTGAAGTTAAGTCGGGTCTGTAATTAATACGGAACCCGAGTAACGTAGCTAGCGAGTCCTGTATGAATGTCTTGGAAACAACACGCATCCTCCGCCTACTCTCCTTAATTAATCACTTCTGTAATTGATTTGGAATCAACGTAGTCCGTTCAAAGAACATACCATCTTCACGCACCAAGAACACAGCCAAAGAGCCGCAGTCTTTAAATCTCAGCCTGACATTTCAAATAAAGCGACCTGTCACTCGTATAACAGGGGATACTTAAACGCTGGAGTGGTTACGGGCGTGGTTTATCACTGGTCGTTAGTTATTGCGCCGTTCGGCCATAAATAGGGGCTCCGAAAGAGGCAATCACGCGGGAGATATTAAAGATAAGACGGATGAGAACTGCGTGTTCCAGAGCTTAATAGGCAGTGAAACGTGTAAACTGTTTACGGAGACGATGGGGCCTTTAATTCAATCTGTGGTAGCTACTGTTTAGGAAGAGTCTTGAAAAGGCTGTTGGTTAACAACCCGTTTTCTTTTTCTACCTCCCTGCACTAAAGCTTAAGCTTTTTTTTTTTTTTTTTAGGAAGAATCAAGAATAAACAAAATACGAGACGGTGTATACATCAGACGTGACTACAAGCTGTGCTAACTCGGATCGATAACACGTATTCCATGAAAAGTTTGAACCAATAACAAAATAAGTAATAATAAGGTGCGCACGAAATTTCATACTTAACTGTTCATTGTGGAAACTCGTTCAAACAAAATTTACGCTTTCCATTAAACTTTTGTTTTTATCTTCTAAAAAGCTCTAAATGCTGGTGCTAATTTATGTAACATTACTCAAATGGAAATTGTTGGGATCGATTGTTGTTTTACGGCATTGCATATGATTATTTTATTTTTTTTTTTTTTTATTTTTGGCCGAGTTACAGTTTTTCTACAAACTTAATTTTCCATTTCTTTGAGTGCAATATCCTCACACACCTACATCCATCACTAACGAATTTTAAATTCGTTCAGTATTTTTGCAAAATTGCTCAATTTCTTGGCGATTCGTTCTAATCCCTGGCGCTCTTAGACACAAAATAATATTTTCGCACTTCCTTACGTTTGAAATTAAGTGCACGTTTGTGGTTACAGTATTTTTTTAATATTTTATACCGAAAATAATGGGTGTGCGGAAACCCTCTGGTATCACATTCTGGAGAGCGCGGGTTCTAATACCCATCCGGGCATCCAGATTATGGTTTTTCATGCTTAGCCTGCCCCAGATCACTCCTGGAAAATGTCGGGATGGTTCCTTCGAAAGGTCCTGGCCCAATTCCTTCCCATTCCTCGCTCGCAGTGCTTTCCTGCTTCTAGTGACCTCGACATCGACGAGGCGTGAAGCCACAAGCAAGGAAAGTAATTTTTACCCTTTTCGGTACCACTTATCATTCTACCAATAGCCATCCAACCCTCATCCCATCCCCTTTTATAAAACGCTAACGTGGAGTCTGGATGAGTCGTCTATAGCTGCTACTGGTATTGGCTAGAGAACGGCCAATCATTAACCACCGTATTACATTCGTACCACCATCTTGCTTTTCGTTTATTTTCAACTAGACGCAGAAATTCATATAAGGAGAAGGAGATTCAATATTTACGCTATTTTATCTGTATCAGTTAGACGCAGAAATTCATGTAAGGATTAAGGGATTCAATATTTACGCTATTTTATCTGTATCAGTTATCAAAACTAGGTTAAACCATAAATTAAGAATATTTTTTTGGCAGACGATAAGAAACAATGAAGTTTATTAAAAACTCAGAGAAACGTAAGTAATCGCGCAATGTATCAGTCAAATAAATAACAGTTATCCATTTTCGAAATTATAAAAATGCATTTATTTAAATAAAATCCTAACCAAATATTCTGATAATCTAACAAGAATAACGTACTCATATCACGAAAGACATAATTAAAAATTATTTCAATTTATAATTCGCAATTCAACAACGATATTCTTGCAGCCAAATAGCGGCGAGCAAAGATACAAAATTAATGTGAGGCAATCATACGTTACAAAGTTACAATTGGTACGTTGGTTTAAATTTACATATTTCTTTTTGCTTATTTATGACAACTAGATGCAAAAATTAATGCAAGCAGAAGAGTATTCCATGTCTGCGTTATTTTATCTGTACCAGTTATAAGAAGGAGGTTAAAAAAATAACCTAAGAATGTTTTTGGTAGATGATAAGAAGCAATTTAAGTTAATTAAAAACTCGAAGAAAGTTTACACCAAATTTATGAATCGCGAAATGTATCACCGAGATAAGTGACCGTTATCCGTTTTTGATATTATACTTTCCG
The DNA here is from genome assembly GCA_031002005.1 of Vandiemenella viatica. Classification (NCBI taxonomy): domain Eukaryota; kingdom Metazoa; phylum Arthropoda; class Insecta; order Orthoptera; family Morabidae; genus Vandiemenella; species Vandiemenella viatica. The sequence continues at coordinate 335,564,132 of JARYHS010008074.1, read as the reverse complement.
TCATTAAAGTAAAATGTATTTATTTAAATAAATCATAGTCAAATACTCCAATAATCTAACCTCAGTATGGTACTCATATCACGAAGATTTCATTAAAAATGGTCGATATTCGCTTTTTCATGCAATCTTTTCCAGAATAAATTAAGACTACCACCATAGGTTCTGCCTGTCGTCATTCATATGAGGGTAATAAAAGCTATGATTTTCGAATGCCATGTTAATGGAGGTTGGGGCTAAGTTTACTAGAATCGCAACTGACGCATTTTGTTACAGCATAATTTGCTCTGAAATAAGTTTTACAAACCATTTAAACTGCTTTCATAAGCGTCATGTTACTGGAAGTATTATTTATTGCGGGGGAAAGAAGGTTCGTATTTATCGTGCTGGATTGTGCCTGGACCAGGAATAAAACTGATATTGCATTGACAGCAAAAGTTTTTGTAGGATTCGTAATTTGTTTTTAATTTTATTGGTTCTATACCTCCATCGTCATTAATTCAGTAGAAGTTACTACTGTATTGCTATGTGAACTGCAAATGAAATACATGGAACATTACAAAATAAAGGCCATTAGCATTATGTAATAACAATTCCATATAATTAACCAATTGAAAAAAATAAATAAACTGCCAGGATATTGTATTCAAACCATCATTTTTGACGGGCTCGAAGCTAGTCTACTATATAATTTCGTAAGGTCACCCAATCACCTCGATACCTATTGGCTGGAGAACGTTGTCACGTGTCAGCCTTTGCTCACAAAACAGCGACCAGAGATACCATTAGAAGGAATTCGTGGTTATGTTTACAATTTAATAACCAAGCAACTGGTGACAAATTAATTGTCCTAATACATTCTTTAAGTTTGATTTTTATAGCGTTTCATAGTTAAAACTTTTAAAGTACATTTTGCGGCTAAAAAACCTTGGATACGTTTTCAGTAACATGTTACTAATTAAAGAACTTAAAAAAACTTTAAAAAATTTAAATTACTCATAGTCTCTGCTGTAACTACGAATGCCAATTGTAATTTCGGTTTTGGATAAATTCCAGTTTAATTACGACTTTCACTAATGTTTTTTATGCATAACGGTTTTTTTTGCTTTTTAGGCATTTTACTGACCACTTTCGTTATTGGTCATTATTCATGTTCGCTGTATGTGAGTTATTAGGTTATTTTAAGTGGATATCAGACCAAATGTTTCACCGAATCGACTATTCTGGCAACTCATTTCTGCAGAGTTGCTCAACTGTTTCAAAATAAGGAATGTGTATTAAGTTCTCTGGCCGCCACAGATACTATGACCAATGTTTACATTATGAGTATTTTCCCAATCTCAATAATAAACAACGTGATGCTCTCGAAACAAAGAGGAGTCTTTTTTTTTAAAATATTTTGCAGAGTGAACTTCAAGTGTCAAATACAAGTCAATATCGTATTTAAGCAAGTTCGAGTGTATGACCTTTGAAACAGTTACACGATAGTGCGATCGTTCCTGACCGTGTTTAATACCTACCTCTTTAATGCTTCTGAGTTCTTCAAGCTCAAGAGATTTTATTCATCCTAAGAGTGAAACACAGTTTATATTTGGCCAGATCAGATCAAACTGCCATAATCTTTCATCGTAAAAACTGGAACTATTCTAGACCCGTGACGATACGCTAAAAACGGTCATGGGCGTACACTAGTTACCAATAAACGTCACTTGCACTTCCAGCGCTCTCTTAACTCCCGACCTATCTTCCAGTGATTACAGTTCTGCAGTACTTTCCATAAACAAATATATCTACTCTCCTATGAACCCCCTCCAGCTCCTGTAAGAGATACTCAAAATGAGAGACCCTTACTAAAGCACCATGTTTAAACAATAGTTTGACCAAAGTTTTGCAACCTAAATCCCTCACCCATCTCGCACATCCCCTCATCGCACTGTTTTGAAGGACTTTGAAACCTCGCCCGGCTACTCGTCCAAGATATTTACTCTTATGTTCTTTGAAATGCATTTACTTCCACATCTTGTTATAATAAAAAAACTTTTATTTTCTGTGTACATAATAAGATGACTCTTCTTGACATTGATCTTCATTCCACTTCAACCTACCCAGCTAGATAATCTGTCATGGCCCTCCTACAGCTGTTAACAGTCTTCTCATACTTACCTTATTTTATACCATTATATCTGACTGTAAACCATTTAAAAAATCATTCATTAAAATAATTAACAGCCATAGATCCAGTACACTATCCTCTGGCACTCACATTTTCACTTCAAATTCTATTGTTGCTGCATTTCCTACCCTAACCCTATGGTTTTTATCGTTTAAGAATTTCTGTAGCCAGAAACACAATCTTATTGTCCATTCCAACAGTTTCAGGTTTATTTGCCACCAGTTTATGACTCACTCTGTCAAATGCCTTGTAAAGGTCTAGTGCTACACTATTAACTTGACGTCCCATGTCAAGTTCATCGGAAACATATTGGGTATAGTTAACTGGCTGAGATTCACGCGAAAGCAAAGTTGCCGTTCGAAAACCAGTTTTCTTTACTCACATAAATTTTGATGTGGTTACTTATCAATATCTCGGTCATCTTACACACCAAGGAGGTGAAGCTAATCGGCCTGTAATTTTGAAACTTTTTTGTCACCCCCTCCTATATGGTCCGGTATTACCAGTCCTCTGGTAAGCAGCAAATATCCAGACTTAATCTAAAGAACAATTCAAGCAACGGTATAATGACCTATCGGCCTGTCATTATTACATTTGTAATAATATTATCAACAATAACCTTTATTTTTTTAACTTTCTTATTTCTCTACTAATATTCTTTGTATCTGTTTCGAGATTTATAGTCTGCAAAAATTATTTATATGGAGAGGCTCCTCAACTGATATTTGAAATCTCTGAATGACAGGTCCTAATGTACTCATTAAACCAGTTACTAAATATCTTTGACTTTTCAAATCTTCAGCAACTTATACTCCTTCGTTATCTAGAATTGTCTGAGTACCATTCCTTCCAATCAGTTTGCTAATATATCCATATAAATTTCTTGATGCATCGTTTAGTGGTCCACCTGCTCCAAGAGTATTCTTCATTAAACCATATTTAGCTTCGCTGTATGCTGCAATAAATTTCTTGTTCAGTTGTTTCAAGTGTTCCCTACTGCCTTGTTGTCTCTTAACTCTATTGCGTTCTTTTCTCACTAACCTCTCCATCCATGTCACCTCCCTATTACAGTGTGTAGGTTCATTACTTTTATTTAATTTCTGTTTCATAATGAAAGTTTCTTTCCACATCTTTACTATTTGTTTGAACTCTTCCCATTTCTTCTTTTCTGCACTGGAATACTCTTTCCGGTTTCTAAACATTTCGATTAAATATCGTTTCAGTTATGAAATATGTGCCTTTTGATAATCGTATATATAACCACCTTTAATTTTGGCCCCTCATTTACAGATTGATCAGGGAAAGGTGCCAGAACGGCGGTCTTGCTACTTAGGTCCAGTACCTATCCACCCAACCTAGCTACTAATAAATACACAGAAAACAATATTTAACCGAATAACATGCAGAATAAACACGTAACGTCACAAAAACTTTACTATAGTACCTAATCGAACTCAGTTACTAACAATAGGAAAGTATACATAAGAGTACTCCAGAATATGGGAATCTGCTGTAACACGAAATGCAATTATTCTGACACTATAATTCTTTCTCCCCTGTCATATATGGAGAAAATAACCAGTCTAATAAATGTTTAGCTACAGAACAAGCTACAGAACTGCAAAATTACCATGTAATTTGCTGTCTTTTAACATACATGGCTGCCAGAAAATGCGCAAATAAGAAGCACATTTCTTTTTGATGTGAAACATTTATTGGCGTGCCTTGCTTCCCACGGCCCACTCATTTGGCGTCCGCGCCGATCTAGCTATCAACAGCGGGCCGAGTCAGCAATCATCAAACGTCCGCATAGCTGAAACGACACTACATAACGTGGTAGGGATATAGCTGAGAGCTGGCGTGGGACAGCCTGTGGAGCGTGCTGATTCTTATAATTCGGCTGCATGGCACGGGCCTTGGGAAGCCACCTAAGATCGACTCGTAGGCCGTGACGGCAAATGTTATGACGCTCTCTTATGCCGCCATGCCCCCTCTCCGCCGCCGATTTCTACTGCTCGATGGAATACTGTCCGAAGTGCTTAAATATTTTAAGTCAGTGGAAGTATTATTGAGTTTAAATATGACAGTGACGATCAATCGGTCAAGAAGAAACAAAAAATTAAAGATAATCAAGGGACATGCTGCAGCAAAACGTCTGATATACATGCAAAACGGTTTGCTTTACAAAACATAATCTACAGAATAAGACCAAACTTTAGTAAATTACTTATTAATGAGCGGTATGGTGGCTCAGTGGTTAAGGCGTCTGACTAGAGATCAAAAGGTCCCCGGTTCGAATCCATGTCTCGGAGGGTATTTTCGAAGGCCCTTAACCCGACCTTCACCTCTGGCACAGCTTGCTGCGTAATTGTGAAGTACGCCAGAACTTTTCTGTGGTTCAGATTCCACGTTAAACTGTAGGTCCCCGGTAGGATTGCCGGAATTATATACCTATTAATATATTATTACCATCCTATTTTATTTGTATATTTGAGGTTAGAGATGTGTATACTGATGCCAAAACAACCGGTTTATTTTCCGCGCATGCGCACATAAAATGCGAGATTATATACGTGATTTTTAAGATACCTCGATAACATCAAGTCTAATACTATTACATTCTTCAGTTACCATCGCTCAATAATTTCTTTAATACTGTCTAATACATCTTCAACAGCTACTATTACAGAAATCACAGAAGATAACTTACATCAAATAATATTCCGTAATTCCATTATAAAAGAAATTTATACTGAAAATATTTATTTGTCTTGTATTTATATTTTGTACATATTATTATAATAAGAATAATAAGAAAAATGTATTTATCTTATTAACGAAACTATGTTTTATTTATTTTACTCCTTATTTACTTATTAGTTTTTCTTTAATTATAAATTCTTTCAATAACTATCAATTTAGATGTTTTACATTTGCCGGCCGTCCCGTGATGACCACAGCTTTAAAAAAAAAAAAAATGAAGAAAGAAGCAAAACAAAATGAGAAATTATTTGTGTCGGCTACCCATTCCGCAGCAGGTGGGGAAGTGAGGCAGCTCGATCGATCTCGTGAAGTTGACGTCATTTGTTGGCTCTATAGGGCAGGTCATGAATGGAACTCAAGACCTTCTCCTGGGATCGGTGGCGAGTGGGCACAGGCCGGAGGGTCCTCAGGGAGACGCGTGCTGGAATGCACCCCACAACAAGGCCGCTAAATTAGGCCCGCTATTGTACAACACATGCTCCACGAGCTATACATCTTTCCTACCGACACCAACGCGCTTTAAATCATGCGTACATAATTCAGTCGCGGGGGTGACACGCTGAAGAAGTGTAGAGGTAGCTGTTCTGGATGTCACCTGAAAGGGGTCAGCGACCTTTCGACAAACTAACACGGAAACACTGAAGTGTTGAGAGAGGATCAAAGACACTTGCTTGAAGTATCCACAAACTTACGAACAAGTAAACAGTGGGAATCAGGTGCTGCGTTAGAAAAATAGTCTCGGAAGTCGTAAAATGAAGATGAATTTGACTGAAAAATATTCCAGGGTACTGAATCCAAAGAAACTTAAAAGATTTATTGAAGTATTTGTTACAGATAGATATAATATACATATAATATTCAAAAATTAAATATTCTGTGATATGAGTACAAGATACCAATATTACATAGAGAATAAATTGCAAGATATAACAGAGAATTACGCGATATTACAGTTCCCAAAAGATCATTGTAATCATAATTTTAAAAACATTTACAGTCCATCCTAAAGTGAAAAATTAAGTTAAGAAGAGAATTTGTTTTGGCTGGTAGCAGCAATTTGCGATAGAGTCAAACAGTGTCATCTGATTAATCCAGCAAGTGCATAGACGCGAAACCATTTGTTTTGACATTTGAATTTCCTGGTTTCATCTAATTACAACAGCGTGATAATATTATCCTGATCTTTTTCCACTTCATAGTGCGTAACTCGATTGATGTGATTACCTTCAAGCATATATGTGATGAAATAATTGATTGTTTAAGACTTGAAATGTAAATATCTTGGCATAATATTTGTTAATAAACTAAACTGGGCAGGACACACTGGACAGGTAGTAGGAAAAAGAGTTCAAAATCCATCACTTATTGGTGAGTGAGATGAATGGATGTAGCAGAGAAGTAAGGGGCCTGGTTTACAAGACTTTGGTCAGACTGTTGCTCTTTCTCGAATATGGTGGTATGGGACCCACATCAAATGCAGGAGTTAGAGGCGGTACAAAGAAGGGCTCCTAGATTTGTCACTGGAAATTATCGCAGAACACAGATCAGTAATTGATATGAAAAAGGACCTGAAACAGGAGTTACTGGAAGTCGGAAGGAGTGCTAGGATTGTACAGGACGTATGCTGGTGATGAGGCGTGGAAAGATATTGGTGGATGAATTAAGAGAACTTCATGGAAAGGAAAATATTACCATGACAACAAGTTGGCAATGATTTCAGGCATAAAGGTGTGGGAAGATCTTCTTTCTTTGGTAAGTTGTCCAGGAATTGGAATAAATTGCCAAGAGAGATGAGGAATAATTTACCAAAATCGCAGAAAGATTTAAAGGTTAAATTTGTAGAGGGCAAAAGTAGGCGGATACAGGAAACGGTAAAAATGGGTGTGTAGGGAAGTTACCACCGGAGCTTGCACTTCATCGCAATAAAATTAAATTCATACTAAGCACAACGATTTCGTCATGTAAGTGTATCTACAAAGATTCCTTTTGCATGTAAAAATGAATGTGTGATTTCATGCTGTTTGAATTCTAGAAACCTTATGTGTTTTTACTATCGTCTTCGACAGAACGATATGTCTTAATACACTTCATAAAATTTTCTTTAGAGTTTAATTATTCTCTTCCAGTTCCGATACTTACTGTGTTGTAAATATCGTAATTTCTGCTGTAGTTCCTGGCTTTTAAATTTATTTTTTCACCTTGGCTAAAAATTCTCGTTTCTTCGTAACCCCGACACACCCAAGATGAACAATACCAGTTGGAATCCACTTCGCTGCGTTATGCGTACGAACTGTTAATTAAAGTAATTATTTTTAATTGACTGTTATTTTTCGTGTGCAGCTAGCGTTCAGCATTCCTCTTTCACATTTTTTATTTTATTTTTTTTATTTGTAAGTGAGTCCGAGCTAGCCCTAATGAGATTCGAGGTCGGTAATGTGGCGTAGAGGAACACATTTTCTTTTTATCCTTTCCGCCCGGTCGTATTGTTTTCGGCGGATATGTGCTCTGCCTCGCGCTCCAGTGTAGGGTTGCGAATTCCGCGCCGGTATGGCTGGAGCGGTCGAGGGCATAAAACGCCGTAATTGCCGTCCGTGCCGTCGCGGGAGGGGCTGCCGCTCTTCTAATTAATTCCGGCCAGATGGCTGCGAGCAGCAAGGTGTCTGTTGCGACTTTTACTGTCTCTACAGGTCCAGCCGGGGCAGCCGTGGCCAAAAGTCGCGGGCGACATCAAACGAGCCGCCAGACGCCCCCAACGCGTCACAATGGACGCTCCACCGGTGGTCCCGCACCTGACGGATGACTTCCTGACGAAAACACCCGTGTGAACCGGACCACCACGGTGACCTCCTGTCTTTGTGCACCTCTTGTTTGACGGACGATGCACTCGTCAAAACAGGCCCCCTCTTGTTTATATCGATTGCACACCACTAAACCATGATCCGGTTGCGTTCTGGAAGCATTACTAATATTGCTGGTAATTACCTGTACTTGGCAGCTGATTACGCAACGACGGCTAAATTTCCGATTTGCCATAATGCAAATAAATGTTGGTGGAAACCAAATTGTATTTCTACACAGCAACGGCTGTAGCAGCAATGGTCATTAGCTTGGCGCTAACAGCACGACAAGGGAGGGAACTAAATAGTCAAAACATTACTCTTGAGCCGTATTACTATCTTTTAGATCATAAAATACTTACTTATCAGAAGAAAATTAATCCAGTGTTTCTCAGAACCAGCATCAACAATAACACCCTCTACACACCAAACTGTTAATGAACGCAGTGTGGATCTTTGATGAACATGAGCAATATGGAAAAAAATGGCTTAACTTACACCTTCTTCCCTTAATTCCATATAGGTCTAACACACTGGTTTGTGGCGTTTTCACAGATATGCTCTTCAGATGGATGGAAAATGTTGTATAGCGTTATAGCTCTAGACTAGGATCTGAAAATATTATATTCAAAACCCCCTAGGCGATCGAATTTCTTTGAAGTTCGTTTCAGCTTGAAGTCAGCTCCAACCTATCCAGGATCTTCACCAAGAAAAGTCCCAAATTTCGAGTTGTGGCCTTCTCTCATAATACTTACAGTTTAGCTAATGGTATTTGTACATTATCATCTTGCTTCTGTCTTCTTGTTGTGACAATCTTTCAGGTTGTAAAACATCTTGCATTTGTCCCAGTTGTAGAACACTCTTTCTATTTTCCTTTTAAATGTATACTATTTGGTTCCAACAGTTGCAATAAACTTTGGTGCTCATTATTATCCTCACTGTTATCATGATTACAAACCTAGTACAGTGTGTGAGAGGTAATAATTTGGTCTCCCATTTGGGAGGACGCGGGTTGGAATTTCGTCAGGTCATCCACATTTGAGTTTTCCACGGTTTCCCCAAATCACTCCAGGTGAATTCCGGGATGGTTTCTTCACAACATGGCAGAATTAATTCCAGTTCCAGTCATTTCCCGCCTCTGATGTCCTCAACATCGACGAGGCGTAAAGCCATAAGCAATCAAAATCAACAATACAGTACGGATTTTATATCAAAGTAGTTACTGTGTTCCACAATGCAGCATTTGGACAATTTTTCTGGTTTATTGTGACTCAGATTCTTTTTAAGGTATTTACATTTCTTTTGCTCCTTGATTCTAGTAATTTTGAAGAATTTGTAACTTTAGATTCACGATCATATAAACAGGAATTTAAAAAACTAGTGGCCTTTCATCGAAATCAAATGACCTACCATCACAAAGGTTCTATTTTAGAAATCACCGCTAGAATATACCAAATGTTTATTAGTCTGATTGACGATGACGCTATAGACTACCAGTAGTTCGTGTCAGATCAGCTCTAGCAATGGTTCCGAATGGTGGAGGATCAATAACTTCAGTTACTCAGTGGCATATTTCTGTGTATCCAGACTTACTTTAAGATTATTCAGTGCTCAATGCCTTTAATTCCTCAGTAGCGAATGCTTTGCTTTCTCTTTTAACAAAACACAAGACCTGACACTGCTATCGAAATCCTGGAACCAAGTAAAAGAATATTTTTGGTACCTCTTGGTTTTTCTACCTACTTTACTTTCGAACCACTTATGAGAGTGGAAGACCCAAGTCTTTTTTTTTTTTTTAGCTGTATTTTAATTCTACCATAACACTCCAGCATTTTTGATGTCTGAAAACAGGATAACATATTTTACTTTCTCCACTGTTTAGAAACCATACTATACGCAGTTTGTAATTAAACACAGGCTAAAATGGAGAACATTGTCGGTGGAAGAAGCGGCGTCCGTTTGAAGCCAGGGGTGGCAGAATAGCTTTTGTAGCGAGCAGTCGGGCACAGGAGATTAAAGGCGGTTATGTCAGGCAGGCTGTGTGGCCCGCACCGCCCACAACACCTACGACCGCACTCCCCCGCAAGAAAAGCCGCAGTCACCGGTAAATGCCCCGCGGCCCTATAGCAGCGCCTCCAGCTACACCTCATCGATATCCCGTTCGTCATCTCCGCTGGAGGTCTCGACCCCCACTTTGCACCAACAAAGTTTGTGTCACGAAAGCCTTTGATATATGAATATGGAGAATTGAAAACATGTTAACCTTCTTCAACACTATGAGTTAAACCTCTTCGCAGTTTCGGAGAGTAACTATTTTGCCGCATAGTTTTGTTTCAATTTGTTCATACACGATTGAATACATAAAAAAATAGATACAATATTTAATCTGGAGGAACTATTTCAGCTCCACTTCTGTGATTTTTTTATGATACACAGACGGAAAAAAAAATCCCAACACCAAGAAAAAATTATTGTAGAGTAATGAAATTTGGACAATGCATTTGTCAAGTTAACATGTTTAATTGATTAAATTTTCAAGATCACAGGTTAATTTAAGCTCAAGAAAATGCATTTCAAATGTGAAATACTGTTAAATTAATAGCCGGTGTAACCTCCAGAATTTTGAATGCAAGCCTGCAAACGTGAATGCATTGTGTCATACAGGTTTCGAATGTCACTTTGTGGTATGGAGTTCCATGCTTGTTGTACTTGTGCTGTCAATACTGGGACGGTCAGTGCTGGCTGTGGATGATGCTGGAGTTGTCGTCCAATGATATCCCATACGTGTTCAATTGGAGACAGATCTGGTGATCTCGCAGGCCAAGGTAACATGTCGACACTCTGTAGAGCACGTTGCGAGACAACAGCGGTATGAGGGCGAGCGTTATCCTGTTGAAAAACTCCCCCTTGAATGCTGTTCATGAATGGCAGCACTACAGGTTGAATTACCAGACTGACGTACAAATTTGCAGTCAGTGTGTTTGGTATAACCACAAGAGTGCTCCTGCTGTCATAGGAAATTGCTCCCCAGACCATGACTCCAGGTGTAGGTCCAGTGTGTCTAGGCCGCAGACAGTTTGGTTGCAGGCGTTCCCCTGGCCTCCTTCTGACCAACACTCGGCCATTACTGGCACCAAGGCAGAACCTGCTTTCATCAGAAAACACAACAGATCTCCACTCCGTCCTCCAATGAGCTCTGGCTTGACACCACTGGAGTCGCAAACGGCGATGGCTTGTAGTCAGTGGAATGCACGCTACAGGGCGCCTGGCTCGGAGCTGTCCTTGAAGTAACCGATTTCTAACAGTTCGTTGTGTCACTGTGGTACCAACTGCAGCTCGAATTTCTGCCGCAGACGCAGAACGATGCGCCACAGCTGTACGCCGAATACGGCGGTCTTCCCTCTCAGTAGTGCCACGTGGCCTCCCGGAACCCGGTCTTCTTGAGGCAGTACCATCCCTTGACCACTGCACCCAACAATCATGCACAGTGGATACATTCCGGCCAAGTCTTTCTGCAATATCGCGAAAAGAAAATCCACCTTCTCGTAGCCCTATTACACGACCTCGTTCAAACTCGGTGAGCTGTTGATAATGGCTTCTTCGTCTTCTTAAAGGCATTCTTGGCTAACATCAACTCACTATGTCAAATCTCAGCGGTAAATAACGTTCACAAACTTTACAGCGCGTATTTAAAGCAAACCTGATTTGCAAGCTCTGAGTAGCGCTACTAGCGCCACACTTATGCGCGAAGCGCGAAATTTGAATCGATGTCATCTTTCAGATGTATAAACACGCCTACCAAATTTCGTTTATCTAACACAAGTCTTTCTTGGTGTTGGGATTTTTTTTTCCGTCTGTGTATGTCATGGTTTTTGTAAATCAATCTCTCGAATAATGATCATCAAATTTTAAAATTGTGATGGAGCTAACGCTCAGGTGGTAATTCCCGTAGCCATCTTATTTCCAATTTTTATTTTCTTATTTTTTTTTATATAATTGAGGCGTTAAATTCCCCTCCCATACACTTTTCCGATTCCGAAATTTTAATTTTAAATAGGTTTAGGTAATCTTTTCCAAGCCCCGACATCATTACCAACATCAGAAAATGTTACCACTCCCTTATGCATGAAATTGAGAGCCAGTCATGGTCGTCTTTCCCCTCCCATGCACTATTCCCAATTCTTTGACCAATATTCCTCCAAGCCTCATCAACAGCATAAAGAATTTCTATATTTATAAGGTATTTCTTTCTTGATGATAATGACTCAGGCTTTGGCAGTTGTCATGGAGAGACTTGGCCCACCAACACAACTTTTTGAGAATTTTAACTGTGGTAATGGTGGAAATGTATATATTATTGCCAAGCTTAACGTCTCCATAACCATTAACAGTGTTGTACGCCTTCTCTCGATACTCATAGCTGACAGCTTTGAGATTTAACCCAGGACATTGGTATATAATTTCGTGATTAGGTATCGTACACCACGCGATCTCTCCTATTTTGCCAGCCAAGTCCTGATGATGAGTTTCTTCCATGAGCAGGACTTGATTGTCGTGAAATTGCATATTAAAGATTTTTAACAGTAATTTTCGGAACTAGTACATTTCGATACGCTTTATAACTCTGATGCAGGGCCAGAATTACGACCTTTTGTATCTGCCAGTAATCTGAGAATTATATCGAGTTTCGCAACGTATCACAAGATACATTCCAAGAGTAATCTGAAATTTCTCTTGCAGAAACTAATAAAATCGAAATAATGTTGTCACTGCCAGTTCTTTCGCTCATGAGTTTTGGCGAATTGGCCGTTTGCTTCCTTTCATGACAGTAAATCGGTGCAAGGGATGTAATAAGCTTTCGTCGCATTCCAGCGGGATCAGTATGTCCAAACGTTGCATCTGATTGGTGGTTGCTTATCATTTAAAACCATTTGAACTCTTCAAAATACTGTTAATATTCGAATTGATTATAATTTTATGATAATCTTGAATTTACAATAAAAATCAAATGTTCAGTTTATCTGTCGGATTGAATAATTATGTGTAATGAATTACTGCGATATTACACAACTGAATAAACTCCGTACATACAAGTATAATCTTTCAAACCCTTTCCAAAAATGTCTTGGTTCAGTTTATTTATTCTCAGTTGCCTGAATATTTAAAATCCTTAGCTCCGGCGATAGAACGTCTGACTACAGCCCTGGCGACCGAGGTTCGATCCACGACGAAGCCGAGGATTTTTCCTCGAAGCTACATGCCCGGAACGCCCCCCCCCCCCCCCCCGGCCTACTCAGCCTGCTATCAAATGAGTATCGTTGGGGAAACTTCGCGAGAAGGTAAAGAAACAGGGCCGGACTATGCCGCTGTCCACGTCACGTCCAGTCTAGTGCCTACGGTCATGACATCAGACATAGGTATGTGGAACTCGGACTCCACTAATCCCACGGGAATACTACTTGAAAGCTGTGAAAAGCCACTGCCTATATCTCTTTATCCATTTTACCTTTTACTTTTACAGAAAACGCAGGACTCGACCAAGGGAAAAGGATACTTTTCTCCTTTAACTGATTCCTAACGCACATTTGCAGTTTTAATTGCTAGGTATATCTGTAAGGAAGATCAAGGGGGTAATATACGTGAGATAATTAAACCCATTCGGTAAAATACTAGATGATTTAATATGTTTCGATATTCGCAACTACTGAAATAATACAGGAATATCATTTTCTTAATCAAATCTTGTATCTGGCCTGGTGGAGTAGCTGCACGAAATCCCATACATCGTACATTGATCAGTGATTCTTAAACGGTGATTAGCGTCCCACATAGGTGAGTGTTTTTAATGATTAATGGGAAAGTGGATCAGAAAAAAATTGAAACGCTGGTTGATTTACATAATGCTGCAACACAGAGTTGCTTGTTGATGGATAAGTTGTCATTCAGTGTTGGGTTGTTTATATGCTTATTATCTACCGATATCTTTAGAAATTATCAGATTCTTCTCTTTACTGAACTTTTTACTGTATTTTAAAAAAAATGTTTTTATTAACTCGTTTTGGACTTTGTCTGTCCAGGTGGAATTTTTTAATCGATTTTAAACGATGAGATAGAGACTTGAAATTTTGACCATAGCTCAGAACTGGGAAAAACTGAAACTACTCTTTTCTATGGACCGATTTGGCTATTTTTTTTAAAAAAATGTTCGTAATATTTCGAATAAGGTTTTTAGTTAATGAAAAATTGGAAAATTCGGAGCAAACTGAAAATCTTTTCTTCTGTATACCGATTTGGCTATTTTTTTTTTTTTTTTTTTTTTTTTTTTTTTTGACATTCTTAAGAGTTCTAACAAGGTTTTTAGCTAACGAAAAATTGGAAAAGTTACCCGGAAAATTCAGAGAAACTGAAAGTATTTTTTTCTGTGTACCAATTTGGTTAATTTTTTAAAATGTTCATAATAGTCCGAATAAGGTTTTTAAAGAAAGAAATTTGGAAAAGTTACCTGGAAAATTCTGGAAAAACTGAAAGTACTTTTTTCTATGGACCAATTAAGCTGTTTTTTTAAATGTCGTTAATAGTCTGAATAAGGTTTTCAGAGAAAGAAAAATGGAAAAGTTGCCAGGAAAATAGGAAAATTCGGTATCAACTGAAAGTACATTTTCTAGGTACCGATTAGGCTAATTTTTTTAAAAAATGTTTGTAGTAGTTTGAATAATGTTTTTAGGGAAAGAAAAATTGGAAATGCTGGCTGAAGAATTCTGGCAGAACTGAAAGTGCTTTTTTGTATTGGATTTTTGTTCAAATTGAAGACCATAACTTATAATTCAAACAATGGATATGCATAATTCTTTTTTTTGTTTTCTTCCTTATTTCCCTGGGATTGAAATAAATTAAATGTTTTCTATTTAAAAAAACTGGAATTTTTAGCATTTTTCTGTGATTATGTCATCAAAGTATTTAAAATCAATTACAAATTTTCGCTCACATATCCCTAAAAATAATAATAAAACAAAAATCTTTTTAATGTAGCTTGTTTTTATAACGAACTAAAATATAAAAATTAATTTCTCTAATCCTTACTAAGGAAAAAACCATATACAGATTTGTAACTTCTTCTAAATTATCCTGAGAATTTATACTTTTTTTTTTTTTTTTTTTTTTTTTTTTTTTTTTTTTTTTTTTTGTAGCTATTAAAATACTTGTAAGTGTAGAGAGTAGCTATCAATGAAAGAAATTACTTATTAGTTCACATTATTTGCAGCGCAATAAAATTGTTAGTAGAGCTATTAATGCATCAATTTTCTGCTGCATGCGCCCAATGTTTTCTGTCACCAAACTTACAAGTAATTTAACAGCTATCAAAAATTTCCAAGTATGAATTTTCAGGACAATTTAGAAGACGTTAGAAATCGGTTTGTGGTTTTATCCTATATAAGGATTAGATAAATTATTTTATACTTTTTAGTTCGTTATAAAAACATGGTACATTAAAAGTTTTTTGTTTTATTATTATTTATAAATAAGCTACGCTTTGTGCCAAACATCATATTATTATTTTTGTGTTGTGTAAATTTAAATGATAGTTTTGTCAGTGACCAGCTCCTGTTTGACTGAGAGGAGAAATACACCAGATGCAACATCAAACCGTTACGCTTATGAGGTCTTAGTAGACATAACAGGCAAAGGACGAGATATAATTTTTCCACGGCTATGCAAGAAATTTAAAATCAAATAAAAGTTGTTCAGAGACAGGTTAAAATTATACTTTTATTAAATTTTTTTTTCGATTAGGTTTATTTTTAAAAATAATAATTCCCATCGATCTTTGTTAACAAAGTTTGACTTCTTTCAGAAGATGAGTTTGGTACTCTTTTGCAGGAAGGCTGTAAAATCATAACCAGAAGAGAAAAACTTAAGTCTTTCTCTAAATTAAATACGATAGTGCAGACTTTTTTAATAGTACTTCCGTCAATTATATTTTAGGGGTATTTAAAAAAATACAGATTGAAGCGTTTTCCTGAAACTTTCTTGTATTAATTACTGGCAATAGCTTATGACGTGACAACTGGTACATACGTTGCAACTATCGTTGTTGCAGCTATGACAGCATCGCATCTAGTCCTTCGACACGAATTTTCCTACCGGCCTCCTGCTGTTCTCGGTTAGACCACCCGCGGTACACATTAGTCTGCTGTCTTTAATCAACTCGATGTCGACGACCCGCGGAACTATTTGTACAACACAATTATTTACACTCTTAATATAAGGTATTAAATTTATCTTCACTTCTGACTCTGTTTTATGTGCTTTTGGTCTAGTATTTAAGGTAGATTTATTCATTAACAACAGTTTGGAGAAATTATTTTCAGCATCATCAGTAGTTCAACTAATTTCGAGTGTCGTAACACCTACCATGTTTCTCATTATATTGCCAAATTCTTAATTAAGTGTTGCGATCCTGGATAGTTTCCAGCTATTCTAAGAGTCTGCTGAAGAGGCAATCGAATGATCTTCTTGAATTGATCAATCCAATTGCTCGCTGTTTTTCATCATTTTCTCCTCTCAAATTTTCCGCACACGACCAATTTTCTAAATTTTATCGCCTCATCCAACTATATACTCAAAGAAATGAAGGGATCTCTGACTGCCAAGGGAAAAAGGAAATCTGAATATATTATGTTCCTGTATAATGTACTCATAGATTCTTCTTTCAATCCAAGGTGAGCACACTTTTCTACGTCAATGTTATACTTCAACGCTATTGATGCAGTTGATGTCTCTAGTCTTAGAGCCCAGATCTCATAGCCTTAGCAGAAAATGCGATTGTTTCATCCGGGCGAATCTTATAGGCTCATTCTGTCAGGTCTTGACAAGCTTGTTAGTGGAAACTTTCCCTAAGGTGATACATCTCCTTGTCTATTTCTCAGAACTCTCTGTTGCATAGACGGCTGATCCATGCAACAAAATGTCTCCAGTTCCCTTAATCGACATATGAGCAGGTTCTGTGCCATTCGATCGGTTACCTTAAGTTTAGACTTGAGGTAGATATCTAATTCATCCATAAGACTCAAGTTCTTTTCTGCTGCAAGCAAGTAAGACACTTCATCTTAACTCCTTGCAGAGTCTTTATTGAAGCGCAGATTATAAATAATCCTTCCACCAATCGATATTCCTCTATTACGGCTAACTGAAACTTGCGTTATGAAATATTTGGAGTAGATGTTGAAACGTTATGGGGACAAAATGCAGACCTATTTAATACCATCAGACACAGTGAAAAATTTCGAAGTATAACCATTCTACCTTTACAGCTGCTATCATAAGCGCTCGCTCTTCAACAAAGATACCAAGTGTAATGGAATACTATATTCGTCAAGAACCTGCTGTAACTTTTCCCTTACAACAAACCTGAAAGCTTTTTTATAGTCGTGGAAACAAATATATAATCACAAAACCTCCCTGTTCCAAATGAGAGGCATTTATTCACCATACATACAAATATCCTACTGACATGTGATATTAGTGCAATGCTGCAATATTTAGAACAATTTGCAACTAACCACTTATCGTGTAAGAATATTAAGTTATAGGTTGTCCAGTCTTCGGCCCCTCTCCATCTATCAATATTTTGTTTACTGTGAGTTCAGTACTTACGTATATCCCTTTCTCTCCCATCTCTTTCAGCATCTCTTCAGATATACCATCGATTACGTAGGATTTGTTAGTTTTAAGATATTTAACGGTATTTAAAATTTCACTATCTTCAGTTACAGTTTCCATATCATATTGATGTCATCATCACTGAAGAGCAGAATTTGTTTATTATTTCATAACACAATACTTGAATTTTGCCGTGTGCTTTAAAATCGCCGTCGGTCTGAAAATCGGAATGCTGAAGTTCTAACGATGTGTCTGGTATACTAGTCGTTCTGGTTGAGATTTGAAGGTGGTATACAGTAATTATATAGCGGAATATTATGATGGTGCCAAACTTCAGTCACAAAAAAAGAAAGTATATCGCAGGAAGCATGACCGAAGTAATAAGTTTTGACGAATTTAGTCTCTTTAGTTGCTGTATATAATGTCTGTGAGCCGGCTGGCAGATGATTCATTCGCGTCTCTGTAAGTCCGAAGTCCACAATTTAAACTTTTTAAATTTTTTTAGTACTTATGCAATACAATTCTTCCACAAATTTTGTTATATTTTTACACATGTGGTAGTAGATGCGCACTGACTTTCCGCCATCTCGATTCACTAAATTTGTTGCTGCTAAGCTCACACAGGTCGATTTTCACAAAAACCTTCCAGGTGAACTTAACTTCATAACAGTGAACCCGCATCGACTCGTTTATCTCCCTAGCGCAATCCCTTCCAACCTATGTCTTCAATTATCAGCTTCAAATAATCTAATCTTTGTATACCTCTACAGTTTTTTCCTTTGACAGATCCCTTCGCTAGTAAATTAATTATTCCTGCATGTCTTAAAATGTGACCCAGTATCCTGCTCTTCTTTCTGTAATACTCTTCCACAATCTTTTCTCCTCATCTATCAACTCCAAAACACGTCCATTTAGTAGCCTATCTGTCCACTTAATGTTAGCATCCTTCTATAGCACCAAATTTTAAATGCTTCAATTTTCGATCTTATTAGTAAAGTCAATGATTCTTTCAGCAGCTTTTCATACCTACCTTCCCGGAAAGGCCAATTTCCTATACTGCATTATGTTAACAGACATTCTACTATCAAATTTTAAATTCGTAGCACTGCCATTTTGCAAGCAGAACTTGACACCAATCTATAGAGCTACATTTCCTAAATTATTTTCATTCGGGTTTCCTGCTGCAAGTAACTTTACCACTTTGTCTCTATATTTAGATGTCTGGCACGTTGATTATTCCGTTCTGCTTGCCGCAGTTACAGTAGAGTACCTGCATCAGGTCGCCGCCTTCGGAGCGGTAAAAAGTGACAGTGGTGCTGGCTATTACGAGAAGCGTATCTGCCCCTGTTCCCGTCGTGAAACTTAATTTAGGCGCGCGCTGCCGGCGACGTCAAAGCCGTGAAACGCCGCGTCATAGAGGCGACATTGTTCTTGGAGCGGGCCCAGCGCCGGAGACAAGTTGGTCTGAATGCCCAGCGCCCGGGAGTGACACTCGACCCCCCTTGTCGGCGTTTTTAATTACATTTCATTCACCGAAGGGGAGACGGTCCGGGTCCGGAGGAGGGGCGGGCAGATAAGCATCTGGAAGTGGGGTATCACTTGTCAAACAGGATCGCAGATCAAAAACGCCGAGCGAGCGACTCTCGTTGCCGCCTTCATAGATCACGCGGTCTCCGCCTTTGGCAGGATTATGTTGATGAGACGGTTTGTGGACGTGTATGACACCGATGGCAATACTCGCGGCGGTCGTCTAGGGCCAGATTTGGGGCATTAGCCTTTTGGGGTCCGCGGCAGGCACGCCACAAAGGCTGACGGCACTAATGTGGCCATTCTGGTCTTTTTAAGCTCCCCGACAGTAATCCGCTGTAAGCTACGGCCTCTGATCCCGTATCGGTGTGCCCGCGGCAGCCTCTCTGTGTACAGAAACAGCTGTGATATATTGCTTCATTTGGCACAGGTGGACTGGCCAATTAGACCCACAGACCGCCACTATGACCCCTGACTCCGGGCGAGAACCTAATCGTCGTTTTTCGTTTCGTTGCCGGTCAACGTGGAAGATGCCACTACTGTCGTTTGTCCGTCTTATTATGTAACAATGTAACGTCCCCTTGCTTATTTTTTTGTACTGTGTATATGAAATCTTTGTATTATTCACGTGAGTCATGTTGCTGGAATACATGGAGTTGGTAGCACTGGTTGATAACTGTTGGGCGCGAGCAAGCGAATGAACAGAGCGGGCAGTGGTAAAGTCAGGTTGTGAGAATCTAACTTTTACCAAACTGCTGTGTATCAGTTATTATTTCGAATGCAGAGATCAAACAGAATAGTGTATTGTGCAAACGGTCTCTGTAATTGACTGACGGTGAACTACAAAGTATTAATATAAAAATAACAACTGCGTGTTGTGGGTAATTTACTCAATTACAATTTCATAAATTTGGATAAATAATTAATGCTGCGCTAATGCAATTGAATTCTTGGTTCTTTTTATTTTCAAGTATACATATTCCATCCCGTTCAGCAGTTATCTGCATGCCATTGGTGAATGTTGTCAGCTATATTTAATTATTACAACTCAACTCGAATACTGCGCGCACTGTGTGTTTCACTCATCCATCGAATATTTGTTTTATTTACGATTCAAGTGTCACTGAGCTTGAAGTTCGTTGGTTTTGTGGTCTATTTTGTGTTGTCCTTGTTGATGGTCTTAGTATAACGTTTAGTGAAGCAAAATATCACAAATAACAAACAAAATCAAATAACATTTCAAGAAAATTATTGCATCCAGAAAGCGCTAGCTGACGGTAAACATGTAATAAATCAGCACTCGAATTTTACCAAACCGAAACTATGCGGTATTCTAGAAACAAAATAAATATGCATAAAGAAGCAAACCATTCGAATATTCACTCGTTAGCAAGGTTAACATAAAGTAGAGCCAAACCAAGGAACTTAAAATTCAGTGACACCTGACACTTGAACGTATTAATTATTTATACAAAATGATACTATTAAATATATAAAAGTGATGGCGATAGTAAACATACTTTTAATGGTGCTTCAAAAGGCATCCTACATCCGCTCTACCAAAAGTCCTATTTGAGCTTGTGTAAGAGTTCTTTACAATTATTTACGGGCTGGAAGAGGAAACAAGCGTGCAATAGCATTTAGGCAAGCAAAATCTAATAACAATTTACGGAACAAAGAAGAAAAAGGTATCGATACATACTGAAAACCACACATTTATTCTAGTCTCACAGTCTTCTGCCACAATTACGGTCGACAGAAGTGGTTTGAAAATATTGCTAAGTTCTGTCCAGACATTGATTTTTCGGATCTATTTTTTAGCGCAAGACTGACTACTTAGCGGTTGCTTTAAATATCTTACATCATAACCGCAGTGTAAAACGTTTCAAAGCAGAACTAAGACTCTACCATCCGGCGAAGTGTAGGGTTGGGTTTCATGAGAGCGGCGACTCCAGGAATCCCACACTTCATTTGAAGATGAAGTCGGATATCGGCTTCGAAATGTAGCATCAAATAGCCGCACTACCCTGGTGAGAGGCCCGAGAATGTTTCATAGTTGATTCACCAGTATAGCCTCCATTAATTCGTCATAACCATTACTCAATGAGACATTTCCGTTGAATTTTGCCTGCCAAAGACCATAATATTTCAGAGAATTAAGTGGCACTTTAATGAAAAACAATCGGATTTATTCATTATCTGCCACCGCCATTTATCGCTTATATTAGGTTTTCGAAGTTGAGTTAGTCCCCCAATACCACCTTGAAAAATTAATAACTCTCAATCAGAACTATACAGTAAAGGTCATTTACAAACTTGACGCCGTTTGGGGTTTGGCTTCAAAACTCCTTATATCGTTTTAGATGGCTTTCAAAATAATTATAATCTGGGATGGGTTGTTTTCCTGTTGTCGTACCTCAATATTAACTATACGCATTTATTGAAATTTACGTAGAAAATAGGTAACAAATTCTTAATATCATTAATACCGTTGCTGTAGAACTAACTACAGTTGTTTACTATTCTTCATTCTTCCAGCCCCCAAAGTTATGATTTTTCGTTTGGTTATAAACGTCCGTATTTCAATGCAGTGCTGTGTTTTTTTTATTTATTTATTTATTTTTTTTTTTTTTTTTTAATGTACGCATTTCAATAACATTAATTCACACATGTTTAAACTGATTCTACCTGTTGGACTTAGGGCTCTTCTGATTTTTTCTAAAATATTTATCACATTCTGTGAAATGTGTGGGTACGTATACCGAAGAGATTTTCACAATGCAATCCGTATGATAATTTATGTTATTTAACTGTCAAAATGAGATAATAAAATTAATTCTTAAAAACTGAGGAGTATTAAAATAGTTAATCACTCTGTTGCGTCTGATTTGTGTTGGTCCATAGAATTACTTCTGCTCGGTAGCTGTCAGAAATTTAGTATTCACCAGAGATTAAAAACTTCATTTATGTGTATCCTCCGATTTTTTTTGTCGAAAACGAAAACCCACTTTAGAAGCTATCCACTTCCCTCTCCTCTTGATTCACATGTACAACATTAACTTGATACCTATGTGACATACAGAGGCTGTAACGAGATAGAGAGAAAAGCTATTGATTCATGTCAAAAATCCAAAATACTGATTTATCAAAATTCATATTATTTTCTTGTTCGACGGTAGTAATTGCTTATTAATATAAAATCAGGAATAGTATTCCATAATTTACTTGTATTTTAGCTATGTGTAATATGTTCGCACAGTGGTTGGCAGAAACTCGATTCAAAAAAGTCAGGACTTTTTTTTTTTTTTTAATCTGTGAGAATACATTATTATTATCAAATAGAATTCATCTTGTTTTAATGTAATAATGAAAACAGATTTTTTTCAGTCAACGTAGAAATAACTCTGCTGATCATAAGTATGTGTGGCAGGCAATTTCCGTTTTCACTTGTTATAATTGTACTGATTCACACGGAACGTAATACGGGTACGTGAACGAATTATTTCTTTCGTACGTAATATTTTTAATTTGATGATTTTCTTTCTTTCCAAGAAACTATCAAGCACATATTAATTAATAAGACGATGATACATCGCATTAACATGAGGAAACCTTATAATACGAAATGAGCGAATTTAGCATCTGATATAGCGAATACGATAGAGATCACAAAATATATTCGATCTGGAATTCGGATTAATATCACTAAGAAAGAAGACTTACATCATATTAAAAAACATTTTTAACGCGTTCTTTGAAGTTATGCATGCAAAGTTATGGGGGATATTTCTTTTCAAATTTAATCTGTGGTAAGAAATGAACCGAAATTAAAGGGGCATGGGATACACCGGCAGATGGAGTCAATAGAACAGCTTCCAGACAGAGTTTTATAAGTGCTGGAACTGAGGGTATTTGATTCCTTCCACACCGTTGGTAGCCTGTGGCGGATTCTTTGGGATATTACTTGAAAGTAACGTATATGCAGTAAATAAACGTATGTGTATGTTATTTACATGTCTCATCTGCAAGAATTAGTAAAATTTTGACGAACAATGGATATTTCTTCTACAATACGACGTAGTCCTAGTAACAGAATTCCTAAGTATTATCTCACCAGGTGTCGCGCATCTTCTTATGCCAATATTTTTCTCTGTAGCAAATGAAAATTTATTTTCTCTTAACGTAAAAAGTGTAGGTCAGATCTCAAGAAATTTGCTTGTGGCAAATAATTATTTTCCGGTCAATGCTAGAGCTGGTCCTTCCACTAAAATCAGAGAGAAAATTTTCCCATATCCTTTCTGTTTTTTAGTTAATAATTAAATTAGATTAATTCTAATTCTACTGCAGTTGAAACTGAAACGTGAATGAAATATGCTATTCAGTATATTACTGCAAAGTTTCTTGGTTTAGATACTAGACTCTAGAGGATCATAATATTTCTTCTCTTCTTCCCTCTATGGGAAATTTTAGGTTCCAAGAGACTTGAAATCATTGTCTATCAAATTACTGTTTAACATACATACAGTAGATGCACCGGCAAGTAAGAGAGCTTAAGTCGACAATATGGCTTCAGGACGTCCCTTATCATGAAGGCTGCTCAAAGCTGCAACATTTGGCGTTAATTTTGTGAATCTTACTTTGAAAATGACGAACACATAATTATCACTCCATTGCAAAGTATATGCAGCAGTAAAGAATGAGAACCACTAAACGGTCAAAACAGCTGTATTAATTAGTACTTAATAAAGAACAGTCTAGAAAGAAGACTGAAGAAGTTCCGGCGAAAAAGCAAAGCGCTTGGTAAATTAAAGAAGTTTTGTAATCGCAGCCGAGAGATGACTAAAACGAACTCAATGAATAATAAATTAAATAGTAGTACAATTTTCTGTAAGTAAAAAAGGGGATGTCAAGTAAACTGGTTGGTTTCAAATGATTTCAGGCGACACTTTAAAACTGCAATTGTATGTAATATACAGCTTCCTAATCTGTGGAAAGTTATTCACTGTGGTCGTGTAAACATGACTTCCTGACAGTCCCCGCTGGACGCCGAGGCTCGAGTGCCGGGGGTCGTCCTGCCCGCGCTGTGAATGGCGTCTGAGAGCTGGCCACGCCGGTCGAAGAATGCGGCGAGGCGCGAGGCATTGTGGCGCTCTGACATCGCCCTTTGTGGGCCGCTAATTTTTCAGCGTCGGCGAGTCCGTTTGAAGTCGGGCCGACTCTGAGGTGAGCCGCGCGGCGCACCTGTGGCGGCTGTTTGGACACCTCCAGTAATTTCACTTCTCGCCACCTCGTCCGCAGTGCCCTGGAGACCGAGCAATTGTCCTTGTGTCAGCGGCCGTATATTTCGCGGCCCTGTGGACGGTCGGCTGGAACACACTGCGTTGTCCGCTAAACAGTCGTATAGCAGGTAAACAAGAAGAGCTTTTATAACAATATGAGGCCTGCATGAATCGTATAATTTATAATTTAACCCTTGGAGTATTATGTCTTAACTGAAGCTTAAACCCACAGTTTTAAACCCTACAGGATATAAGACGTATCGGTGATCTTATTAATTGACTACGCTTGTTGGAACTACACTGATTGCAGAATGCAATGAAAACTCCGCTTCTGTAGAATACTTTATAACTTCTTACTATTATCATTCTCATTATTGCATTTTTTAATATTTTGATAAGCATCTTTTATTGATTGTTCAAGATTGTATATCTCAGACGAGTTAGTGGCGAAAGCAGAAATCGAATTAGCACTCTTCTGGTATATACCTACTGACACTAATGTAAGATGTAGAAAGTAGCTGACCAAAACGTTATAAATAAGCCTATTATAAATTTCTCGGCTGTATGTATAAATCCTAAATACCACTGAACAAAATTTTTCGATCCGTTCAAAAGCTAGAGATTAGTACTGTATTTTGTCGTTTAGTACGTGAGTTTTCCGAGGTATTTAAAAAAAAAAAAAAAAAACTACGCCTAACGGTCATTATAACGAAATATTTGGTTGGCATTAAACGTGGTAGTCAGTAGCATTCTCGTGACCTTTTTTTTTTTTTTTTACAACAATCATCTATGCTGTCCAATAAAACATATATTTCAGTTATAACTAGAAGAATTAATATAAGTCCCGTGTATAGTGGTGAATGGGAAACTAGAAGTATTCATCGGCGAAATTCTTTTACGAGTTGCTGGAAAGGTTAATTGTTTATAAATTTTCTCAGGTACATTATTAATTCCTATTGTGGATGACAGCCGTTATTAGGATTCTGCTCTCAAAACTGTTTCTGGAGATATAATGCGCGTAATTAACCTGCCACAGTGGCCACGCTGGATTGGGGAGGTATTCGATCTCAGGCCCCTCGGTTTTGCACGATCATTTAGGCGAATGCTGGGACGCTCTCCAATCTCCGCCGCATAAACTAGACGTTTCGCAAACAAAAAGCACACTTCTTTTACAGAACACACAAAGTTCACGTTTCACAGATCGATGACAACATAAGACATTCCTCCAATAAATTAAATGCACCGGACCTAACAGACCCGGTTAGACTTCAAGCAGGAACTCAGTTCTTCCCCCATCCCTCTTTAATGATTCACACAGGACACCTGTGGTATCAAAATTTTGATGACGCTCAGGAAAAACCTATTAAAAGATAACACGTTAGATCTTGAAGAGACACATGTTTGGCAAACCGACTACCATGTGGCAATCGGTATATTCTGTAGTTAGCACTAATACTCGCCGAAACGCAATGTGTTGGCTATCGAACCAACTAGCAACCAACACTTCCCAGTGCAGTGTAAGTAGAGGCTTATATAAATGAATGTTTATTTTCTGCAATTTACCTTTTCCTCCATGGCGACTTGCCGCGGAGATATTAGTTTATGGTTTCCGATTGCCTTTTTCTGTGTGAAAATATTCGTAAGTGTTGCTACATTTATGGGTAACTGTGACATGTGTGTTCAATGTATTATTTTGGTTCAACTTGTTGCAAGATGACTCGTATGGATCATCTCCAACAAATTTAAATTAATTATTGTTTAGTTCTTTTCCGAGCTGGAGACAGGAATCCTAAAGGCTCTGTTTGCGTGAGAGGAGACTGACATGAGCAGGATGTAGCTGTGTAGTCAAGTAGACCGAGACAAAAGCGACGGATTATCACTGGCGAGGCGACGCTTATACCGGTGAGAAAGGGTGGTCACTGGAATTTTAGCAGAAGGAATCCTTGAATGCGCCGTTCGCTCGGTGTATCGTGGGAAAAATTATTTCTACGCATCCTCCCGAGGAATGCCGATAGAACCCGAATACTCTTAGCAAATGAGAGGCAATGTATTCGCCAGCAAAGAGGGGAAACTTTTGCGAAGCCAATCAGATGTGTTTATTTCCTCACGTGATTGGAAATTTTACAAATTTTGTTTTTCCATGATACACGCCGAGGAGAAAATAGGCGTGGACTCGCGTAGAAGACAGGAGACCTTCTGAATGAGGGAGAAGACTTTACTTCGTCCAGAACGAGCGGTCTGGCCACTGCTTGCCAGAGTAGTGTTGGTGATTCCATTCTGGAGGCCTCTATGAGTGCCAAGTCCGATAGATGTTGTCACATGTGCTTGCTGACGTGACAAATGCCTTGCAGTACCTGGACAGGTGCGCAATTTGAGTGACGATAGCGCCCTTGTTGTGACGCTTATTGCAGACAGACAGACACGATTATTATTCGTCCAGAAACAGTTTGTACTCTGAAGAATCATTGAGACAGCCCTTTAACGGTCTAAGGAGTGAGAGTTCTTATGCCGCCGCACATAATTTCTGAGCAAGTAGTGTCTAAGAGCCGAGTGCTTCTTTCTTTTCTTTTTCTATTTGGATAGAAAGACAGGCTTCCAGTTTTTGGAAACTTTCAATAATTATTCTTTGTGGGCACAAATTAATTCCCTGGTGACCTGTAAAATCCAGTAAAATCTAAGGTTTACTTGTTATCACTGTAAAACAAGAATCGCTCTCAATATGCACAACAAAGGTTTTTCTTCAGTTGCATATGAAATTTATGTATTTCAATTTCTTAGCTTCAATTAACATTAATTATTTGTTTGCTATTTCGCAACTGCGAGACGAGGTATTGCGTTGAATTTTATTTTTGCACAGACAGATGTTTAAGATTAACTATAAATATACCTCTGTCTGTAAGCATTCTTTAGTACCAAATAAACCATAATTTTAGTATCTTTTCAAATACTAATAACAGAAGTAATGATTTCACCTATGTTTCCTGAAATTAATATATATGCTTTGCAGAAGGTAGTCGAAGGTGGCGATTTAAATCACGCAAAGTAAGCAATTAATCTCCCCCCATCGACCAATCCACTACAAACTGCAGGTGAGAGAACTAAAAGGGTAAAGCGGAAGCAACAATTCAGTATTACTCTTGTGAAAGACAAGAGGGGCAGCCATGTTTAATATGTTGATCAGATGGATCAATCGCCCTCAACAGGGCCGAATTCTCTTACTCCTCGCGTATTGCGGAGAGGTCTTGGATTTAACCAGCCTAGTGATTACCCTGCTGCACAAATCCAGTATAATGAACACTTCAACTACCGTGGATCGAAAGCGCTAAGTCCCAGTCGTCCAAGAGATAGATAGCCTTTGACTATTAAAAAGGAATATATGTTCATGGAGTATTCATTTAAACATGCTACAACTGCTTTATTATGAAATGGATTTAACTTTGTTAGAGACAGGATCGTAATCTTACGCTAATACATCTCCAGCTGCAGTTGATGAAAATGAAAAGTATGTTACGGAATGTTGGAATGCGGTTACGCGTTATTGCTGTTTAAATACCTTAACGATTAAGGAACGTCATCAAACGAAAGTTCCTGTACCGAAGAGGATATTTTCTTATGAGTGATTGATATTTTCATTGCTAGTGCGTTGACGCAGGACCCGTGCTGACATCGCTTACTAGTAATGCCAGCAGGTTAACCTTGAGTGTTGATCTTAAAAGTGGAAAAAAATTCGGCCGTTGTTAAAAAATAAACATCTATCGAAATGTTAGGCAGTAATAACACTTTCTAGTTAATAATCTGATTAATTGATCAGTTGCGACATAAGAGACGATTATTTTAGTAGACGAACTTCGCATTATTGGTTGCCATTACACAGTACTGGTATCGATGTCGGTAGAGCATCTGAAACACGTTCTACGATGTGGTGGAAATAGAGCTTCCCTCTAATAGTGTAACGTAGCCACAGAATTCAGGAGAAAGACATTTGTATTCAACATTAGAATGTGAAATTTTACAAGTTGATTTTAAGGTGAAAACATTTTTATTTAAGCTTGAAAATTGTATTTCATTACTGACGAGAAACATGAGAAGAAATATGACATTTTAGTTTTTCCCGGCGTATTGTTGAAATAAATAATTCACGGGTTTTCTGCCGGTTAATATATTTATTTGTATCTTTTGACGACGTTTCGGCAACTGCCATCGTTGCCTTCATCAGGTTATATCTCAATTACAAGGACAATACACGACTGACTCGCGAGTCAGTCCTGGCTCCTATTTATAGCCTGTTGTCAAGGGAAGCTTCACGCTGCTCTTTGATTGGTCGGCGGTGCACACGGCCGTAGACGGGGTCAAACCGGTTTGGTTGCATCTCTGCATCTCGTGGCTGCATCCCGTAGCCCAGCAACTGGATGGCATTTAGTAGATCCATGGCAGTATCTTGAGTGGTCACCCATCCAAGTAAAAACCACGCATATCGTTGCCTTAACAGTTGGCATATGCGGTCACCCATCCAAGTGCTCTCCACACTCATCGTTGCTTAACCGGCGACATAACACTGGGGCTCTGGAACTGACCAATCACGAACGACTTATCTCCCATTGGTCGACGTGTCATCACGGCGTCTGCTCGGAAGGTTGTGTCTAACACGTTGCTGTTTTAGGTCTTTTACGACTGGCTCCCAAGCCTCGCTCAGGAACAGACCACCATCTCTG
Source organism: Vandiemenella viatica (assembly GCA_031002005.1). NCBI lineage: Eukaryota > Metazoa > Arthropoda > Insecta > Orthoptera > Morabidae > Vandiemenella > Vandiemenella viatica. Next base: position 335,535,184 of record JARYHS010008074.1, on the reverse strand, counting down.
TTAATGCTGTTGTCACTCAATCGAATCTCCAGCGCTTCTCTGATCACTGAGTCCCAGAAATACGAGATCTTAGCCAGAACTTCAGTGTTGTCGAATTTGATGCTGTGAAAATTTTCTATAGCATGCTCTGCTAATGCGGACTTGTCCAGTTGTAGTAACCGCAGATATCTTTGGTGCTCATTGCGGCGTTCCTCGATAGTTCTTATAGTTTGTCCGATGTATACTTTGCCGCATTCACAAGGGATCGAATAAACTCCCGGAACTCGAAGCCCAAGGTCGTCTTTCACCGTGCGTAACATATCACGTATCTTCATAGGTGGACTGAAGATACTCCTTACGCCATATCGTGCTAAGATTCTTCCGATTTTTCCAGAAGTATTCCCGGCATAAGGCAACACAGCGACGGTTTTTGGAGACTCTTGTTCAGGTGTTAGTTTCGGTTTCTGGGGGAGAAAGGCCTGTTTAATATGTTCTTCAGAATAACCATTCTGTCTGAACACTTGCCGTAGGTGCCTTAGTTCTTCACGTAGGCTATCACTGTCCGAAATGGCTCGCGCACGGTGGACCAGTGTTGTCAAAACAGTTTTCCGCTGAGCTGGGTGATGAAAACTGGTAGCCCCCAAATACAGATCTGTGTGCGTGGGTTTCCTGTAAACGCTATGCGCCAAAGTACCATCTGGTTTACGTTTAATTAGTACGTCCAGGAATGGCAGCATGCCATCTTTCTCAATCTCCATGGTAAAACGTATGTTAGGATGAATTGAGTTCAGGTGTTGCAAGAATTCTTCGAGCGCTGCAAAGCCGTGTGGCCAAATTATAAATGTGTCATCCACGTATCGAAAGACTGGGTCGACGCAGTTACCTCTCTTCAGCAGAGCATGGAACGAGAGAAAACCACAACTAGACATATCTCCAAATATAATCGCCTTCAAGGAGAGCGGAAAGACAACATCCAGTACACAGCAAACCGCACAGTAATTAATCTCTCTGGAGTTGAACTTGATGACGCCACGGTTTCAGTACTGGCGAGGGGCTTGAATTACGCCTTGGCACCGAAGTCTGTACCCACGAAGGACATGGTCTGTGCAGTGGAAAAAGCTGCACGTACTCTTCCAGCAGATGCAGCGGAAGAAATACGTCGCGAAACTTGTCGTGTTTTGAAGAAGGCCAAACCACCTAAGCCCAACATCACGAGGCTCGAGCGACAAGCATTACGTGAGTTACGTAGTAATGATGATATTGTAGTTATTCATGCTGACAAGGGAAATGCGACAGTTCTTCTATCAACGGAAGAATATGATTCTAAAATAAAGAGCTTATTACATGACGCTGCTTACAAGTCGATTGAAGCCGATCCTACATCTAAAGTGGTTACCAAAACTAAAGCTCTTCTCAAGAAATCTGGTTTGCCTGAGGATACCATCAAGAATCTACGACCTCGTGCAGCCAGGCCGCCGAGGTTATATGGCCTACCAAAAGTCCACAAGGAGAACGTGCCCTTACGACCTATCGTCAGTGCAATCGGGGCTCCAACATATCAACTGGCGAAATATCTCACACGCCTATTGAGTCCACAGGTAGGTCATTGCATACATCATGTTTCGAATTCTGCCCAGTTCATACAGATGATCCAGGGTCTAACCGTGTCTGATTCAGACCTCATGGTGAGCTTTGATGTCGTGTCTCTGTTCACACGAGTGCCTGTCACGGAGACTTTAGAACTAATACGACGACATTTTGACCAAGGAATTGTAGACCTATTCCAACATGTGCTCACTTCTACATATTTCATGTACGGTGGACGATACTATGAACAAACTGATGGTGTGGCTATGGGCTCGCCTATTTCTCCTGTGGTAGCTGATTTATATATGGAGGATTTTGAGCAAAGGGCTCTGGACACTGCTCCATTAAAACCAAAATGTTTCTTTCGATACGTGGATGACACATTTATAATTTGGCCACACGGCTTTGCAGCGCTCGAAGAATTCTTGCAACACCTGAACTCAATTCATCCTAACATACGTTTTACCATGGAGATTGAGAAAGATGGCATGCTGCCATTCCTGGACGTACTAATTAAACGTAAACCAGATGGTACTTTGGCGCATAGCGTTTACAGGAAACCCACGCACACAGATCTGTATTTGGGGGCTACCAGTTTTCATCACCCAGCTCAGCGGAAAACTGTTTTGACAACACTGGTCCACCGTGCGCGAGCCATTTCGGACAGTGATAGCCTACGTGAAGAACTAAGGCACCTACGGCAAGTGTTCAGACAGAATGGTTATTCTGAAGAACATATTAAACAGGCCTTTCTCCCCCAGAAACCGAAACTAACACCTGAACATGAGTCTCCAAAAACCGTCGCTGTGTTGCCTTATGCCGGGAATACTTCTGGAAAAATCGGAAGAATCTTAGCACGATATGGCGTAAGGAGTATCTTCAGTCCACCTATGAAGATACGTGATATGTTACGCACGGTGAAAGACGACCTTGGGCTTCGAGTTCCGGGAGTTTATTCGATCCCTTGTGAATGCGGCAAAGTATACATCGGACAAACTATAAGAACTATCGAGGAACGCCGCAATGAGCACCAAAGATATCTGCGGTTACTACAACTGGACAAGTCCGCATTAGCAGAGCATGCTATAGAAAATTTTCACAGCATCAAATTCGACAACACTGAAGTTCTGGCTAAGATCTCGTATTTCTGGGACTCAGTGATCAGAGAAGCGCTGGAGATTCGATTGAGTGACAACAGCATTAACAGAGATGGTGGTCTGTTCCTGAGCGAGGCTTGGGAGCCAGTCGTAAAAGACCTAAAACAGCAACGTGTTAGACACAACCTTCCGAGCAGACGCCGTGATGACACGTCGACCAATGGGAGATAAGTCGTTCGTGATTGGTCAGTTCCAGAGCCCCAGTGTTATGTCGCCGGTTAAGCAACGATGAGTGTGGAGAGCACTTGGATGGGTGACCGCATATGCCAACTGTTAAGGCAACGATATGCGTGGTTTTTACTTGGATGGGTGACCACTCAAGATACTGCCATGGATCTACTAAATGCCATCCAGTTGCTGGGCTACGGGATGCAGCCACGAGATGCAGAGATGCAACCAAACCGGTTTGACCCCGTCTACGGCCGTGTGCACCGCCGACCAATCAAAGAGCAGCGTGAAGCTTCCCTTGACAACAGGCTATAAATAGGAGCCAGGACTGACTCGCGAGTCAGTCGTGTATTGTCCTTGTAATTGAGATATAACCTGATGAAGGCAACGATGGCAGTTGCCGAAACGTCGTCAAAAGATACAAATAAATATATTAACCGGCAGAAAACCCGTGAATTATTTATGAGAAGAAATGACCTAACAGCGAAGAGGGTGTAATAATAGACACCTGTTGCTGTCGCCCCAGCTGCTCTGTTTAGTTGCTGTAACTTACTTGCGCTATTAGCCTTTCAGAATTATCGGTTGGTTGAACCATAAACCTATACGGTGAATTTTGGGTGTTTAATTTGTGCACTATGTGGCTAGAAATGTGCTAAGAAAGAGGCCAGTTGAGTGTCCTAGTATGAGATTCATTTAAAAAAATAAAATTTGAAAAGAATTTTTATCTTGAAATGAGGTGATGAATGAAACCAAATAGTGTACCTCTGCAAATGTTAAAAATACAGGAAAAAACTTCAATAATTTTCTCTTCTTCAAGAATTGAGACGTATATGCAACAACGAATCTATTGACCAAGCGTGGTGGGTGAGCGGTAATGCTATGGTCTTTATTCGGGAGAACTCCGGTTCGAATCACCATCCGGCCATACGGATCTGAGTTTTCCATGCTGAACGCCAGGCGAATACCAGGATGGTTCCTTCAAAAGACCGTGGTAGAATTCTTTCCCGTGTCTTTCCCCAGTCGCCTACCTCTAATGACCTCGACGTCGACGAGTCATAAAACCATAAAAAAATAATCTGTTGTTTGGAAGCAACGATTAATGTGTGGCGCATGCCGATAGACATCTCGGCTCATGTATGTCTGCTTGATCTAACTTTGATTGATCCGGAAATAGATTTTCTCGCAGAATTCTATACTCCATCTAAAACTTGTAGACTTTAAAACTGAAAAGAAAACTCAATTTCAAGTCTTCTTTCAATTTTCTTTTGCAGAAACGTTTATATTTGATTACATGCAGACAGCCCTACAGATTCTATACTGTTTGTCTTTAGAACATTCATGTCTCAGGCTTAATCTTCAGTTGATAGTTGTTGTTTTCCATGTTTATGCTGGCGAGAAGCATTAATTTATGTACAATTATTTTTGCAATTAAATAATTAGTAGTATTAGTGGTAATCTCGCAATAGCGGAATATAGATTCTGATCTATGTGTAATGCAATTATTAGCCTCGTCAAGTTCTTGCTACGGAATCTTATAACAAAGTAAAGTTAGCAGAAATCCGTTTATATGAAACTTATTTAAATAATTATCATATACCACTGGAAAATTATTTAGAGAAATTAATGGTAACTATTCGCGTGTCAAGCATTGAACTGTAAGTTTAAACTTTTACAAACTTGAGGTACCAAATTTGATTTATTCTTAAGTACAGTACATTCTTGTTGCTACGGAACAGGATATCTAAGAGGTTCAAAAGGCTTCTCTGATTGTTTACGTTAACAGAGCAAGATTACAAGGTTATTAACTACACATCGATTATTTTTTTAAAGTGATTGTTACTGCCTGCTCATAGGTGTGTGTGTTCATACAAGTGAAACTTTAATAATATGAATGTCACACGTACAACACGTCATAGTTATAGCTATATATATACTAAATAATAATAACTCTTTGTGGTGGTAACGACCTGGTGCCGCGGTTTCTGTTTGTTGCGCATTCCATCCCTGTCTTAACCACCTTAATCTAACCCTGTAAAGCTGACCTATAGTCTGACGTGGAAACCGAATCGCGGAAGCGTTCTGGCGTACTACACATTACACAGCAAGCTGTCCAAGAGGTGAAGGTCGGGTTAAGGGTCTATGAAAATCCCCGCCGAGACAAGGATTCGAACCGAGGACCTTTCGTTGCCCAGTCAGACACCTTAACCACTGAGCCTCCAGACAGCTACAGATATGCTGTTAATATTAGCATGTCGGTGGCGCGAACTCATAAGATTTTACCCACCCAAAAATCGTCCAACGCGGCTAAAAATGTTTTCACTTCAAAAACTAAAAATATAACTTAGTCACCAACCCAATGGTTTGTCGAATCTTCCCCAAGGAGATGTACCAAGCTATTGTGTCAGAGATATAAAGATCAATTCCTTTTCTCAGGAGCCTACAGTTTAACGTGGAAACAGAAGCACGGAACATGTCGGCGTAGATCAGATAATCAAATATATCTCCGAAAATTCCTGCCCACCACTGGATTTGAAACCGCGACCAGACAAAAGAAACTTTCGGAAGTTAGCGCCTTAACCGCTGAGCTACCAGACCGCCTTGTTTTGCAGTATACGTGTGCTAAGTACTATCAAATTCGAATAAATACTGTTCGTTTGTATACCATAAACAACGTTGACAGAAATTAAGGTGAGGTGCGAAAGGAAGAGTAAATTTATGTTTATGTAAATCAAACGTAAACAGTGTTTTTCTATTTTTTTAAAAATATATACGAATGCAATGTTCGATCCAAATCGGATAAAAACTGTTTGTGTGAAGAATAGTGGGGGGAAAAAACCATTCATTTTTATATTTTAGATACGAGTATAAACTATACTTTCATGGTTGTCCAAACGCAACTCGTCATACAGCTAAGTACAATATATACTGCTATTACAGCATGTTGGTGACGTGAACTCATAAAATTTTACTCATCCAAAAAGGGTCCAGCGCGCATATCATACGCGCCACATGTCACAGCATGTCGGTGACGGGAAGCCATGAACTCATAAATTTTCCTCCGTCCAAACATCGCTTAACGCGCCTATAGAAATTTTCACTTCAAAAAAATTGATGAAATGTAACATCAGTAGTTAAAGATACTTACTTAGCAGTATAGGGAATCTAATTTAATTTAAACGTACCTCAAGTAGAGGATTGGTTTTACAGTTGACTTACTTAGGGCCTCCGGTACCTTTTTGAAAGTCACCTAGAAAGAAATTCTAAAATTACTCCGAAGAGAAGCAGTGCTGTGCGGGTAATATGCGCAGTAAGCAGAACCCTTGTGAGTTCCAAGAACGCTTGACGGTCGCAAGAGGCCCGCTTAGTGCGCAACGCCTCGCCTTCGTTTTAGACCTCTGTATCAACTTAGCCACTACCACACAGAAGCAACGCGTATTTATCGAGCAACTACCAGAAAATTTCGCTGCCGTGCAAATCTGATTACGCACGGAAAATTACCTTTATCCTGCAATCCAAAATGCAGCAGATAGTCGCATTTTAAATCAGCAACAATGTGTATGCAGCTGATTTGCTCACGAAGCATGTTACGCAGCTCAGTAGTTACGCAGAAAAGATTTTATATGAAAAATTACCTAAAATCAATTTAGAACTACAGCAGCCACTAACTGAAAATGGACAAAAGTAGTTACTTGACAGTGAGGCATGACGGAACTAAATTTTTATCTTACTCTTACGGAAATAAACGTTACACAATTTTGCCACCAAATATCTACCAAAAAACTTTAAACCGTTTCTGTAAGCTGCGCGAGAAGGTAGTTCGTTGAGTTCTTGCAAAAGTGAAAATAATTTATTTTTTTAACTACTTGTTGAGATTTATGAAATTAGTCAAACGATGCTCAAAGTTTTTAAGCCTGTTCACATATCGTAGACTAATCTTTTCAGTCCTGTACAATAGATATTTGTTTTGTCTTTAATATTATCACTTGATGAAAATCTCAATACAGCCAACTTTATTTTTAAGTAGTCCAAACGATAGTGGAGATGAGGAAGAAACTTTGTACAGTAAAGCATGCCTTTTGCGTCTGCAGTTACAGAAGAAGGAGCTGGTGTTTGGCCGTATAAGTGAAGTGGTATATATCTTATTTCATTATTCAATCCATTCAGGCAAGACGCAAATTCGGTAAGCGTTACTTCCTTTCCACAATAATTCTACCCAGATCTTAGATGGTGCCTAAAGTTTCCCCTTCTGCAACCCACTGTTTTGTTTGTCTCTTGGCCTCAATAATGAATACGTGTTTCCCCCACTGTTACAAAATGAAACAAAATTGCTGTGTAATCTATTATGCTTCAAACCGCCCTTGCAGTGAATCAGACGAAGTGTTTGATCCATTTTGAGCAAATGAGTCATTAATGTTGCAGACAGTTTTCTCATCTGTAAATTTTCAAGGAAAATAATATTAATGCAGCCCATCTTGATGCTCACGAGTTTCCACAAAGTTATGGACTTATAACATCAACGGGACTTCCTGAACACTCGTTTTCTATCGTGGTCAAACAGCTATTTCGAATAATAATTTTAGGTATTGTCCATGCCCGACAATTGTTGCATAAATGTTTTAAATTGAATACCGTCTATTAACAATTGTTTTATTATGTTTTCACCGAACGCGTTTCGCCCTTTTGGTGTGGAGTATCGTCAGCGGGAAGATTGTTGTAGGTAATACGTCAGTCTGAAACTGCACTTTCTGCATTTCTCTGGACTGATATTCAATTACGAAATTCAGCATTTTAACTGTAAACTTTATATGCTACTTTACTATTATTTACGATGTTTTTCTTGTTGAACCTGCATTTTTTTTTTTTAATTGAAGGTAACTGGTTTCAGTGTTTTCAGAAAACAATGAAACTAAATCGTAATTGAATACCAGTCCAGAGAAGTGCAGAAGGTGCTGTTCCGGAGTGATATGTGTTAGTTATCAAAAACTTCCCACTGATGAAGCCCCACACCAAACATGAATAAAACAGTTGTTAATAGACGGTGTTTAGTTTGAAACAGCTATTTTGAATGTTACGTATAAACTATTTTACTAGACGATACATACTCACCATATTTTTTTTATTGAAGTTAATTATGATTTACTGAGACGTTATGACATTTTTTAAAAAAAGATTAGTCTCTAAACGGATTTCTTTCTTATCCAATTTTTTACATACAACTCTACTTGAGCGATTAAAATGAACGTAGAGTTCTGGAAATGAAATTTGAAGTGAGATCTTTCAATTGTTATTGGCAGTCAAAAATAACCTAGATGCGTCCCGCTGTTGACATGTGTTAGAGTATATGGAACATTATGAATGATTTGTGTTGGCTCACCTCCGAGGATGCCGTCGATGGTGTAGTCCTTCTTGTCGGGGTCTAGCTCCCTCCTGGAGCCTCGCAGCAGCCTGCTGATGGCCGACGCGGAGGGTGCAGAGCTAGCGTCGCACACGCCCTCCTGCAACAGCCGACGATGCCGTACACTCAGCCCCGAACCGTCACAACACCATCACAGTTTCCCTAAGGGACCAACAGTTTAATAATGTTGACGATATTTTAGTTAAGTGACACGCATAATGTATATATTGTTTGGTGACGGGAAAGTGCATTTTCTGTGTTTTGATCTACGACATTGAAGATTTTACTTTATTCTCCGTTTAATAGTTCTAATGAAAAGAACTATTTCTTGCTGGGGCAAAATGTTCAAAGCTATCTTCTCTCGAGGTGACATAATGAGCCCATAGTAATTAATGCAATCCGTGCCAGAGGTTTTTGATGGAATCATTATCTTTCTGTAACATAGTTATTTACTCATGAAATTTTGTTTCTTCAAAAAATTAGTTCTTAAACGATCAGAAGTGACAATAACTTCTATTGAAAGGATTCTAGTCTGCTGTTTTAAAAAGACGTGTATTTTTTTTATAAATATTGTCAGAATTGAAAATTTGAAACATTCGTGCTATTACATCATTAGTTATATCAATTACAACATTAATTTACGGTTAAAATCTTTCAGTTGGCAGATTGAATCATGTTAGTCGTATTAAAAGAAGTACTGTAGATGCATACTAATCTGTCAATGTTTTCAATGTACAGTCAAAACTCCTTATTGGCAGGGGATACGGTCCGTAAATATATCGGGAATATGGAAACCGTGAATACGGAATGGTAATTTGTGTAGAATAATAGGAGATACGTTCCAAGTTTACAGAACAATTTTGATGTTAAGGAGTTATTGTTGAACTTTGAACCAATTTTTTATGGCTTTAATCCTATATTTGAATGTTTTGTAATGCTTTTTAAAATACGAGTAAAGACATTTAGTTTTCACACGAATTACAGCACCCCTTACGAACATTTTCTTCCGATTGCTCTCTTCGATCCATGTGGTTAAAGTAGTTATTAATTTTTCAATCGCTGTGTCACTTACAGTTTTTGCTTATAGTAAGGTTCTTTTTCTTACTAGCGGCTTGCCCGTGTCCGGGCGTAGGTGATTACCACGGTGGATGAGTTTGACCCTTCCAGGAAAACTCTGTGAAGATGAACTGCGATGGTTTCCCGTTGCCTTCCTAGTGTGTCAGTGTTCGTAACTGGTAAATGTGGGTGACTGCGACAGAATGCATGTTCAGTGCAGAGTGTCAGGCACACTCTTCCGAAAATTTCATTGTTTCGCATAGAAAATGGCAATAAGTAATTAAAAAATAAGTTTCTATATACGAAACAATAAATTAAAGATGCATGTTATGGTTCGCTCTAAATAAATGTTAAAGGGTTTTTGCGATCCACTGAAGAAACTAAATTTCATGAATGGCATTCTCACAGATGATACTTTTACCGCAGATGAGATATTGCAACCTCTGATTTCAGTTCTAAGTCTGGAATAATTTATTTTTTACTTACGAGAAAACTATTTTAGTATTAAATGGTACAAATTTATAGGCTTTTATAGGGGAAATGTCTTTGTTTGATAGAAAATACTGAGTTTCGTGAAAGGAATGACAGAGAGATTCTCATGAGAGAATATAAAAAAATTCAATTTCCACAACGCAATTGTTTTCCTTTGATGAACATCCTCCCCTTTCCCAAAATTCCCGCCCAAACAAAATACATACTAATAAAAAAAAATCGTAAAAAATATACCATACTACGTTGCAAATAAATAGCATGATTATATTGCGTTTCTTCCTAAAAAACGAAATTCAGGGATTTTAACCTCACAAAGCATCAGAGACGTTGTCATATCTCCCCTCGTTTCAATAATTTTGGTTATGTTACAATACATCCATACTATAATTTCGTAATCTCACTCACTTGCCTGGATAGCTATTGGCTGGAGAACGGTGACGCCACGTACCGACCTTCGCAAATTAACAGCGACCACTGATTTTACTAGAAATTCTAGGTTGCGTACACAATTTTATAGCTAAGCAACTGCGATTAAATGAATTGCCAGAGTACATTAGTTAAGTCTGACTTTAGTAGTATTTATTTCTTAATGAAAATATGGAAAAACTTTACGTCTAAAATTCGTGGAATAAAACAGCACTTCACGATTTAGTGAAGTCGTTCCCGTCGTTTACATTTTTCAGACGCTACTGTCACGCTGCTCGGCGATCATTAGGTATTTACGCATTTACATCGGATACCAGACATGAGTTTCATCAGACTTGATGTTAAGAGTATTAAAAGTAAAAACGTGGGTGATATTTATCAGCGTTTTCTTTGCTTTTAACGTTGGATCTTGGATGCGTGGTCACTGCTACTGAGTAATTACGTTAATTGCTCTGCCATTTTAAAGTTTTGTATCTAGAGACTCTTCTCTGTCCGTGTTTAATTAATATTTTTGAGTCCTTTGAAGGTCGTGAGATTTTACTCAAATTTGGCAGAGGGAACCGTTAGGGTGAAACACAGATAAACTTCATATTTTACTCAGATCAGGTAAACCTGTTATGACCTTCGACTCTAAAAAACGAGAAAGGATTTGTTTTAGATCCGAGACCATATCCAAAACACCGTCACAATAATTAGCATACAGTAGTTAGTATATATAATAGTTAGTACTTAGTTTCCAAGGAACGTCAAAACCCTTTAAGAACGAAGTCTTTCTCGGCGTTGAGAATGTATAAACTGCTCTCGGGTGACTAGCCGAGTCAAGAGTGCGTTGTCACACGATATTTCACTTCACCAGAAGATGGCGGCAATGAATCAAGTCGCCGAAATATCGTGTGACAACGCACTCTTGACTGGGCTAGTCACCCGAGAGCAGTTTATACAAGACCCTTTAACTTTAATTTGCAGTAAAACGTGGAATTTAACTTTTTTCAAATCTTTCTATTGATGTTTATGAATTTTAGATTTTTTTAATATTATTCCTCAGGGAAAACATTCTGTATTTTGCTTCGTCGAAATTTATTGCTGTTATCTGTATGTTAGAGCAAAATTTTCCCTTTACATCCTCACACAACTTAAGAATTTAATCTGCTATATAATATTACAAAACTGTTAAAATTGGAAGTGGACCATTCTCCGAAAAATCCAATATATTATTTTTACAGAAATACGAAACTGATTATAGTTTTACAATTGTATTACCAGGAAACTAAAACACAGGCGATCGTATGTAAATGAGAAAATTTATAAGGGAAAAATTGAAAAATAAATGTGATTTTCCTGAACATTATTGATATCTCATACAAAGAAATAAACTGCACGTAGTGTGCCTATAGACATTCATAAGATTTTAATAAGCGGGAAAATTCACTCGCTTGGCATTTGTATCTAAAAATGTAAAATTTGACTCTTTCTGTTCTGGTAACTTTAGTGTCCTGAGTTTGGTGTTTCTTTTAATGATATAATTTTTTTATAAAAATATTCAATTATATTTTTTTAACATAAATTCATGTTTTCTGTTACGTGGTGAAATGTCCCATATAAATAACTTTATTCTCATCAGTAGTGAGATCTTTCTTTTTACTTTTGTTGAAGTGGTTTATGGTGATTTTCCTCTGTATGTCTGCTCTCACTGTGTTTAAAGTCCCTCTCCCCCTCCCCCCCCCCCCCCCACCTTTACTCTTATGAATGTACTGTACTGAAACACGTTCATGTTACAGTTACTTCTTCTCTTTCTGATTTTCGTTCACTACTATCGTACTTACTATTTCTTGTGTAACGTCAGGAATATATAAAATGGTCATAATTTAAAGCTTAAGTTATTTCGTTAGAGATGCAACCCGTTAAAATAGTAATCTCTTTCATACATAAAACTTTGACGTTTAATATAATACTAAAATGTTTCTCTGGGACCTGAATAAGTTCCCAACCAGTGTTTCGGGAAGTACTTGCAGTCGAAAGAAAGGAAGAAAATATTAAAACATACTAGAACTAATGCCACTGAGGTATTCTGAAATTACATTAAAAAATATGGGAACTTATAAATTTATCAGTAATTTTATTGTTTACACAACGAATAATAATTATTTTGTTAATAATCTGCTTGATTCTGAGCACGAAATTGGAAGACGTGAGTTTACTTTCAGATATTAACGAATTAAATTGTGGGACATTCATTACATAAATCTTTCTCCACTGTAATAACGTAACTGACGGTCACAATATTTAAAGGGACAATACTTACTTACGATTACTATTTCTAATTTCAGTTGGGCAACGATCACTCGGATTGCAAGTACGTAACATCACTGATTGAAGTCCGATTTTATTAGTCAACTAATGCTTTATGTGCCATCACACAAAAATTCTCCTGATAAACACTAGGTTAAAAACGAATTTGTCAGATAAACCAAATGATCAAGGGTACAGAAATATTGGCAATCCTAGCTCTTGATTAAACTATTGTGCTATTTTGAAGCAGTTTTTGAGTCGTTTGCAGACACTTGGATGCTACAAGTAACGCAAATGAAACTTGCGAACTTGGAAACATTTTTGTTGTTGACATACAGTCTACTCTGATAAAGCTCTCTTTTCTTATATTTATCGACAGGATATTAGGCACATATTCTTGAAATCGTAGGTAAAATTTTAAAGAATATATATATATATATATATATAGAAACGTTTAAATTTTGTTATTTAGAAAAAAAAAATAATTATTCTTAAATGCCACAAAAATGTGTGATTACTATAGAAGTTTTCATAGAGAGTCACCAGTACCAACGATAGCAAATATTGATAGATTTAGTGGTTTTTGCAGTGGTCATAACATTGATTACTTTGAAAGATAGTAATTCCGTTTCTGTTAGTTTTTGGACTTACCATTGGAAATCAAGTGCATCAGGCCAAAACTTGTTCCAAATTCCACGTTACTGTGTTCCATTTAAAGGAAGCTATTTAAAAATAACTGCCTAAAGGAACGTTATTAATTGATATGTTGTAAATACGACGTATAAGACAAAATTATTTGGTATTAGGGAATCATCGTTAGTGTAATTAAAAGTTAAATATTATTCAGTGTTTTACAGCCGTCGTATTAAAAAGATTTCATATGAACACAGAAACCCTTAGAAAATCTTTGCCTAGAAAGGAAAAACCACTTCAGCACTCCTCACTGAATTTCAGAAATCAAATTTATTGCTATTAATCCTAGTTTTAAAACTTAATATCTAAATCATTGAAGAAAATATTGAATGTTTTCTAGGAAAGTGTTGTCAAATTTAAGTTTACTGCAGTTTCAAACCATAGTTTATTTTTCGTCTCAATTTTGAAATGTGGGTGAGTTTCATTTGTTTTCCATTCTTTTCGAAGATTTTACCAGCAAAACATAATGTAATATACACATGCTGAGCGATTTTCATAGTTGATTTTGGATGGCATGATGTGATTGAGTCTGAAGCTTGTTTTAAAAGTGATAGATTAAATTTTGCCTGAATAAATACTGAAGAATGTCTATCAGGAATTAGTTAAAGGAAAATCTTTTCGAAGATTGTCTGCTTGCTAGGGCAATATACTATATATTTAGTTCCTCTGCAAACGACGTCATTTAACAGTTATTTCAGTATACAAAATTATACTTTCGACACAATCTGACGGATACACAGTGCCATAGTCAAACCATTTCTTCAGTTTTGTTGGAATTTTGTACAAAATCTGGATATTCTCTCCCAAGAAAAAGTTCCAATCCTGACTCTTTCAATAGTCGTTCATATTTTTCAAAATATTGTTAACCTTAGATTATATTCTTTGCGATGTCGTTCAGCGTAAAATTAATGGACTTTTCCAGCTGCTGTCACTACAGAGAGAGATGTACGGAACATATGTTACACGAGAAATTGAGATTTGAAGATCCTGATTTCGAAAATCCAATTCTATTGAGCTACACTGGGTTATAATTTTGAGTATTAGTTATCATCAATTTCATGAATTCTATCCATTTCGTATTCCTCTTAAGCTGAAGATGATTACTACAGTCGGTTACTCTACTCTGAAAATTTGGATCCTAGTTTTCACTTATCTTTCCATAGTAATCGGATTTATCCTAAACAGGTAATTTGTAGTAAGAACGAAGACTTTCCCGGCGTATGACTGCAATGTAGTCTTCACGGGTGTACCGCCGGATGGTGTTGTGTTTCCACAACACCATCCGGCGGTACACCCGTGAAGACTACATTGGAGGTAATTTGTAGCTCTGCGAACGTAGGGCTAGTTTTCTTTGGGACTGTTTAAATATACGATCTATGCCTGAAATCAAGATACATGGAGGAAGACGTTTAAGGAACTGTCTTGTCATAGCCTTAATTGATACAGAGAATAGTGGAAATCTGGAATGTTAACTGAAGCCCTCGGAAATATTAGGGCTAACTCTTATAGAGGTACGCGTAATAATTTGTGGATTATTGCTAAACACAAATAATATTCTGTGTGACATAGTTCGAAGGATATTTCAAGACACCAGATCTAAAGATCTCTACCGATCGATTGCAGATTCACTTTTGACGTGGCGTATAGGTACTTTTAATTTGAGCCCGTAGAACAGTGGGTTTGTTGCTGAATCATTAATAGTGAAATGGAATAACCGACACATAAATTTTCGGGAAGATAAATGGTTGCTTGTGGCATGAATAAGGTATTATACAAGTCAACATTTCCTTATAATTTTCTTTTATTTTGTGGGAGCATCGCTGTCATCTCCTGTTTCTTCATTGCCATCTTCGAGGAATCTTGATTTTCCATTTTTTTCGGATAGACGGTTCACAGAAATAGCCGCAAACTAAACTGTTTAGGAATGAATCATCATTGAAAGTTACCTGAATTCTGTTCTCCAGCGGTTAAATACGAATATATCCCGCAGTCGGTACGGGATTACTCATAAAATGAAACAAATACAATTGTATTAATACCATCCAGGTGACTATTAATTATTCCATTTTCCCTGTAAAGCTTTAAATTCTACTTGCACTGAGCTATCGGCTGCCAAGCGTCATGGAGTGTTAGATAGCTATGTTCTTTAAAGTTGTTATTTTTCTTTGCAGCTTCCAAATCTACGAAACATATAGACAACAACACAGCATTACTCTCAAGAAGGATGCAGAATGGCAGCCGAAAGCTCAGCGTAAGTAATTATGCGGCATTAAATACCGTGTAATTGATGAATCCGGTAGAAGAAATATACAACTTCACTCTTGTGACGTGAAATTCGAACACTGTCTCATGATTCATTAGGAGAATTTCTTACAGAGCTTTTGCCAAAAATCCCTTAATGTCTAGTGGAGGTGAAAGAAGTGTCTGGGCTATGAGTTTCAGCTCAATGTTTGCTGTATTGTCGCCTAAATTGATTGCTAATATGAGACTCAGTGGAAAGATTTGGTGGCGGATCGCAGATTCAACGGATTTATATTTATTTGGAGAGCTGGAATGAGATCCACCAACAATAAAATTGTTAACCGATACCAATTATAGTGATTTGTGTATATACTTCACGAAAGATAAAAAAATTATGCTTCAGATCATCGAATGATGGTGGCATTAATACAAATTTACATTTAGGTGGTACCATTATCCTAATATATTTTTCTATTGCATTTGAAAATTAGCTTCGGAATATAAGTGGTTTGAGATACCTACAGTATTGAGTGGTCTGATAGTTCAGTGATTAAGTCGTCTGAGTGGAGATCCAGAGATCCCCTGTTCAAATTCCAATCTCAACTGGGATTTTCAAAGGACCTTAATCCGGTCGTTACATCTGGCACAGCTTACTGTATAGTGTGAAATACTTCCAAATTGCTTCAGTGGTTCGGATTCAACGTTAAGCTATAGGTCAGCTTTACTCGTTACGACTACCGGGGTAAGGGTTGGACGGTTACGATAGGGTCTTAATGTGTAGCTGGTAAGAAATCCTGTCGCCAGGTCACCACACGATATTACTACTGTACTTACATGACTTTGATGTAGAGAAATAATTACGTAATACTGTAGTCTTTAGGTCAGTTGACCTAAAATCGGCACAATTAATGAGAATTGCAATAAATCTTTACACAATGTTTGCCAGATACCTTAGGCGAAATAATATTGGCCGTTATTAAGTAGCCCGAGCGTGGTGGGTGAGCGGTAATGCTCTGGCCTCGCATTTGGGAAGACGCGGGTTCGGTCCCCGTCCAGCGATCCAGATTTAGGTTTTCCATAGTTTCCCCAAATCACTCTTGTTGAATAACGGAATAGTTTCTTCAAAAAGATATGATAGAATCCCTTCCCGTTCCTTACCTTACCTCCTGTCTTTTCCCGCCGCTAGTTACCCTACGTCGATGATAGCAAAAAAAAAAAAAATCAACTGCGTCCCTAAATTAAACGTGATGACAAAATGGTCTGAGGAGGCTAGAAAAGGTATGGAAAAAAGCTGGAATCCATCCAGATGATATAACGACTCGAACAGTGTTTCATACTGTAAATGATAAATTAAAGGCGATCCATGAACATTGTAGCAGGTCAAGACAATCTGATCTGAAGAAAGAAGGAAGAATCTTAGTGAAAGAATGAAAAAATTCTGGGAGGAGAAGAAAAGGCTAACCTGTAAACCAGTTGCTTCCCGCGGTCCAAAGTAGGCCAAAATCGATGAAAGAAGTGGTTATCGGTTTTCCAGTATTTTTCTCGCCCTTGATTAATTATTTGTTGCGTGGTCACTGAGCTGTACAGAAGCGTGTGGTATGCGCGAGTGTCCTGGCCGGGCCGGTAGCCGGCGGCGACTCTGCTGTACAGTAAGGCACCGCGTGGGCGAGCCTAATAGCCCGGCCGCGATGCCATCGCTCTCCGCCGCCGCAACATTGAAAAACCTCCATGGAAATCTGAGACCACAATCACCAGCACTTGCGCTATTCTTGTTTCGAATACGCCGTCGTTTTTTTATTATTATTATTCTCCCTCCGCCCGTGCTGCCGAAGTCGGCAAGTCTTTTGGTCTCGGGTTCTTTTTTTTCGTTCTTTACAAAAAGTGGTACTTAGGGACGGCTTGTGAATATTTAAAGAGGGAGGCGTGCATCTCGGCGAACCGTGCCTCGGAGTCCCCGCGGTGCGGCCAAGTCGATAAAGCGGGCGCTCGGTGAATGAAGACGCGGTGACACCGTACCTCATTGATATTCCGCGTCCATTGACGGCGTCGCCTGGCAGTGATTAAATATTTTCTAAAAATAAAGGAAGTAAAAATTAATTTTATTATATCGGTTGTTTCACGCCTGGCGGATACTTAAATTACCCCGCCGGATTTCTTACGAAAGAAAGTTTATTCCATTAATTTTCTACATCGATCGTCTATCATTCCGCAGCACGAAATTTTCTGATACTAATTACTCACCTTTTCTATGGAAACTTCAAACATCTCACAGAGCCGTAATTAAAACGCACGAGACGCCAATGAACTATCTTAATTAACCACGCCGCCAATTTATTGGAGTGTGTAAAACTTTAGAAACCCTGGGTCATGATGGACGGAGCTGGCCCTCGGTACCAGATCTTGTTGGAACCCAAGTTTTCTCGCTCAATGAATCTTTCCAATTTCTTTCCTTTATCGTTCGTGTGAAAAATTATTAAGAAAATGGATAGGTTGGTTCTTGGTCATTCCTGAGTATGACTGTTGCCGATAGTGAAATGTGTTTGCATCATCTTAATAAATCTTCCAACATATTCTCAATTAGTTTCTCACGAATGCAACACCTATGGTGTTCCAGGTATTTCCAACTCAGCTCCTTGAACATCACACTTTCACTTTCATTCGAGCTATCAAAAATTGGTCGGTTCTTCTTTGGACCAATTACTCTATTAACTCTTTTAGTTTTTTGCTAACCCGACACAGAAGAACGCCAGTAAGGTTTCCCTAGTGCTATGAATGGAATAGAATTAACTCCTAACGTGCACCGTTTTAAATTACGACCTAGAAAATTGTGTATATGGTTTGCTTTTCCAATTATCTTCTCGATACTTTCATTCTGCAACGAATATTACGAATTAATACTCCCATGTATTCAGCGAAATCTACCGTACTAATGACTATGTCATTACATGTATATTTAGAGCTAAATGTAGTTAGTTTTTTCTTTATATGCATTGCTTGACACTTTTGAGCGCTGCCAATCTTACTTTCCTGAAATCGGCTTGTAACAAAGCGCAGCCATACTGGGTTTTGGGATAAATAAGGGCATCATGGACAAATAATATTATTTTCCTCTCCATTAGGTCGCACAAGAAATTGATGTATACTAGGAACAGCAGGTTGTATTCACCATCTACACTTGACAAAGTCGGTAATCCAGTTGCATATTTTTCTGAATAGTCCATAGCCATAAGATTTTGTAAGTAACCTGGTACCGATAAATTGTCGAAAGTATTTTTAGAATTTAATACGAATAAGTCAACCCGTCAGATCGCACACCTACACTGTCTGCTAATAAAGGTCAACGTCCAGAATGGAAGGAGAAAATGAAATGAAGTGTCTCTGGTTAAAAGGGTATGTGATGTTTCAGTGATTACAAAATTAAGACAAATTTGCAAAGAACTTGGAAGTATGAGCCCACTTATCAGTATGACGTTACACTCCCTCTCATCGGGAAGCATGCACTGATTCGGTCGGGAAGGTTGTCATAAAGTCGTTGTTTCTCCTGAGGTCGTAACTGGTCCTTTATATTCTGAATATTGGCACTTTGGCATTGGGATGGAACTGACGTTCCACGCTGGTTCCACACATGTTCTAGCTGGAACAGATCTGGGGATTTAGTTGGCCACCTTAGTACCATAGCATTATGACGAGACGTCATTTAGAATAACATTTTAGTATTGAAATCTTGTACGTATGTTAAGTTTCACTGCAGCCACACGTCGAGTTAGCACGTCCTGTTTGTTCGAGTTTCTGCCGATCGACAGTTCAGGTTGCAAGTTACACGTGCGGTGCTGAGCACGCAAGCCAATACTTTACCAGCAAGTCAGAATACATGGATCACTCTCACTTCTTCACGGACGAGCAACAAGTTACCAGCTAGGCCTAGGAATAGTTAGTCGCTGCACCACCCTTACCATTCTCTGTTAGTTGTGAACTTTAGGGCTAAGTTTCATCCTTAGGATCAGTATCACTGGTTACGGAATACCTCCCATCTTGTACAACATCAGCTGTAGATGGTTGACGGTTTAGTACAGATTAAATGAGGTTTCCAGAAGAGATTTTTCATTTCAAGTAACTCGTAGCTGTCCGCTCCCGCTCCTAGATACCCTCGATGCTCATTTTTATCTAGTAGTACAAGAGAAGAAAAGGATAGGTCCGGAGAGAAAGAATACAAGAGTAGAAGATATATGAAGACAGTCATCGTAGGGAAATATCTAATAGAACCCACGTGTCAGCCATCCGGTCATACCCAATCACTAATATAATACAACCCTACAACAATGGGTCAGCAACAACATCATACAGACGGTTCATAGACACACGTGCCCTGTGTGGACGGGCATTGTCCAGTAAAAACACGGCACCACGATACTGTCACACGAGAGGTAGCACGTGTAGATGCAGGATGTCCGTGACGTGCAGTTGTGCCGTCAGAGTTCCCTCAACCACTCCCAGCTGTAACCTGAAGTTACACCCGATGGCTCCCAACACAATGATGCCAGGAGTTACACCGCTATGCCTTTCCAAAACATTCGAACATGAGGCTGGTGCCAAACTCACCGACGATGGTCATGTAATGCAGGACTTTGATTCATCGCTGAACAAAAAGCAACTCCATTCACTGTGTTCAGTGATTCGGCTTCCCCTCGAATGACCATCGTCGGCGGGTATGGTGGCGACCTGGGAAGAGGTATGGGCGAAGTATTGTTGTCGTAATGCGTTGACGCTTTGACCATTTGCTTAAAAGAATTTTCCGCTAACGTTATAGAAATCTTTCGGTTATTAACTTACCTTTTCCGCCAGAATTCGTTCCACTTAAGCGGTGGTAGGTTAAAATCACCATCCATCATCACCATGAACAATATATTTCATTGACGAGAATATTATTAAATGAATCTCTAAAATAGTTTGTATCAAGATTTCCACAAACTGGAGGTCCATAAAATGACTCTATTATAAACTTTAAGTTTGTGCCAGTTTTTACGTTTACCCGCATTAATTCACAAGAATTTTCTGCGTCAGCAACGACTGAGAAATTAATGTTTTTACCAACATTTATGAAGACATCTTGAGATTTTTCTGTCCTTTCCGAAAACTTTGAAATGAGCAAATACTTAAGTAGATTGAACCACTGGCGATAGCCAGTTTTTCACTCCAATAACGAATTTTTACCAGTAGTCATTTTTTACTAATGTTGGGAAGAAATTAAGAAGACTGTAAAGCTGTTATCGTTCGGGAAAACCTAGGTTCGAGGTCCTGTCATGAAAATTTCTGTTTTCAGTTATTGGCGAAATGGTAATGTGGATTTGTCGATAGTTTCCTAGTATAGCTGATGAAAATTTTTCCTAATCGACCATTCATTTGTCTGTGGTGTGCTCTAGTATTCCCATTGATACGTTCTTCGGGATTTATTGAGGCAGAGTTTCGTGTTTCCTTATAGTGTGTAGGTGAGAATGGGGTGCACAATGATTGGGCCGAATTCTTGGCTTGTACGTACATTACATGACAATAGCTCTACCCAAGAAATATTGAGACCGATTTTTATTTTTTCAGTGAAAAGGAACATCCATCATCAGTTAGACCAAAATGCCAAAGCTACACCCTAATCTTGACAGAAATTACAATCCTAGGTTATGTTCGTAGAAAAAGAATGTCATGTAAGCAGCATAGAACTAGAATATAAATTATCAGTTACGCTCATAAACAAGTGTTGTGCACAGTGATCCCCAAACTGAAGTTACACTTCAAGTTAGTGAAAGGAATAGTAGTCTTCGAGCCACATAATAAGATTTTAAAAACACTCACATTCACATTGTACCACCCGTTGTATCAGTTCGCGTGAAACGTACTTCCAATAAGATACAGTTTCAAGTTAATTACATCAAACCAAGACCTTCATATAACTGTCATAGTAAAAATAGATATGTTTAAAAGGTGGAATAATTACACTACCTGTTTTTGTACAAATTTCATTCCTACTAGGCGAAGTCTGGGAGGCGGGTTGATGGAGGGTCTAGAGGATCTTTTTCATCTTAACTAAAGCAAGTGTAGGGAACAGGAAGGAAGACGACTGTGGCCTTTGAAAGGATCCATCTCGGCATTCACCTGAAGTGACTAAGGAAAACCGCAACCAGGATGGCCAGACTGGGAATTGAACCACCGTCCTCTCGAATGCCAGCTAGAAGGGCGAGTTCCAACGAACCGCGTTACTTTTTCTCTGTTCTCACAAGTAAGTGACCACACATTTTCGATAACGATAGTTTGAAATATTTGTTCGTACATGATTGCAGTCTAGCGATTTGATGGTTTCTACAGTCGCTGATTTATTTCAAATCTCTGTGTGGCGGATTTTTCTAAACACTGTAAGTGAAATAATAATGATACACACACAAGTTTTAGATAAAAGTGAAGATACAGATTCAAGACCTGTTTTCAGTTTATTGAATAGTAATGATTTTTAGTACCACTTAGAGCAGAAACGCCTTGGAAGACCCCGTGCGCAGTCCAGGAGTCGAGGATCGCGCCCTCGCTGCCATTCAAGTCACCGCCTCGAGAGGAGCTCCCATTCAGTCGTCAATCCGCCGGAACGCGAGAGGGTTATAAAACGCTTTACTGTATTGTGATTGGCAGGGAGCGTACAATGGTGTTTCGTCACTTAGCGGTGATTGCTTTCAGCCGCGGGCTCGGAGCTGGAACTCGGAGAATGCGTTCCCCCTTCCACCGTCTCTCCCCTCTCCGCGACCGGAGCACCACCTATGCACAGTGCGAGGCGCCTTATGGAACCTAATACCCGGGTGAGTGCTCGGCACCCGCAAATCTGCAGCCATTCGCCGTTCTTCCCACAGCTCGCCGCTACACAAATTGATTTACCAACTCTCCTCCGAGGTGTGCGTCGTTTACTGCAATGGACCGTCATTTGAGAAGTTTACTGCATCTCATTGGCATTATCAAACGCGCCGCTGTTGTTCGTAACACAATGGAAAATAAAAATGGTACTTCGTCAATAATGCCGGGTTTTCGTAGACGCTGTGATGCTTTTAGTATGGAGCCTTAGAGTAATAGTCAACATGCTTGGGGCCTATCAAAATTCGCACTTATCTTTATACCTACTGGCATTAATCGACTGAGTATGTGGCTTCCGCTATACGCAAAGGAACGACGGGGTGTATGTATATTTAAGATTTGCGGAAAAAACTTGTCTTATTTCTTATTAACAATCAATGTCTTTTATGCAAAGAAAGTACTTCTGTATGGTCGAAAACACACATTAAAATATAAAATTAAATTGCGGGCTAATATTAGTGGGAAGACAGTAACCCAATAATGAACCATTAGCTATTTCTGCTTGAGGAAGTATTGAATTTTAAGGCCTCGCTGACTTGAGTAATCACGTTTTCTGAAGTACCTCGATCAAAACAACTTCGGAGATATTCTAAAACAGAATTTAATTCTGTAAAAGTTTTTCTGGCTTGATCTCTTGTGAATCAGAAAAACACATTGCCCATAAGTTCCTGAATTAGTTAGTTCGTTCTTGGAAACCCATACTCCGTGTTATACAGATCATTCCACTGAACCATTTCTTCTACGTAATAATATCCATTCTGCGTAGTTTTAAATCTTGTGACAATGGCTTATGCTGTGCACTCTGTTAACTATACTATTCAGGGATTTGACAAACAATTCTCCTTGTGATAGTGTGGCGTCTTGACGTAGAAATTTCCTCACATAACAAACAGGCCCAGCTGAAGCCCAAAAGAGTATATGACAAGTGACATTAAATTCTACAAATGTAGGAACATTTATTTACTTTTAGATTTCTCTTTGGTAGAGATATCAAAAATGAAATCTTTCGAACACTTTAATATTGTTTCTGAAATAAGAAGTGTAGGAAAAGTTCATCACTCTACTACATAGAAGTTACCTGATCGTTGTAAACTGCAATTAAGCTCCCCATAAAATTCAAATCAGAATAAAATAAGCGACATGTGCACTATGGCGGAATTGAAGACCAGTAGTTTATATGAAACAACTGGAATTGTATCTCAGTCATCCATACACTTTTCCCAGTCGCATGTTTCATATGCTCCTCAATATTCAAGGATACACAAAGAAGAAAAAGTGTGGTTTCTGATTTCCGAAGCTTAGGAAGAGTTACCTGTTACCGTTTTTTATTATTATTATTGTTATTACAGTTTTTATTTTTTATGGCTTTAAGTCTCGTCGACGTCAGTTCATTACAGGCGAGAAAGGAAGGGAGCAAAGAGCGGGAAGGAATTCGGCCATGGCTCTTTGTAGGAACTAGGAACTATCCCCGTATTCGCGTGATTTGGGGAAACCATGGAAACCGAATTCTGGATGGCTGGACGAGGATTCGAACTCATGTCCTCCCGAATCCGATGCCAGAGGGTTACCCATATTCAAGACGCTGGGTCCCGTTTAGTGAGTTGCGGAACGCATGTGGTAGAGTTAAGTTATGGTGATTATGGATCGTGCCACTCTTTAGATTAGTCAGCGTTGTAATTATATTACTACTAGCACATTGATGTCCAAGACACACTTCAGCTCACGCAAAGGCGCTAAGAACCACAAAGGAATCATGCAATTTAGTGCAAGATTTATTTTACGTCATCATTACAACAATACATAGGCAATCATATATTGGAAAAGGTACAGGATTTATAACTTGAAAAAGAAATCAATTTGCTTTGAAGCCTACTCAACTGCGCAAAAGACGACATGGCAAACAGCCAACGCCAGCCTGTATCCTAGAATATCGATATTCGCGTTGATTTGCAATAACGTCCAAAATGTAACTCGTAAACACAGAACAATAAAAACTGAGATTACACTTCCTGTGTTGTATGCATACATTAATTCAGTTTTAAAGTAGTATCATTGCTCAGTAATTAAAGGAAATTATCACGTATCACGATATTTTCTATTCGCATTCTTCTCTAGTCAGGAAATTTTAAAGACCCTTGAGCTGAAATTTCTCTTTGAAATGTTATTTTTTATTCACTTACTATACTAAGACCTTCGTTCCTTCGGATGGTACACTAAACAACAGTGCTGCAAACCCAAACTATGTTTATACTGGGCTACTGAACAATTCTCAGCCAATTATACCATACGCATTTATTTCCTTATACAGGGCAGGTTTAAGTTCAACTCGCCCAGAATACTATATGTTGTTAATCAGCTCACTACTGCTCTCACTCATGAAGCAATTTTAGTCTGTTGTGTCGACGGTTGGGCCAAACGAAACTGCGGGAAAAGGGAACCCACGCAAGCCATCTGTGAAGCAGTCGGTGCAGAACTGTGGAGAGGTGTCACACCTGTTGCAGTGTCTGGGAGCGTTCACGTAATGACACGACCATTCGATTCCAGTTCAGGCATAGGACCGGGCTACTTCGTAAAGGACTAGGATGTTATTAACCAATGATAATAACTCACATATGGGTAATCAGTAACTTCAAAGGAAATTAGGTTAAACGGGCGATTTACAATACATAGTTTACTAGGCATAAATTTGATCTTAAAATCTATTCTTGTTTAAATATTCATATGAGATAAAAAACTTAGTTGACAAATTATTTTAACAACGGAGTACAAAGTTTATTGAGAAGAATTCTCTAATTGTACTAATTATCTTAGAATCTTGACTGGTACGCCTGAACAAATAAGTTTAAACGAGTGGAAGTAAATGAGTATAATCTGAGTCATACATTGCCAGCTGCACCTCGTATAGAAGGATTTCAAGTGAGTTTCACCTGCCATTGGTCTTCCGCAATCGGTGTTCGTTTAGTCTTTTCTGTTTGGCTGCTCCAAACATGCACCAATCTGATTATCTTTCTGCTTCGATGGAATCTGTTATGATTTGTTCCCATGATCGCGATCACTGGAGACAATGATGAGTAAATTACTCGTATCTTCTCGTCAGTACCCATCCCATGGCTAGTTTTGGAGGATATCCCCTTGCACCATTCATAAGATGCCGAAATACCGACAGAACCAATACTAGTGCAGAAAAATTACTTACTGTTTTCTTTATTAATGCATATTTTTTCTCTCTTTACAACCACGTCTCCACATACGTTTTGTACAGATAGCTAGCGTGAATCAAGAGGGGGAGCGGGTGTTTGCCCAAACGTGGCGAGAACCAGATTTGTCGTATCTGGAGCGTTTATCCTTACGGTACACAGCTTTTGTTGCCGTCTGTCTGTAAAACTTATAAATTGCTATAGTAAGGGTATATTTTAGTAAAATATGTAGATTATGATGCGGAGATTGGGGATCGTCCAATAATTCACCTATTGATTGCAGAAATCTCCGAAAAATTAGTAATCAGGAGACCGGTATCGCGGTTTAGGACTCGAACCTGGTACTGTACTTATCCGATCCAGTGTGGTGACGCCTTAAGCCACCCAGCCACACTAACGGGTACGTTCTGGCTTTGCTATTTCCAGCTGATTTTCAAATCTTTGCAATGATTTTTGTGAAGAATGCGAAGCGGTGGGGAGTCCGAGAAAAGCGGCTGGCCGGTTGTCACTTTGGACTATTAACACCCGATTCTAAGAGTCGCAAGTACTAGTTTTCTTCTCTTTATTAATAGCGGTATAAGACAGCCCACTTCTGCGTTGAAGCTTGTGAGACACTGAACAGACAGATACTATCCCACAAAAAAGGTATCTATCATCCCCTGTGACGTAAGGTTTTTTTGTCAAAGCACGGTGATTTGTAGAGAAATTTTTCATCTTCCTGAATTTTCAGAAACATACAATTTATTTTCTAATGCAACAATTTACGGCATTCACTCAACAATTATAGTCATTTCCGTGTTTTATACATTCTTTAACATCTAATAATTAATTTTTTCGGGGTCATTAGAAACAGGAAAAGACTGGAGGCAAGGAACAGTAAGCAATTCGTCCATGGCCTTGTGAATGAACCACCTCGGTATTTTCCTGGAGTGATTTTTGGAAACCATGGAAAACCCAAATCTGGATGGCCGGACGAGGATTTGAACCTGCGTCCTCCCAAATGCGAGGCCAGAGTGTTAACGCTCACCCGTCACGCTAGGTAAAAAATATCACTTTCTTTATGATATTCCAATTTTCGCACACAGCTATTTCTACTAAGCCGTAAATGCATCATTCAAAGTTGAAAATTGATGACACATCAAGAAACCTTTTGCGCAATCTGTCTACACTTGTTTCGATCTCTGCTTGCCAAAATAATTAAGCAATCATCCGGTTTATTCTGAATTGAATTTGGTCTAGCGATAGCAATGAATATCTTTCGCGTGAGAGCTTACATTTTCATTTCCTCTGGATGGTATTTTTTGCAGATTTTCTCCCTGCCACCAACATTAAGTCCAAAAAAACATACGATTTGCAGGTAAAATATCGAGGAGAGACTCTTTCTCACTTTCAGTTCTGTTCTTTCCTCCATGAATGATATTCACAGTAACCTCCTGCGTGTTCACATCTTTAAAGCATCTAATCTTCTACAGTTCTCTGCCATAATTCTACTAAACTAGAGAATAACAACATCCACATCATTCAGGTCTCTCACACCAGTGTAGCAGATGCGATACAGTTAGACTGTACTTTCACGGAGATGAAACATATGACTGACATTTAAACTACCAGCGGAAACTTGATATTTTCAAGATACGGAGAACTTCGTAGTTTGTTAAACTGTAAGAAAGACAACGCGTTTTCTGGACCAGCTACCTTTTCATCTCAGCTTACAAATTACAACCTACATCCTTAATTATATACTTCATATATTTTTATCTACATCTTCCTGTACTGTTCGCTCTTTCGATTGTTCCCTTCATCAACAAATTAATCAATTACGCGTCTTAAATAGTGACTCAACATACTATCTTTTCTTTCTGTAAGACTCTTCTACATATTTCTTTCCCAACATTTCCAAAACACATTCATTTCGTACTTTATCTTTTAATTTTCAGCATCTTTCTTTAGTAAGTAATTTAAAACACTTCAATTTTCCTATTTCTGGTATTCTACAAGTCCATGCTTCATCTCTATAAAGTCTTGATTCCTTATTCAGTAATATATGAAACTAAAAGATTTATATTTTTCGAAAAAGCTCTACTCTCTAGTACTGTTCTGGTTTTGTCATCGTTCTTACTTCGGCCTTTAATTGGAGTTTCCTAAATAATAGTTGTTCCTAAATAAAACAATTCATTTAGCCTATTACATCCGATCCTACTTTTGTATTTAATCTGCAGTTATTTCTGTCATTTCTGCTTCATTTCATGACTTTTTCATTGACTTGGATTATGTTTAGCCTAAATTGTTTTCTCAGTATTTTACTCATACCATTCAGTAATTTCCTATATCCTCATTCTTTTCTGCCAACAGGACAAATGTTATCAGCAAACCGCAGAACACGTATTGCCCAATTTCTTTTACCTCTGCATACAGCTTTAAAATTAGTGGTGATAGATTTCAATCTCGTCTGAGGCCTTTTCCACTACTTATTTGTCTCTCATAGCTCTCTACTTTTATTTAGCCATCTTATTCTTATATAGCTGATAAATATGTCTTGTATTTTGAACTTTTAAATCTGACTTCTTTGAAATCTTGAACATCATGTCTTCTTTTTAACATTGTTACAGGTTTTTCATAGGTCTACAAATGCCATAAAAATGTCTTTTTTTCATCCACCTTTCTAGTACTAATCGTTGCACGACATAATGCTTAGAAAATACTAACATACCAATTAAAATTTTTTTTAAAAAAATTCTTTCGTGGCAGTTATATACAACATTCTTAAGACGCAACAATCACATGAAAAGGGAAAGAGAATGACGGAGAACCTTACACTGGTTATCTCAAAAGAATGCTGCATAGAAACGAGAAAGGTTGCATAAGAAAAGGTTTTGTGGGGCTGCCCGTAGAACTAAGGAAAAATGCAAAATTTGTATGTTATAATAATAAAACAAAAATAAATTAAAGAAGGGTTTCATAATTGTTGCAGGTTTTTCAGTTTGTACGAAAAGTCCTACTTCTGACACTCTTGCCCGGGCTCACTATTTGACTATAATCAGAATCATATGCCTAACCTACTTCCTACTCGAAACGCAGTAAGTACAGTGATGAGATTAAGGATATAATAAAAGAATCAACTCTGCAAGTATTTTATTATTCCTGTTTGACGTTGCAGATTCAAAGAGAGTTTGGGGTTGCACAGTGAGTCGAATAAAGCACGAAACAAATGATGAACAAAGCACATTACATTTGGTTTGAATAATTTTTGCTATTATTTCACCGGAAACAGTTTCGTTATTTATTTAAGAGCATTCTCAAATTTTGGAAATACTAATTTTAATTAATCTCATTTTTAAATATCAAGTGAATCAGAGGAACTGTTTATAATCTTTACACAGATACTCTCAGATGTTTACTAAATAACAAACATAGGTTGACTAAATACTAAGGAGGTAATGCATGTAGCTACTGTGCTTTCAATCACGGATGCCATTGCTCCAAAGTAGAGTTTTAGTTCGTTCTCTGTAGAAACTTTCAACAATGTCAAATAATTCACTGTTCCTCTGTTTGAAATAATGAGACTATGATTATAAGTGCAGCTATGAGACATATTACTTTTTCTACCCTGTGTTTAGATTTTATTATATTTTTTATTTCGTATCAGAAACATGCAGTTAGACAATCACAATCATCAAATTGTGTTTAGATATTCAAGCCACACATAATGTTATCACAGACAACACCAGTGAAATGCTGGGAAAAAATCTTCAGGTACATCGACTCATGTTTTAAACAATTACGATTAATGCAGTGAGAAAACCAGATATATTGCAACTACCTGCTTCAGGTAGTGCACAAGATTTGCTTTGAGACCGCAAGTGCCGACTGCACTCAGATTCAGATAATGGTTGACAGATGGCGCTAGAATAGGGTGCCTTTGAAAGACGGGGCACTGCCCTGACTCCTAACGTGTGAGGTCTGACGGAAAAAGATTTATCTTATCAAGAAGGAACATTGTTGCGTCTAGCCCGCAACACACCGAAAACCACTCCTTGAATGTATGGTACCTCAGATACTATCAGATATTTACTGAATAAAAACAAATACTAGGAATTTGTTAATAGCGCGTGTTCTGTGATTCTGATTTCCGATACAATTGTTGCCCTAGTTAGCCAGTAAAACTCAAGATTCAAAGTATAATTTTAGTTTGTTCCCTGCAGAAACTGCAACAAATGTAAAATAACACAATGTTCTTGTCTTCGAACTACTGAGACTATTATTATAACTTTAGCAATTAAAATACCTAAAAAATCAACAAAAAGACCGCACCTTTTTTTTTACCTTGCGTTTAGATATACGATGTATTTATAATGTTAACACATACAACAACAGGGGCATTGCTGCTTCTGGCCCGCAATACACCGGAAATCAATTTTTGAATGTATCATTGCAAACGCAACCCATTGGGAGCGTCCATAAACTACGTTACTCCATTTTGATCTGTGAATATGCCTTTCCTCCCAACTAGCCTGGCGTCGCTTTTGTCCCCCCCCCCTCCTCTCCCCCGAAGCCCCGTGTGACACGTAGCATTTTTCCCCCTATAATTGCAGCTGACATTTTCTACTCTTTTCTCTTGACAGACTATCGTTAAAATTATTGTGTGTATAATGAACACAAGCGATATTTGCGCTATGTACTTCCCTATAACTATAAATATTCTGAATGAAATGTTCACCTCAACCACTCGTGCAAATGATCAATTATAGGAAAAAACCTTTTTTTTCTGTTATATCACGGATCTTTTTCTTCTTGAGTTGTTACTAAAAAAAATTTGCTTATCTCATTCATCATTCTTCTTTAATTGATAGAATAGAACAAACTGTACTCGTAACAAAATCTAAGAAGAGCTGCTTTTTATTTTTTTTTAATTTATTTATTTATTTAATTTTTTTTATTTTTATTATTTATTTTTTTTGCTCCAGTTCAGGCACTTTTTTTTCTACATTACCCGAGAATGATTCTTAGTTCTGCTTAAAAGATTTCTGTAAATCATATGATAGTGGAAATTTGTTGGTAAACATTTTACAAAAGTCTGTCAAAGTTTATTATACATCTCAACTTCACACTTTGAACTTGAAATAACGTTTATAAAATTTCATCGGGCACAACAATTAAAGCTTCACTAAAATTCACTTGACAAAACAAAATTGTAATAGTTTTTATTAACGAACGGTGTTGTTACACGCGCTCAATTCTATTCAAAACACCTTTATTTCGAACCACCAAAACAACACGAACTGTCACTGCCTTTCAAAATCCCGGGTGACATCTATAAGCGAAGTTGAATCTCGTTGCGGCACTGTTAGTATATAAAGGACATCTAAATTGCATATTACTGAGGTTATTAAATGAGAAATAACTATCCACATGCCGTTCTGCATTCTGCACGTTATGTTAACTGTGACGAATAAGATGAATGAAAAGCTAAGGGGCTTGGCACGGTAACCTCCCTCCCCACCCCCACCCCCCACCCCCCACCTCCACGTAGGCAGCATAACTTTCTACATAAACCATCCCCCCTCTCCCCTCCCCTAGATCAATCCATCTATTTTATGGACGCTCCGTTTGTAATTACAAGTGAGTAACTCGATATAGTATAGTTGTAAAAACGAATTAAATTTGAAGTTTTCAAAACTAAAGCTTTTAAAACAATAAAAACAAAATAAGTGTTCTCGTGGGTTCCACATATTCGTGAAAAACAATCTTTATTCGTGACTCACCTTTGGGCTGATATGGGTGCTAATGTCGTTTGTTTGTGATGCTGCGGTGTAGTAATTTCAACCGACATTTTGGAAGGGGCATAACAGTAACTCGAGAGTAATGAACTGTTAAGACGTAAAGTAAACTATGTTAGAAACTGAAATAATGTTTTAAAGAAGTGTAACATATTAATTTCATCACGGATATGTACGACGAGACCAGAAATATTTTTCAGCAAATTTTTATTTGTCTGCGCTTGGAGAAGTATTAACACTCTATTGTAGCGTTGTTGTAGGTCATTTTTCCGCAGTTGTTCAGTAAATTAAATCATAAAATAACGTCAATGCAACTGAATTTGTAGCTTTATCGCCGTACGCGTTTCGCCTCTCATCGAGGCATCATCAGCAACGAATCAATTTTAAAATTTACATTGGGTTTATAAACTTATTTTATGATGTTTGACATAATTCTAAATTGAAACATTTTCTGATTATTTACAACTCATATTTACATTAGTGGTTCCCAGGTTCATAACCACACATCTCCGCTTTTTCTCCAATGCTTGTTTCTCTTTCTCTTAGCTGCTGCGTACTGAATTTAAACACTAATCGCTGTTTACAGTGGCCATCTTGTTTTCTTAATGTTAGCGTGATGGTGCGCTGACAGCGCCAGTTTTGAAATTGCGTGGTGAGAGTGGTGTTTTGGTATTTTTTTCCAGTTTGATGTAAGGTTTGTGAGTGCGTGTATTTGTTAGGTTTCTTTATTCTTCTTATTGTACTTTCATTTCTGTAAGGTTAATGTATGTTTACTAGTTTGTACAGCGTTTGGTTTGTTAGGTTTATGCGGTCATTTGGTACCTGCTTACCATTTTTTATTGCTTTTTGAATTTGGTAGTTTTCTTGTAGAGTGAGGGTATTGTGTCTGTGATTGTCGATTGTGAGGATTTGCATGTCTGTTGGTAAGGGATCATTTTCTATTAGATGTTCAGGGAATGTGGAGTGGATGCTGTACTTAAGTGCCCTCATGTGTTCTTTGTATCTGGTTTTAAACTGTCTTCTTGTCTGCCCTATGTATATTGCCTCACAATTTTGACATTTCAGTTGATAAATGCCTGATTTTTGATAGTTCTCTCTGTCTAAGTGAGTTTTGATTTGTTTTTGTACTGAGTTTTTTTTCGTAGAGCAATTTTTATGTCTTGTTTTTTTCCCGTCAACAGTTTTATTATTTCTGTTCACACTGAGGGCAATAAAAGACGAACGCAATGCTTAATTAAAACCACCCATTTCTAGTCCGGACTCTAACTTGGCACCCTCGGTTTGTGACGCTGTAGCTCTAGCTTCTACAATACAGGGACATACTAATTTTTTATTCCAACGTTATAATAGTCAACTTCATTAGACTTCAGACTTTAGGGTAGATGGGGAAATAAATCAGCAACACGTAATGGCAGCGCACATATGTGATGAAGCGTGTAAGCGTTTCCAAAGGTGTAAGCTATGATGGACCAGACGTAGCCTATAGTCAAGATTTTATTTTAATTAAATGAACATATGCGCAAACTGGGAAGCTCTGTGAATCGTTTGTTCCATCGTACTGTTTGATAGTTCATAAAATGCTGCTAATATATTACGCTCTCTCTCTCTCTCTTTTTTTTTTTTTTTTTTAAATAACCCTTGACATGACACTAACTTTAAGCGCTGTTATCCAAATGCCGGTTTTAGATGACATGAAAAACACTGTGCAACTAGTTACACAAATTCTATAAAGATGAAATTAATGATGATGCTTTTTTTCTGTAAACTATGTATGGTAGTAATTAGCCCTACGATATTAGAACGATAACAGTGTATACCAAAATTGCCGTGAGATTACTCATCTTAATGTTGAAATTACTACGATGACGATTTGACCAAGGTTTCTTTAATGGAATAACTTGAAAACCAAACTGACTTTATTATTATCATTTTGCTAGTGTATCATCGGATACATCTCAATTTAATCTTAAATCCATTTAGAGCAGAAAATAAATTTAAAATTATCTGGGTGCAGGCTATGTGAGTCTTCTTCTACGCAGCCTAAATTAATAAAATATATAAAAATACGTAAAATTTCCGTCTTCTAGTTTTTTTCGTTCTTGAGTCTATAGGCTCATTGAAAATAGTATCTGCATCGAAAAAAGAGCATACACATGAGTATGTCTTCATCTTCTCCGGATGATGAATGTCGCTGTATCAGGTTTTGTTATTCTACAATGAATATGCTTAGAGTTCCGCCCATTTAATTTGTAAGTTTCGTTATTGATAACTAATTTCAAGCAATTCAAATTATTTTCAAACGAAGTCGTCTGTGATCCTGGAAAATATTCTTACTTCTTTGCACCTATATTTTTACGAGGTTGTCGGATACAGCAGTTTTAATTCTTCTGTCACTTTTTTCGCTGCTGCGTTTAGTTTGGAAATAGAGAAACCTCTCAATTTTTTGGAATTCGTAACACCATTTCCAATGACTGGTAAGTAAATGACGTCAGTAAACTGACTTAATAAGTTTAAAATGAATTAATTAAGATTCAAATTTCCGGAAAATAATCGTGGCTGATTAACTGGTGAGGTTTTTGTACAATATTTTGCGTTTGGATTGCTAGACTCGATATTGGGGTCGTAAATTAGTGATTCCTAAATTTAAGATAAACAAATTATACTTGCCTGAAGTGATTCAGAAAACCATAGTTTCATTAGACTGTGTATAATGTAAAATACGATAACGTTGTTTCTTGTAATTGTAAGAAAGGCGTTGTGCATTCACAATTCTCTTCACAGGCTCCAATTTGAATAATTTGCTAGGGTTAACGGGAGTATAAAATTGTACATGCTCTCAGAACAAGTTCTCCGTACTTCTAGTAAACGAAATGAAATATAGTAGCAGCGAAAATTTCTCAAATCAAGCAATTTTTGATTGAGAATTGGAGTACAAAGTTGTAAAGTTAATGGTCAGTAAGTTAGCCTCCAATGAGTGATACATTAGACATTCTACACCATCGAAATAAAGAGTGTGGAGTGATTAACTTTCATTATCTTCATTTATCAATGTAAAATGTGTGTGCATGACTGTAAGAAGCGACCGTTAAATGTTTTATGCGGCAATGGAATTATGGAAAGAGGAAGGGGACTGAAACCGGTTAAATTTACAGCATTTACATTACTTTTTTATGAGGCTTAAATGGATGTCCTGGTGCCTAGTATTACCAACATCGATAGTGCTTTCTACTTAAAGTCCATATGCAATGTGATAAGTCAGCTTTTTAATTTAAATCTTGTAGTGAAATTGGTGGTTTTATTCTCTACTACCCTTCTTCTCCTAGCCAGTTATTCAATTACTGGTAAAGAAAAAGTTTCGTCATTGAGACACGACGAATCTAGCCTTGGCAAATAAAATGAAGAGATTCAAATTTTACGTTCACCATGAATACGTTAAGACAAACAGACTTACGGTATGTTTGGAAGTTTATGTACATAAATCTTACGAATCTTTAAGGATTTTGATTGAAACTAAAGTACTTCATGCTGACATTCAAAACCATATTGTCAGTGAACTGTCTCTCCAAACCAAAATAATGTTCAAATTCTGACGCGTTATTGGTATTATTAGAGTGATATGTATTACAGAGATTAGAAATAAAAATTTTCATAGGTAATTAGTCTAAACAAAAATTTTAAACGTTATGAAGATTTGATGAGAAAAAAATTTGTTAATTATTGGTTATCTTTCTGAAACTCAGAAATGTGTTTATTTTAGTCCCTCTCCCCCTAAAAAGGTTATCTAATTTCATGATCAACTACGATGGAAAATAGCTAAAGTTAGGCTGGAATGTGACATGATACCGGATACCACATTCTGTACTGTTAAAAAGATGTAATTTTTATGTGGTTGGCGCAAGGCATATTTCTATTACCATTCATAATCAGCTTCTAAATTTGTTGCTTGTAAACACAATGTCCACGGAAGTATATGTAACTTAAGAAACAGGTATTTCCTCTTTTCCAGTCTGAGATATAAGTTGTTATTCACCTTACAATCAGGGGAAATCTTCTGCAATTGAAAGGAAGCAGCGCCACGCATTGATACCATCACTGAATGTTTGATAAATAATTTGTTTGAAACAGGGAATCGCCCACAGTAAAAGGAAAGAACCAATGTAAGGGGAGACATTTAATCCACGCAGGGCAATACTCAGTTACGAGAAGTCGGGCCGTAATTAATTATATGCTAAATGAGCAAAGGCTTAATTCTTTCCTAACTAATATACCTGAGCAGCGGTCACAAAAGTCTCTTATTCTATAGTGGCCTGAAACCTAAGCTGGAATTATTTCTGAGACAGAAGATGTTGAACTTGTTGTCTTGAAGTTGTCATTTCAGTGTGAATATCGTCAATATTATTTAAAAACAGTTTTCAATTAAAGTGCTGTATTATACACCGAAGAGCCAAGGAAACTGGTATAGGCATGCTTAGCAAACACAGAGATCTGTAAACACTCAGAGTACAGCGCTGCGGTCGGCAACACCTATATAAAACAACATGTGTCTGTCGCAGGCTTTAGATCGGTTACAATGGCAGGTTATAAAGATTTAACTGAGTTTGAATGTGGTGTTATAGTAGGCGCACGAGAGATGGAATACAGCATCTCAGAGGTAGAGACGAGGTGGGGATTTTCCCTTACGACCATTTCACGAGCGCACCGCGAATGTCGGGAATCCGATAAAACATCAAATCTCCGACATCGCTGCGACTGGAAAGATCCTGCAAGAACGGTACCAACGAAAACTGAAGAGAATCGTTCAACCTGACAGAAGTGCAACCCTTCCGCAAATAGCTGGGGATTTCAATGCTCGGCCATCAACAAGTGTCAGCGTGCGAACCATTCAACGAAACATCATCGATATGTGCTTTCGGAACCGAAGACCCACTCGTGTACCCTGACTGAGTCCACGAAACAAAGCTTTACGCCTCGCCCGTCAGCACCGACATTGGACTATTGATGATTGGAAACATGTTGCTTGGTCTGACGAGTCTCGTTCCCAATTGTATTGAGTGGATGAACGTGTACGGGTATGGAGACAACCTCATGAATTCATGGACCCTGCATGTCAGCACGGAACTGTTCAAGCTGGTGGAGGCTCTGTAATGGTGTAGGGCGTGTGCAGTTGGACTGACATGGGACCCTTGATACGTCTAGATACGACTCTGACAGGTGGCATGTACGTATGCATCCTGGCTGATCACCTGCATCCATTCATGTCCATTATGCATTATGCATTCTAGCAGGACAATGCGACAACCCACACGTCCAGAAATGCTACAGCGTGGCTCCAGGAACACTCTTCTGAGTTTAAACACCTCCGCTGGCCACCAAACTCCCCAGATATAAACATTATTGAGCATGTCTGGGATGCCTTGCAACGTGCCGTTCAGAAGATATCTCCACCCTCTCGTACTCTTACATTTTTATGGACAGCTCTGCAGGATGCATGGTGTCAAGTCCCTCTAGTACTACTTCAGACATTAATCGAGTCCATGCCACGTCGTGTTACGGCACTTCTACGTGCTCGCGGGGGTCCTACATGATATTAGGCAGCTGTATCAGTTTCTTTGGCTCTTCAGTGTATCTTTGTTTGATATTTGCCCCCGAGAGCCAGGGTATTAAAGAATGTAACTCAATCAGTTTCGAAAAGTTTCCTTGAATTTAGCTTACAGCGATTCCTCAAATGAAATTTTGATTCCTCTCTGTACGTAGTCATTGACCACTGAAGGAAGACAACAGTAACGGTGAGGTCAAGTATCATATGAAGACTCGTAATGAACTATGACCAAAAGCCAGAGAATTCCTCATTGAGAAACTGTTATTCCCGAAGTCTGTGTTCACGTATTACTAACCTTAGTTTGACTCTCAAGATTTCATGAAAACGCCGCTTTACAAAAGAACATCTCGTGTTTAAACATTGTTGGAAAAAGCAGCACGTTCCGTACCTTGATGAGCCGGTCGCGGATTTCCCAGCTGAAGATGCCAGGATTGGCCTTCTTGTAGTCTTCTATGCGAGCCTCGATTTCTGGAGACGCGACGCGGGGTTTCGAGCCGCCGATCACCCCCGGCCGAATGGATCCGGTCTCCTGGTAGCGGTTGAGGATCTTGGAGATGCAGCCGTGTGAGACGCGCAGCTGACGCGAAATGACGCACGGCCTGACGCCCGCCGCCGCCATCTCGACGATCTTGAGGCGGATGTGGTTGGGCAGTGGCCGTCCGTTGATGAATACACCACCCAGCTGGTTGACACGGCCCTGACCTGCAACACCAGTCACAACTACTAGCATTTTCATTTGGCCATCATATTTTCAGTGCACTTCATTCATAACCCTGGCCACGCTTCGCTGTGGCTCAGTCATATGTGCGCACAGTACCTTCGAGATCTGATAAAACCTTGTAGATATGCACAAATTTTAAATTCAAACTTGTTGTTCAGCAATTGCCCGATCGGAATCGTTTGACAGAATATCGCCGATTTCCTACCATTTTCAAGGAATTTGCAATAAAAATGAATGGTTTCAAATGTAAATTTTGTTTAAGTAGGTTGATGAGGGATATTGGGTGAGTTTTTGTAAACCTCATTTAGACTGTGATTTCTTCTTTGTTTTAAAGTATAATCAAATCGGATAAAAACTGTAGCTTTGTATAAAGAACATTTACAAAAATTAAATGGGGTAAAGGGGTAAGTTGTTGGATATTTCTAAACATAATGTAAAGAATATTTTTCTTTTTGTTTTAAAGTACACGTGTGCAGGGTGCCATCGAAATTTGATAAAAACTGTGGGTTTCTGTTAACAACATTGGAAATAAAGAGGGGTGGTGGAAGAGGGGGAGAGGGGTTGGGGTTTTACAAACCAAACATAGGCTGTATTATTTTGTTTGTTTTAAAGTATACGTGAGCAAAGTTCTATAGATATTGGATAAAAACTGTGGATATGTGCAATGAACAAAAATTGAGTGGTGGAAAGAGGGAGATTAACTGGGGTTTTCTGAACCAAATGTTGACAGTAAGTATCTGCTTGTTTTAAAGTATAGGTTCCTTGAAAATTGAATAGACACTGCAGCTTTGTATAAGTTAAGAGGCTTGAAAAGAGGGAGAGGAGCTGGGTTTCTGAAAACCAAATTTAGACAGTATTTTTCTGTTTAATTTAAACTATTTGTATTTAAAGTATAAATATATTTAAAGTACATGAATGTAAAATAAATTATACTTATATAAATCGATTTCACATAAAAATTGTTTATGTACAAAGAAAATTGAAAAAATGTAATGGTGGAAAGGGGGAGAGTGATTGGGGGTTTTGCAAACCAAATATAGACAGTACTTTTCTGTTTGAATTAAAGTATACGTGTTGTGGTGTGACAGCGTCACCCACAATGAATATAATTAAATTGTTATTAATTATATTCATAATTTTTAATTATATTCAATTTTATTAATTATATTCAATCTTGTGACGTGTAAATAGCGTAAATAATGGGGGTTGTCTGGATAGATTAAACATATGTTAAACCAGGGCAGTCAGAGGTAGAATTGTTGTAAATTTAATTTTCTGTAAAACTCGTGGCTCAGTAAGGTGGTGAATATTGGAGGCTGGAAACTGCCATTTTCGGACGCTCGAGAGTGGGACAATGGGGACCTCTCCGACCTGGCGGCGCCACAGCTTCACAACGGCTATCTTCCGTTAGGCGGGCGCTGACCTCACCCCACTCCGCTACTGCGCTGAAGGCCAGGGAGAAAACGCGCGGAGGGATGCAGCGAATGCGAGGCGCGATATAATGCACGTGACGACGGACATATGTAGATAGCCAATCATGAACATTTGTTGGGGTCCACAGTACTAATTCTAGGGAGTATGTTACATGTGGAGTGGCGAATTTCCGAGGAAGAAGGAAGAAGCCATCTTAAGCGACACTTGCTGCCGGGACGAGTTGATGAACAGACGTGTCAGCCGACACGCTCTCGTCTGGTGATCATTGTCTGGCTGTGATCACACTCTTGCTTTGGGAAGCGAGAGTTTATATGGCATGCCTGCCATTATCTGGAAGTCGTTCTAATAACGCGGTCGTACCCGCTTATTTGGCTTCCACAGCTGCAGTGACATTGAGCATGTCACGCTACTTCAACGGCGATGTTTTTATGGTAATGTACCGGATACAGACGGTCACTATTCATTGGGTTTTAACGGACTTGTGAACCCTTAAGCGGCACTGGGATAAGACTCTGCTCCCGCCACTAAATCACTGAGCTAGCTGATTTTATGTTTCACTGTAAATTTAAAGCATCTTGCTAATTTTAAATTCATTTTGATGCTTTTCTTTAACTTTATACGGCGCCCCTGGGATAATCCTTTGTTACAGTAAAATGTTAGCTTCAATTTGATGGCCTGTGTTGCCATGTTGTTCAATGTTAACTTTGCTGTTTTTATTTGTTGAAATATTTCATTCAATTTTTGTTTGCTTTCATCGGCGGATTGTAAACGTCGGGTATTGCTTGTTTTGTTGGTCGAACTATGTTTAACGTAAAGTTAATTATTACCCGGCCTTGTAAAAGCCATAAGAATCAATAAATGGGATATTATTTTGTGTCTAATATTCACGGTTCTGGTTCCTTTTAGCTCCCCTTTATTATATGGTTTAAATGCATTTCATTTTCAGATGTTAATTATAACATTATATTATTCAAAATCCCCCCTCCTTTTTTTTTTTTAGGCAACTCACGTTTTTCTTAACGGTAGCCTACAAATGGTCTTCTACAGTGTGCAAAATTCCTTCAGAATCGGATTGAAACTGTAGCTTTATATGAAGAATATTGACAAAAGTTAAGGGGGTTAGAAAGATGGGAAGGATATGGACTTCACAAAACCAAATGTAGACAGTATTTTCCTGTTTGTTTTAAGGTATTAGTACGCAAAGTTTCATCGATACCGGATAAAAAATATGGCTATGTATAAAGAACATTGACAAAAATTAAGAGGGTGGAAAGGGGGAGCAAACGGAGGCTGAATTTTTACGTATAAAGATTACCCACTTTGCGAACCGCATGCAACCTCTTCCACCCACCACGACCACGCGACCAAACTCCACAATTCAATTTATCAGACGCAGATAAATTGACGTTATTGCGAACTCTGATATTTTTTTTTATATTCAGGTCTGTGTTTTTTTAACCAAGCTATGTAATTATGAGAAAAAATATAGTGTTTATTGTTTTTTTTTAATTTCTAACACCCTAAAGAATAAACCTTATTTACCTTGTACAATGGGGCACGTGACTGATTGTGAAAGACTTATAATTGCTATATCAATTGATCTACTTTGTTAAAGTGTATCAATCAATACTTGTTTTGCATAATACTCGATGATTTTCCTAAAAATCAAGGATTTTTTGCGTAACTATAATCTAATTACAGACCAAACTTCAGAATCGACAGAACTGTATATTTTTGCTACCTCAGTCAGCCACAGTCTCGTTATGATATGCTGACAGCTAGCTAGTGAAACGGATAATCGTGACATAAAAATCAATGTTGCCAACCACTTTTAGCAGTAACCGGCCCTCGGTTTTGACACAATCCTGGAAGATGTCCTCCTGAACGGTTTCGTCGATGCTGGCTGTGCCGAGCACCTTGTTTCTAACTCAAATGCTACAGTGCTCGATGGTCCAGCAGTGTTGGCGAGGGGTCGTTTATCCGTCAAGGTGGCTGGCATGTGCTCCCGCTTACGCAGACCACAAGCCACGATAATTAATAGCCTTGCGGGTGGGCCGCTGTCAACAGGTGGTTTCTCACTGGATGGGCTCCAGTGGTACCG
This sequence comes from Vandiemenella viatica, assembly GCA_031002005.1. NCBI lineage: Eukaryota > Metazoa > Arthropoda > Insecta > Orthoptera > Morabidae > Vandiemenella > Vandiemenella viatica. The sequence continues at coordinate 335,493,990 of JARYHS010008074.1, read as the reverse complement.
CAGCTTTACGGCGCAGAATAGCATCTGTCGGCGACAGATTCACGCACTGAAAATTGTCAGCAATGCTCAGTTTCTCTAAATGTGATGGTACAAAGATAATATCGTAGTTGAATGATTTTTATATCTTGGAGATATTAACGGAGCTTGGGCCCATCCTTAATTATTTTTAAAACGATTTCTGCGTGTTTACAGGTGTGTCCTGCCGCTGATTTAGCTCTGGTGCTGCCATTGATATGACTATGATTGAGTTTTTGTTTTGCGCGATAAATTAAGTATTAATGATCATATTTCTGTCAAATTTTATTTTTTTGCTGCTATGCAATTGTAATTTATCTGCAAGAATAGATATTGATATTCTATTTTTCACTCTTCTTCGGGTTTTTTTAAATTTTTTAATAACTGATGTATTCCTCGAATATTCTTAAACATACAATTAACATGAAAATGAGACAGTAATTGATATCTGCTAAGAGAAAAAAATAGTAAAAACTTTATAATTATTGCTGAAACAAATTTACGTTTTAGTTCGAAACAAGAAGAATATTTCCCAAAAACAATAGATTTTTGGAGAGTTTCTAATTTTTTTTAATTTTTCGGTTCTATTATGTTGAAATTCATGTTTTTTAACAATTATATTTCTTATTCAGGAACAAACACTACGTTTTATATACATAAATATAGCAGTTTTAACTTGTTTGGTGATTCAAATATTCAGTTTATTTAATAATATCAAAACACAAATCATTACCTTAAGTTGGGCGACAGGTTATCGAGCACAGTCATTCTACGCTCTGTCGTTAAATTCTATTTTTGTTATTACGTTATTTCTATCAACTGAAAAATAATGTTTTCTACATTGTATGTGATGAAATTGCAAAGAAATATGTGTTTTATTGACTGCGAAACAGATCCCTCGAAAAATACGCAAAAAAGATTTTTTCGGTTACCTCCATTTACATGTAACGCAAGGATAAAACAATTTCTTTTCACGTATCCCTTCGAATCTGGTACCATTCATTTTTTAAAAAAGAAAGATTACAATCAATAATATGGTTTCAGAATTTTTATTCAGCTCATTATAATGTAGTGACTTGGCTGCCACCCGTTTGGGATGACCCTCACAGTCACTCTGTCCAGCCGAGCGGTGAGACAAGGACAGATTGCCATAGGGAGGCATGGATAAGCGTCTACATGGAAATCGACGGATTGTTCGGATATGAGTCTTGTGATAGGAGTATTACTTGGAAATCAGGGCTAATCAATGATGAGTATTTACATATTTATTTACACCAGGTTCTGAAGGTTCTGTACACATATTTACACATACATGGAGTTTAGCTGTGAATAACATTTACTATCAATATTACTTTATGAAAATGATAAACTGGTGCAGTGGCGCCTTGCTAACCCCACCAACATTATGGGAACGAGGAGAGACAGAGCGAGCTTACAATATGGGTACCTCTAACCCAAACACGACAGGACTACTGAAATACATTGGAACTCTGCCTAACTGAACCTATCCGTCTCCTATCCAAATAATCTCAGTAGAGCCTACCTTCTGCGTTGCTGTAGAACATCTCTTGTGACTGTACTGGCTCCGCTCCGAGCCCGGAGCCCGGTAACTTCTTTCGTCGCCTCCCAGCTGCTGCACACTACGACGATCAACTCGACCAACGGATAGACAGCCCTAGCTAGCTGTGCTCAGGGTTTTACTATGACAACCCCCACTCCACTCCAGCTCTTTGGAGAGGGCAAACTCTGACATCACCTAACTGCATTCGGTCATAATGCCAGCTTGCGTTCTGGTTTCGGCGCCTGACAATTGCCGAATCGCTGACTCGTGCTCTACTTGCAGGTTGTGGCTCTCGTAATGTTGCTTAATTTTGCTCGCTCGTCTGTCCTCTATCCCAACCCTAAACAAGTTTATAAATTACTCAAGTAAAACCTCTGGTATTACTACATCTCCCATCCCACGATACGTTTTGGCTCCACTCCAAAACCAAATTTGAATCTAAGTTACATCTTACTTCTTTACATAATTTTTTTCTCTAATGCTAGGTACAATTTTCTTTTCAAGCCGACTGCATTTTCCGTGTGTTCTGGTTACTGTGGTTTTTTTTTACAATTCCCAAAGTGTCTCAGTTACATGGTATGATTCTACGTTTTTATTTGTATACAATATTTACCGTGTTCTTCTCTGTTTCAAATCTGAATCTAACTATAGTTCCCTCAAGACTACATACAATCTTTTCTGTGTTTGTCTATGTTATAATGTTTCGAAAATGGTGTTATTTATGAGGATTGACTGAGATCACAGCAGACTCCAGCGTCCCAGAGCAGATGCGATCTGTTGTTTACATTCCGTCAGCCATAGAGTGACCAACTGCCTTGTGCTGAGTGCGCGCGCTTGTCTCAGCACACCGGCGACCTTGTTGTCAGCATATGCCGTGACGTCACAGAGGACGCGGTTACTCGTTCTGAAACACTCGTATTAAACAATGAGTTGACATTCCGCTTTAGTTTTAACATTGTCCTTGATACACAACCAATACATTTTGACACAAATAATTTCTACAAAGATTACAATTACATCTCTAGTTTTCTTTTAATGATTGATTATCTCTTATTCGACACTCGTAATTCGATTTAAGTGGATAAATGAGTGTTTTTACTTCTCTTCTCAAGAGATTTTTACACTAATTTAACGCTTTAATGTTCTCCTCTATCTTGTTTCCTTATTTTTCTAGCTATAATACAATAGTTTGTAATTATCTTTCGTATCTACCTCTGAATTTCTAGTTACATTTCAACTACATTTATACAATCGTATTATCTCTCATACAACAATTATCAATTGTACATAAATCCTTCAGTCATTTCTCATTGGTTTCTATGCCTCTCTCGAATTGAAAGCTTATATTCCGTTCGCTCCATTTCTTCAATCGCATATAAGCTGCTTCACAATCTTTAACACTTAGCTAACGTAGGTTAACACTCTTTTAATGACTTCATTACGACTTCCCGTCGATTCAGTAATATAATAACTCCCGTTTTAATTTTTACATAACTTATCGCGTTTGATTATATTCATCATAATTACAGTTTATGTGCTACCTTTTAACTTTTTACGACATTCCTGTTTCCTCTCACTCGCTTCCAATAATTCTCTCACACAACTGTTGTCAATTACGAAAACATATTTGATTTAAAAAACTAGGGTTATAGGATTTATACCAATTAATCATGCTCTACATATTTACTCCCCATGAACATTTTTTTTTTTTTTTTCATTTGCTTACAGTTCTACATTTTTCCCCTACTTATTATTATTTGATATTTATTACGTTAATGATGATATATACATAAATTTGTTAACGAATTGCTGTGCAATATTTCCCGTTAATTCTTTTAATTCTCTTCCACTGTTTACAACTTAACATTGAATTTCGCTGCACCTACCGATTTGTATTATGCAACCCGTCACAACATATTGTTCTTGTTACTCACACTTGTTACATCATTTCGCTGAGCTTTGCTTGCACAACGATTCTACCACCTCTGTATCTCCTCGAGACCGATTACGTTCATGGTGCTCCAACATAGCTTCGCTTTTAAGCTGGTGAACTGCCCCCACTCTTTTTTTTTCTTTTTACATTAATGTGTCGCCCATTGCTCACACTATTAATTTCAAAGTCCCTGGACTTTTCCCCATTTTACGGAGTCCGTTGACCCCCTGCATGCATCCCTCGTTGCATTTTCCCGTGACTCGTCCACAGATTTGCTCTTTTTGGCGAACCCTCTCTCGGATTCACTACCTCGTTTACTGATGTGTAGCCTTCGCATACACTACTCAACGCGGAGTTCCCTGACTCCATTTTCTTCGTAACACTTCGTTCGTGTTCGAATTTACCCTCGGCGGTATACCCAACCCTCACAGGTGGCTGGATTCCGTTCACTTAACAGCTGAGACACGCCTTACCTAGCGTTCTCCTTACCCCCTGGGATCCCACAAATTTTTTACTCCCGGCAAATAATTTCACATGCGGCTCTTTCGCCGCTACGCCCACATTTACCCGGATTCTACAGTCTCACATTTGAGTGAACACACTGCAAAACCCCGGATTCCCCGTGAATCCCATAACTCCCATTATGGCAGAGATCGCTTTTACCTTTCCAGGTTAGCTCACAATCTCCATACTCTTTAACGACCTGTAGATAGAGGCTCTCTACGACCCCTATGCTGCACACAATACTGCCCTCTTGCAGTATCCTTACCTCCCTTATCTTCCTCCACACTTGTTCCACCCTTGACCAAAATCCTCTTTACTCACTATTTAATTTTGTGAATTTTCCAATCGGAAAATTATCATGGAACACCCCTCCGTGAACTGCACTCCTCCAATGCTTCTCTCGATGACCTTTTGTCACCAACTTTTCCGTAACACTTTAAAATATTGCGTCCTTCTTCGACACAATTCATGTACCACTTTACCATTTATGCATAAACCCACTAACCGATTATTATTTAAACCCGCTGTTTCTGCAATTATTTATCTCGTAAGACTCTCCACCGTCCTCTAAATCTGTATACTCTCGGAACATATTGGGTACTATGGCCATTATATTCCCCCACTTACAGCTTTATCTCAATTGCAGCATTATTTACTAATTAAATTATATAATTGCCAACACATATTCTCAAACATGTCAATGTTGTCTTTCACGCACTCTAGATTCCAAAAATCGTCACTTCCCATGCCCTCACAGTACGTTAAGCAATTCATTAATTTATTTTGTAATTATACAACATTACCGTATTTTACCGCAGTTCCAGATCTCTGTTTTTATGTAACTCCCTTTAGGTTGAATTCTCTTTTCTTAGGAATTATTTTTATTGATAACACACATTTAACATTAAACTATCCTTCATAAATCACGTCTTGTTTTTCGTTTGTGAATTTGTGCACAATAATACGTCTTTTACAATTCTAACAATGACACAACTTGACCCCATTTGTATGACGCGAGTAACTAAATTTCCAATCGCGTATAATTTTCAGAATTCTTGCAACCCTTTTCAAATAAATCATGCTTCTAATATTCAAATAATTGGTAATTTGGTAATTATTCATACTCCTTTACATCTGAATACATATTCCACTTAAGTACTAGGTTCATTGCTTCCATTTAAATTAACTATAACACAATACAATTTCCGTGACACCACTCTTGTTATAAAATATATTATTTAGGCGACAAAACCATATGGTAACCGATTAGATTTTCTGCTAACTCATCAACATCTTCGACTGAATCATGCATCTGGTTATATTCTTAAACAGCACTCTATTACAATGGATAGAAAATGAGAGTTTTAACACGCCTAATTTCTAAAGAAAATTATCATTGCTTATTTTGGCAAAGATCTGTGTTCTCTAGGTTCAAGGATTTCCGATTTTAACGTATTCTGAAAAATTTCTAACGCAACCATATCCTTAATTTTTTTTTTTTTTAATTTACCTTAATTACAATGGATAATACTCCGGTAGCAATTTTTACCTCGACTCCTAGAGTTTAATAATAATCAGTATTATGTAACTTTTTTTTTACATATAATTTCATATACAGGAGTACTCATTTCATACTTAATAACTTATGGACTACATCCCCCCGCAATACTGGCTTATTCAATTTTCAAAAATTCGCCGCAACCGATTTTAAAACTTACAGTGATTTATCTTTTTCACACGTTAACATATTTCTTTTTACAAAAAAGTATTTTTCTAATGTATACTGTGCGATTTAATCTCAAACAGCATCTTTCACTAATCTTACTGACATATTGTCTTCCATCAACCACTAATTTCTTCATAATAATATAGTCACATAACTTTTTTCATTTCTCAACTACGGTTTCTTCTGATGGAGTTAATTTTGCTTCTGTTAATTCACGAGTTGTTAACACCTGGCATCTGTTTATGCGCTGCTTGGCTAGCCTGCATTTTTGCGTCACTTACTTTGAAATGCTGATGCGGTTGTGCGCTGTGTGTGCGTGCTGCGACGCCGCTGTATGACTTTTGCTGAATGGACTCTGAACCTGTTGGCTGGTGCTGCGTTGTGTTGTTATGGCGAAGTCGTAGACCCCTTTCGGCTGCTGACGACTGCATGTCTGCAATTCTCCAACCTGCTGCGAGTGTGTTGACATTGGCTCCTCTTGGACTGCCGTCACTGCAAACTGCAACTCTCGTATCGATTATAGATGGTGCTTCCCTTTGCTCCTCAAATAACTCTCTCAGTGGCTCTACTGGAAGTTGGATAATGGATATGACGGATTTGCTCGCTCCTCCTCTATAATTACAACAAGCCGATTCGTCTGTTTTTTAGACTCAGGGCTGTGATTTACAGAAACCTAAATACGTAATAACTCCTACTACAGACAAAGACTCAGTGATCCCGTGTGAACACCAACACCCCTTCGTGTCGGCTTACCCCACATCTGAACAACAGAATCCTGTAGTGACTTGGCTGCCACCCGTTTGGGATGACCCTCACAGTCACTCTGTCCAGCCGAGCGGTGAGACAAGGACAGATTGCCATAGGGAGGCATGGATAAGCGTCTACATGGAAATCGACGGATTGTTCGGATATGAGTCTTGTGATAGGAGTATTACTTGGAAATCAGGGCTAATCAATGATGAGTATTTACATATTTATTTACACCAGGTTCTGAAGGTTCTGTACACATATTTACACATACATGGAGTTTAGCTGTGAATAACATTTACTATCAATATTACTTTATGAAAATGATAAACTGGTGCAGTGGCGCCTTGCTAACCCCCACCAACATTATGGGAACGAGGAGAGACAGAGCGAGCTTACAATATGGGTACCTCTAACCCAAACACGACAGGACTACTGAAATACATTGAACTTCTGCCTAACTGAACCTATCCGTCTCCTATCCAAATAATCTCAGTAGAGCCTACCTTCTGCGTTGCTGTAGACATCTCTTGTGACTGTACTGGCTCCGCTCCGAGCCCGGAGCCCGGTAACTTCTTTCGTCGCCTCCCAGCTGCTGCACACTACGACGATCAACTCGACCAACGGATAGACAGCCCTAGCTAGCTGTGCTCAGGGTTTTACTATGACAACCCCCACTCCACTTTGGAGAGGGCAAACTCTGACATCACCTAACTGCATTCGGTCATAATGCCAGCTTGCGTTCTGGTTTCGGCGCCTGACAATTGCCGAATCGCTGACTCGTGCTCTACTTGCAGGTTGTGGCTCTCGTAATGTTGCTTAATTTTGCTCGCTCGTCTGTCCTCTATCCCAACCCTAAACAAGTTTATAAATTACTCAAGTAAAACCTCTGGTATTACTACAATAAAATCATTCGATTTATTTTTTAAAAAAAGTACATTGAATAATGTGTTGTGGATTTTTTTATTTAGCTGATTATTTCCCATAATTTGAGTTCCCAAAGTCGGTCCCAGTAAGTCCTCCCCACCTAATTTTCCAACCATATTAATCAATATTTAAATAATGGCTCTTAGCAACTATATGAATGAAAATTGGTTTGGGTTATATATGTTGACAAAGGGTTTATGTATATATACCTGTCCAATTCTATTACTAACAAACTTAATTTTTCGGTAAAAAAATTGAGCCAGGTATGTTTACTAATATTAGCGTGTGGTTAGTGCAACCAACTCGAAAGTACGCAGTCCCGGGTTCCCATCCTGATTCACCCAGGAATTGTAAAGGAAACTTAAGCTGAATTTCATCTCTAATAAATCTTTGCTTTGTTCTTGTGAAACACATTAGGAGGCTCCAAGGTTCGGATTTCTTGTGAAATTGTTGTTGCAAGAGTGACTGAGGTGGGATGCGCGGCATTTTGAAACCGTGACAACAGCTGGGAAGGCCACGTAAATTCCTATTGATAAATGATATTAACATCCAGGAATTTACAGTTCTGTCACTAGCCGGATCGTCACGGAAAGCATCGCTAATCTCTTATATGAAGAATAGGTGGTCTGCTGGAGGAGGGGAGGGGGTGAAGAAAGGAACTACAAGTGTCGCCATCTGTTTGTGAACCATAAAAGCCTTGCGTTTCGTGTTGATTTGTTTCTTGAAATGTATAACTTTTAAGGTGAAAATTGGTGATCGTTCCAAAATTCGCTTATATAGTACCCTACAGAAATCACTATCGTTTAGAGGACGATATTTGAAATCAAACCTACGTATCTTTCAAAAAAGTATTTTTAATTACTGGACCATTATATGTTCTGATGAATAACGCATTATGTTTGTGAATGCCTAGAATTAACAAATAAAACAGAATTAAGATTCTTTTTTCTCATTTTTTATTTACTTTATAAATAAACATGAATCAGTTTCAATATCTAGTGTAGTTGCAAATATTGCAATTTATCACGAATCTTCATCATATTCGCTTAGAAATATTGTCCCACAACTTTTCCTCCGATTTGGATTTAACCTACTTAGTGATATAATTTTTTTAAAAAAATTAATTTTACATGGAATACGTTTTGAGAAATATGAGAACTTCAGTTTTTTTATATTAATATGACCTCAGTCACTAATTGTAATGTAGCACTTAAGTTTTATTAATCTTAATTTCGCCTTACTATACTGAGATGTGGTTTAAACGCGGTCATCAGAAAAAAAAATATATTATATTCATCAGTTAATTTATTGCAGTCTGAGGTTGAGATATGTTGAATAATTTCACTATTACAGATTTATGATGCAAGTTATTAATTATTACTGTTGTATAATATAATTTAAATTAACCATAACTCTATAAACCATATCTTATATAAGACATCAATATGTTCTGTCGTCGCCGGCTGAGGTTGTGTTTCTCACTTACTTATGTGGTTTGTTGTGTCATTGATAGTTGGCGTAAAATATTCCAAATGATATTAAAAAAACATGATTCTTTCTTAAATCGACACTTTTATATTTCAGACTGTCAAATAAAATGCTCGCAAAAGTGTGATAAACACCTGCCATTTTTATTTTCGTGAAAATATTTGTTTTTGTATTGATTAAAATATATTAAGCCTAGAAGAAGCAAAAAATCATTTTTTTTTTATTCCAATGCTACAACGCCAAATAGCCTATTTTCATTTGGCTTGTGAAAAAAAAAATAGATGAAATCGATTTCAATAAATGAGATAGAGAGGGTTATTCGATGTAAATGAATTATTTCTTGTGATGTTTCACAAGCTTAGCACTAAGATGGATAGTTTCGTGCCGTCGGCTTCACTGAAGTTCCACTTACCCCGCTTCTTCGACGCCGTCAGAGAATTTGATGAGCGAGACCGTTCCTGTTACGTACGCGTAGTATATATAACAGTCTCCTTTTCCCCTTGGTAACACATAATCCTTATAAATGGTGGAACGATTGTAGGGTCGGGGAATGTTACAGGTGTAAGTAATCTACATAGAGAGTTTCTCGTTTTTTTAGAATTAAGATCTTTCATTCAGTAGAGAGTCAGAAGCCAAAAAGAAAAGCAGTGAATGGAATGAGAATTTAGTGTGGCGGAGAACGTATTCGTAACAAGGCCATCAAAACCAATAACCTGGAGCTGTCACAGGCCAAACATGACATACACGAATTTCAGATTATTTGCAATTTTTTGACTGCATTTTAGGTTCATAACATTTACAGGAAATACAATTCATAAATGCAAGAAGAAGAAATATTTTTAAGACAACAACAAAGAAGTTGAAACAAGAATCATGTGCAGATTAATAGGTTCAATAGAAGTTCATATCCATGGTAGACAAGAGTTGGCTTATAAACTTATGAAACATTTTAACAAAGATGACAAGGCAACTACTAACATCAATTTAATTGAAGAATAATCACGGATAAAGCGCTATAAAAATTATGGTATAATAGCAAATACTAAAAGAAAGAAGAAGTTGTAGATAATGCTGATTTTAAAGAAACTGATCTTATAGACATAGAGGAAATCGATGCAGCTTAACGGAAAATCTCCTGGACAACTAGATAAAGTTTGAATTGATTAAAATTGGGGAATTATTCTAAAATTCAGGTACTTTATAAAAAATTTGTGTAGGATAATGAAAATCAACCCAGAACAATGGCGGAAAGCCAAAATTATTTCACCGTTTAAGAAAGGAGAAAGAAATTGATGTGATAGCTATCGAGTAATTAGTTCATTAAATACGGGATATAAAATATATACAAAAATAATAAATAATAGGTTCGTCGTAATAATAGATGCTCTTCAGTTAGAAGAACAATATGTATTTAGAAAAGGAAAATCCTGTGTGGAGAACTTATTTTGCCTCAAACAGATATTGCTGAAAAGAAGAGAATTTAACGTAAATACTTACATTGCTTTTATGAATTATGAAAAGCCGTTCGACAAAGTAAATAGGGGGCAGCTACGGAGAATAATGCAAAAGAATTTATATCAAAGTTATAAGCTATCTAAGATATGTATAGAAGGACAAAATTCTATTAGATCTGGGATATAAACTAACAGAAGGTGTAAGAATTAACAAAACAGTGCGACACCGTAGTAGTCTCTACCACTTAGTTAGGAAATGGAAGGAAAAGGTCCATTCTGTAATAAAAATATGTAATAGCATATATGTAAAGACTATGCTATTTGCAGAAGATAAATTTATCCCACAAGAAAATTAAGATGGACTCCAAAAATCAGTACATACATTAAACATTATTAATAACGATTATAATTTTCTGTTGTTTCGTACAAAATCAAAAGTTACGGCATGACAAAGAAAATATCCTATCAGAGTCAAAACAGTGATTGACAATCAACCAATAGAACAAGTCTCAAACTTTACCTACGTCGGGTGTGAACTATCTTTCAGTGGAGATAGTGAAATGGAGAACAAACTTCAGCGATTTCAATAAATATGTGGAAAAAATTCGACGATCACTCAAAGGTAAAGCCGGAGAGGAGACTCAACTAAATTTTATGAAACAATTAGTTGAATCCGTGACTGTGTCCACGCGGAATTTGAAAATCACAGATAAACCATCAAAGAAATATTGCCTGGGTAGATTAAGGCAGAGGGGCAGTCATGTGTTTTCTGTTTTCTTGGATCTCCTCCTCCTCCTCCTTCTCTTCTTCTGAATTTATATTGTAAGCAGTGCTTTAATCACGTTTGAACGCATCATTTGTTTCTACCTATTCTTCAAACGTCGTCGGCCCGCAGGCACACTTCAATATTGTTCACATGGCTTTTCCGCGAGCAATTATTAGAATGGTTCTGCTTGGCAGAACATATTTTTTTTTTTTTTTTGTATGTATAAACTGTGATATAAACACCCTTTCAGAATAGCGAAGTTTTGCATCGCCACGTTTACCCCCTAAATGTAACGAACCGATTTTACTAATTGTAAAATTTATTAATACTTATAACATGAATTCCACTGAAAAACAGAAATACTGTTGACGTGAACTGCATTTTACGACACACAGCGCGATTTACTTTAAATTAACTGCAGCGAACAATAGCTTATCATAATGTTATTTTCTCATGTTAAATTCGAATCAAAGATAATTATCATCCAATCGTCTATTCGAATGCTTGATCGCTACTGTCATGTTAGTTATTGTAATCCATTTTATTTTGTTGCACCTTCTACATATAACAAAACTTTTGAAAAAAATGCGTGTACTCAATCAAATCAGTGGTAGTGTAATTTTGGCGAGCAATACTTCTGAAACACAGAGATATTTGTGTAATCGCGGTCAGCATAACCTAATTTTAAATACAGGAATTATTATTCGGTGCCACTTATTGGAATGAATAGAAATCATTTTGTGTGAATATGGCCTGCATTTATCCAGTGGTTTGTGCGTGGTGATGCGTTTTATGCGCGCTTACGATTTTACATATAAAGATGGCAGTAACGACTCCGATGTAGGGCAGTGAAACATAAATAAATAAATTACAATACAAAAATAAAATTTAATCATCGGAAATGAAGTTCCTAGGATCAAAAAAAAGGATATGCCCTGAATGATAGAAGGAAGAATGTAGAAATAAGGGAACAACTGAATATTTCCTCTCTAAATGATGGAATTTCCCGCTAGAAAAGGGGAAGATTCTAAGAACCACTTTCTAAAGATGGTTAATAACAGATTTCCGAAGCTTCCTCCGCAGTACCGTCCTACAGGACAAGGGACATTGGTAGACCCATGAAGAGATGGTTAGAAAAATGGGGTTGGAACAGGAATAGGAAGTGAATAAGAATGCGTGGGTGAGTTCTTTTTTTTTAGACTTTAAACTATGAATGGTTTTAATAGCAGTGAATGTATGAAAATGTTTTCTACCGTACGGCTCTAGTTGAGGGGGATTTAAGGATGCCTGGGAATAAACCAGTAATTACTTATACCAGTTAGATTTTACGATTAATGAAAGCGATGTATTTGAACGTACGAAGTTATATAATATCACAATATTCATATTAACGTCTAAAAATAAAAATATAAATATGTACGGCTGTTCCACTGTTTCAGTAGCTATATTTATCAAACCGATTTTAAACAAGAAAATCGCAGTCATGCAAACATTCTCTGCTCCTTCATTAAATAAGACTTTTTTTTACATCCACAGCACCAGAATGTTATAAGAAGGGACACTTTGGAAGTTGAATACTCTGGTCTCTCACCATAATTTGTAACCACGTCGATACATCTGTAACTAAATCGAAAAAATCAGTTTTAATGGTCGTAGTGAAGTAAACGTTAACAAATTTCGCACATTTGTAAGTAATTTAATGTTTATGTTTAGCTGGGAACATTATCTAACGTATTTCTTGCAAACATAAACGTTTGTTATAATATTGTGGCAGTCGTTTCGTATATACCCGTTAAGGGGCACAGAAAACTCTTATTTCTGTTGGAAATATTATAAAGTACTGACATATTGGTAATTTAATACAGTCTTCCAGAGTATATTGTGCAGTCCCCACTGCACACGAAGGAGTATGGAGGTTGGCCAATAACGTTCAGGTCTATGATGATTGAGTATGCGGTTTCCATTCCCGACCTGTCCATCAACATATCAGCTTTCCATCATTTCCCGAAATCGCTCCAAGCGGATATTCGCACGGTTACTTGATCAAGCCAATGAACAATTTCCTTCCTATTAATCATACACAGACGGAAAAAAAAATCCCAACACCAAGAAAAAATTATTGTAGAGTAATGAAATTTGGACAATGCATTTGTCAAGTTAACATGTTTAATTGATTAAATTTTCAAGATCACAGGTTAATTTAAGCTCAAGAAAATGCATTTCAAATGTGAAATACTGTTAAATTAATAGCCGGTGTAACCTCCAGAATTTTGAATGCAAGCCTGCAAACGTGAATGCATTGTGTCATACAGGTTTCGAATGTCACTTTGTGGTATGGAGTTCCATGCTTGTTGTACTTGTGCTGTCAATACTGGGACGGTCAGTGCTGGCTGTGGATGATGCTGGAGTTGTCGTCCAATGATATCCCATACGTGTTCAATTGGAGACAGATCTGGTGATCTCGCAGGCCAAGGTAACATGTCGACACTCTGTAGAGCACGTTGCGAGACAACAGCGGTATGAGGGCGAGCGTTATCCTGTTGAAAAACTCCCCCTTGAATGCTGTTCATGAATGGCAGCACTACAGGTTGAATTACCAGACTGACGTACAAATTTGCAGTCAGTGTGTTTGGTATAACCACAAGAGTGCTCCTGCTGTCATAGGAAATTGCTCCCCAGACCATGACTCCAGGTGTAGGTCCAGTGTGTCTAGGCCGCAGACAGTTTGGTTGCAGGCGTTCCCCTGGCCTCCTTCTGACCAACACTCGGCCATCACTGGCACCAAGGCAGAACCTGCTTTCATCAGAAAACACAACAGATCTCCACTCCGTCCTCCAATGAGCTCTGGCTTGACACCACTAGAGTCGCAAACGGCGATGGCTTGTAGTCAGTGGAATGCACGCTACAGGGCTGGAGTCATGGTCTGGGGAGCAATTTCCTATGACAGCAGGAGCACTCTTGTGGTTATACCAAACACACTGACTGCAAATTTGTACGTCAGTCTGGTAATTCAACCTGTAGTGCTGCCATTCATGAACAGCATTCAAGGGGGAGTTTTTCAACAGGATAACGCTCGCCCTCATACCGCTGTTGTCTCGCAACGTGCTCTACAGAGTGTCGACATGTTACCTTGGCCTGCGAGATCACCAGATCTGTCTCCAATTGAACACGTATGGGATATCATTGGACGACAACTCCAGCATCATCCACAGCCAGCACTGACCGTCCCAGTATTGACAGCACAAGTACAACAAGCATGGAACTCCATACCACAAAGTGACATTCGAAACCTGTATGACACAATGCATTCACGTTTGCAGGCTTGCATTCAAAATTCTGGAGGTTACACCGGCTATTAATTTAACAGTATTTCACATTTGAAATGCATTTTCTTGAGCTTAAATTAACCTGTGATCTTGAAAATTTAATCAATTAAACATGTTAACTTGACAAATGCATTGTCCAAATTTCATTACTCTACAATAATTTTTTCTTGGTGTTGGGATTTTTTTTTCCGTCTGTGTATATCCCCTTTCGGCTGTAATTATCTCGTCGATGAGACGTAAAGCACAATTAAAACAAAAAGTACACATTACTATTTTAAAGCAAGTTCACTGTGCTTCAAGATCAACAATGTGGTATGTGAATCCGGGAAAGATCGAGAAAACGCGCCAGCTATACTTTGTTTGAAGCATTCAGCGAAAACGAATTTTCGGTAACACACGAAAATATAAATGTAAATCGCCTCAAGCTATTTGATAACGTATACTTCCAATGCTTTCTAATTTATTTTTTAAGATGTAAGGAAATTTTGTCACTTGCGATCAGTGTTAGTAGGAGATGCATTTTTAATACCTCTACCACTAGTAATGGCATTGATGATCATTTGATTCATACTCGCAGGCTTAAATATTCACCTGCAAATATATAATATAATCTGTACAAACTGTGTATTTCATTCAAGAAATCTATACTTACATCATGTGCGTCAGCAGAGTTGTAGCATGAATTATCTGTGGATTGTTACTTGATTTTTACTTTTCAGTTCATATTTTATTGCATCATTTGGCGAGATGAACATAGTAACAGGTATAAGATCAGCTAAACATGTTATTACTACAGTTTCATCTCATTTAAACACTCAAGTTAAGTGTTACAATATTAAATAGTGTTCATTTAACTTTTTAAAAAAAAAATTGTAGGGTGCATGTAACCGATAACACCAGCTACTGTTTTTCTTATTTGTATCTTCATTTAAACTAGGGATGGGCAATCAAAAAAATATAACTATAAATATCGAAGCGATATTTACAAACACTATCGATAAATATCGGGGAAAATATCGATATTTCGATATTTTTGTCTAAAGGGAGTAATTATCTAAAAAAAAAATCATATAATACATCAAAATATTTAAGAAAATTCTGAAAATTAAAGACACAGGTAGAAATTAAACAAACTTTTATTAATTTACTATTTTTTTCAATCAATCAAACCAGTATTCGTCTGATATGGACATCAAAAGGACTCTGTTTTATGTGCTCCCCCGTGAATCTACTCCTGTTGTTCAGTACAGCTAAGTTGACTGCAGGAGCCACTCTCTTGGACGACACAGAAGAAGCTTGACATATAAAGTATTTCAGCGCGCTGGAGCACTGGCAATTCACCCAAAACTTTACTGGGTCTGATTTTCTGTCTATTAATGGTTGGTCCAGATACTGCTTAAGCTCATTAAGAACTGAGCCAGAGCTTGGAACCTCTTGCATAACAGTAGTGCTAAGGGATAATAGCTTTTCATGTGCGGACCAAATTGATGCGTTATCTGCGATATATTGTGTTGCTGCTGTAGACCTTACTTCTGGAGAACTTTGTCCTCGTCTTCTAAGTTCCAAGCGAATATCATTACTTATTGTAGATATCGCATTTGACACACCGATTGGAAAAGTGAAGTGTATACGTTTGAAACGCGGGTCCAAAATGGTAGCTGCTGCAAGGAATGTATTTCCTTCTAAAGGACTTAATTTCTCTTGAATTCTTTGGAGTAAAGCCTCTTTTACCGAGAATCCTAAAGTGGTCGAAGGAGTAGCTTGTTCCGTTACTTGTCGAATCAGATTTATAACAGGAATGGCTAAGCTAGCAGTCACATAATTTGTACCACTAACCTCTTCAGTGGCTTCTTTGAAAGGACCAAGGAGGACAATGAGGTCACGTATTACATTAAGCTGTTAAGTTGCAACCATATCAAGTGTGTTTATATTTGACTGACTTTTTGTAGCTAAGATTTTAGCTACAATTGCAGAGAGTCTGACAAATTGTACTAACATATTAAAGTAGGAGTTCCATCTAGTGCTAACAGCATGTGTCAAAGTCAACACCTCTCCTTCCTTTTCCCCAGATTCTTCTTGTTCAGATCTTAATAGTTCCATAGCATTGACAGACTGCTTAAAATAAGTCACAATACTTTTTGCGTGATCGCAGAGTGGTGCAAATGAATTATTTTCACTTAACACTACATCAACGATTTTCATCATCAGGGTTTGACCAGTAAGTTGCAATTTCTAATCACCAAACCTCTCTGCATTGCGTATGGTGCAAGGGCATACGATGTTGTTGTTGGTGGTTTATCCGTTGGATGGGAATGTTAAGCTTGGCGCCCCCTTTAGAATGTTTTGCAAAAGTAGGCCTGAACATGCCGACACCTGCTTCCACCCTCTCCCTTCTTTCATCTCTCATCCACAACACTCTATACCGAGCCACACAGTGTCACTGTCATACACACGTAGAGCACTGTCACACTGAGGAAGTAAACGGGGAATTTTTTTTTTAACTGCTTAACGTCTCTTGACATTGAGGTCTTTAGAGACGGGTAAGGATGGGGGACAAGGAATGGGAAGGAATTCGGCCTTGGCCTTTTGAAGGAAGCATCCTAGCATTTGCCTGGAGTGATTTGGGAAACCATGGAAAACCCAAATCTGGATGCCCGGACGGGGATTCGACCCACCCTTCTCCCGAATGCGAGGCCAGAACGCTAACCATTACACCACCATGTTCGGTGAAACGGAAAACCACCCCAGTTCATCTTCCTAGGACTTTCCTTGGAGGGATATACATCACCCATGGTAATCACCTACAACCTGACACGGGAGAGGCGTTCGAAGAGAACCTTACTATCAGTAAAAACCATTGGTGTCTCAGTGAATAAAAAATTAAAAACCGCTCTCACTACATCAATCGAAGACAGCAATCACAAGAAAGTATTTTTTAGTGGGGCTGTAATTCACGAGAAAGCTATATGCATATTTTAAAGAGCATTACAATGAACTTTAGGATAAAGGATTTAAAGCAATCCAGAATTGGTCTATTAAGTTCAAAGTGCGATAATCACTCCATTACATCAAAATTTTTCTGTATACTTGGAACGTATTCCCTGTAATCCTATATAAACTAACATTCTGTATTCAAGGTTTCCGTATTCAAGATTTTGGTATTTGCGGCTAATTTACGGAACGTATTCCTTGCGATTAAGGAGTTCTAATGTAGATTGTAGACATTTAAATGAATTAACAGTCATTCATCATCAACCCATTAATTGTTATTCGTAAATAAAAAAAAAAACATTTGAAAAGATAATGTTTCAACTACAAAGATAAAACAACCGCTTACATGCTAACATAAAAATGACGTTAACGTAAAATTATTAAAATTTAACAGCTTTTTTTAGCCTATCAACCGCTGATGAAGCTGTTATATTTCGATGAATTCACTTTTTAAGACACTTTCAGAAGATTGGATATATACGTATATTTATCCTATATACATGTAGCAATTAAATTGGATACTGAATTGCGTTCTTAGGAAAAATATCGAATTGGTGCTTAAAATCGATCCACTAAATACAATATCGATGTATCGATATATCGAAAATAAAAATATCGGCGATAAATATCGATATTTTTTTAGAAAAAATATCGATATATCGATACATCGATATATTTTGCCCATCCATAATTGAAACTATTTAGAGATACAGAATAGGTAGCGGGCAGTCATGACTTAGGATGTCGCTCTCTTATTCTAAACCTTTACATTAGGTACTTAAACATAGGGGTGTAAACTCCGTAGACTGAACTTAGACCTTCTAATAGACAGGTGGCCGACAAGTAGACTTCCATTTTCCTTTGCTGAGGAGTGACGTCCTGTTTACTACCAGGGTTATCAACAGCTTCCTAATCTGGTCAAAGATAGTGAATTTTGTTATTTGTCTACTAATCGTGTAGGCTTCGTGCAAATACAACTTTCTGTTTGTGTAGCGAACAGTTTTGAGAGGAAAAACGTGGACGATTCCATCATAAATCCAGACTGGAGTCTATTAAGCAGCTTCATGACAGGACACGGTCAGCGCCGTGCAACGTTGCATCGCTGACGTCTAAAGGACGACTCCTGTTGTGACTGCGGTGAGGAGAAGACATATTTTCCCACCAGATGTTTGCTGGTCTCCACGCTGCTACTGGAGGCATAACCGAATCGATAAACTCCCCGACGTCATCCTGTAACTGTGATAATTGTACGAGGGAGAGTGAAAATGAAAACCTTAATATATTTTTTTTAATTTTATGTATTGTGCACTCATATATTATGACACATGTATGATTTTTCGATGTAGTCTCCTCCATGCTCAATGCATGTCAACAACGCTTCTGAAGTGTCTGAATTCTCTTATAATTTTTTTTTTGTTAAAGAACTACCCGCACGCCGCGGTTACCAATGCAGGTGAAGACGTGAAAATTGTTAGGTTCTAAATGTTCCACCTGAAGTTGACAATCGCGAATTCTCTGATGGTTTGCGTGTTTATGGGTATGTAAAATCGATCACAAATGAGAAATAGGCTCCAACGTATCCTAGTCAAGGCTATAATGGGATCCGCTCTGTTTAAATGATTATAAAAAAAGGATATTCCTTCATACATAAACGTTGATGGATTTAGGGCGCATATAATATACCCCGACCAATTACCCACACGTCTTATCTGTAATATGAGTGGCCATTTAAGACGAAAAATGTTTCTCTTACGGATCCAAACATAGGGAAATCATTTGTGGGAAGGTCGGGCGATGGCTTCAACTGGGTGCTGTTGTCTCGGTAGTCACGACACGAAGTGCCTTGCCTGGGCGCGGAGCATCAGCTACAGACGTCACACCATTTGCGAACTTCCTACACCATTCACACACTTGCTGCTGCGACATACAGGCATCACCGCACTGTAACTTCATTCTGCGACAAATTTTTATAGGTTGTACACCTTCACGTTGCAGAAATCTAATCACCGAACGCTGTTCTTCTCTGGTGCACATTGCTAGTGGGGCGACCATCTATCTGCTGTTCCTAAGCTGGTGCTTGCGCATCGTTACTGTGCTGCAGCCTTTGGGGACATCTGGCACATTATTTCAAACAGGCACTTGCGAATTTATATTACATTTTTAAGGTTTTCATTTGTCTCTCCCTCGTATTTGTTTACTGTATCATTGTTGTTGATTACATGAAAAGTGAATACGAGAAATAAATAATAAATAGGGCCTACCTCCATAGAACAACACTGCGGTTCTTTAAGTCTGCTGGTTGTGGAGTTTGCTTTAATGCGACACGTACTAAGCAGTTCTACTTGAGGTTATAGTCTTAGGAACACTCAGTCCCGCCGGTGGTTGTCCCGCTATGCCGGTGGGCCAGATTGCTATTATTTAAATGTGCCCCCGGGTGAAATATAGCGTTCGGCGGCTGATCCTCGGCTGCGCTGACTGATTGCCCCGTCGCCCGCCAAGTTATTACGGCAGGAATGCCAGAGCGTTTGTACTTGTCTGCTTCCAGCCGTCCTGCGGTCGGCGTCAGACCTGGCTATCCTCAGCATCCCCCCAGTCAGCCGCGCGTATTGAAATTTTAATCACAAAACACACAACACGCTTTTTTACGAAGTTTCAGACTTAACCAAAGAAAAAGAATGTGCTGTTGCACACACCTCAGTTAATTATATAGTAGCATTTGCCGGAATGGACCTAGGTGTCGTTAGATACGGGAAAGGACTGGAGACAAGGAACGGGAAGGAATTTGGCTAAGCGTTTTGAAGGAATCAACCCGAAATTCGCCTGGAATGATTTGGGAAAACCATGGAAAACCCAAACCTGGATGGCCGGACGGCGTCCTGGCGAATGCGAGGCGAGAGCGTTATCGCTCATCCACCACGCTCGGTACGCGGAGTCTGGACCAGAATTATTTGCTATCCGCTCAAGCCTCACATTCGCAAGCGGAAAAACACCACTACTGGTACCGGATATCTGTGCGCGAACCATGTAAATTTTTCGGTAAAAAGTTTTATATTGTTCCATTAATAAAATTTGTAACTTTAAAGAGCAAATTTTCGACCATCATAGCCGTACTTGCCTGTAAACTGCCGGCATAATTTAAAACGGTAACAATCATATACATAATACACAGAGAAAAATGTTAACGACAATTTTTACACAGCCCAAAGATCAAAATACAAAGTCCACTATCTGAAAAACCAAAATTTATTCTTATGAATTTTTTTATAAATCTAATTTTGTTATTTCACAAACCACGAACAGTAACACTAAGCAAACATAATGCTATTAACTAATGTTTTCTCTTATTGGGGTGTTAATTTGTGATTTAGTGTGCAACGTCTAAATTATATTAAGAACATTTGGTGTATTTGATCTACCGTCAATGATCTGAATTGTATTAAGAATCTTTGGTACATATCTTATCAGTTTAAGAACATATCATTTGTTCCTCCGGTGAAGTCTTAAGTCAGATCGTAAAATATTAAACTGTAAAAATCCCATTCAAATCGGTTGACTTATGTATGATTTAAAAAAAAAAAAAAAAAAAAAAAAAAAAAAAAAAAAAAACAGATAACTTATTAAAAAAAAAAAAGACATCACAAATTCAGGTATTTCTCTGCTTTTACATTAAAATGCAGGCATATACCTGAGAGTTGTGTTTTACGCGACATCAGAGCTGAGTTTGTCCACACATTAAGCAGCCAACTGTGTTCATTTTGTTCCTGAATAATTGTAATGTAGATCTAAATAAAATACTATGCATTTTAGCCAATTATTTCTCCTGTTATGACATGACTTAAAGATATTGAATAATAAACAGATGTAAGTATTGACGAGTTATACATGACGAGTATCAATTCCTGAGATGTTTGAGGAGATACGACGGAGTTACACTTTCACTGTTACGTTTGTATCAAATTGCCATGGAATATTTTACACATCCTTAGCAACTCCCTTAGGAAATTTTAACTAAGCTGATTCCGGCTACCTATTCTGGTATACTCAGTATTATGCCTGATAATTGCGCAAACAGTTGCATCCCGCTCTTGTGGTGCGTAACGGGTGGATGAGGGAACAGTATCTAACCTGGTGGTTTTACGTCCCTGTCCCACGAATAATTCACCGTCAACAGTATTACGTAAGCTCTGCGCAAGACATTGATACGTGATGTTGATTGAGGGTTGGGCACCGTGAAATATTATTTCCAGATGATTAAGTAGTAGACGATGAAAATTAATTCCATCACCGGTGATCGAGCACCAGGCGCAGTTACGGACTCTCGCGATCTCGACCACGAGCAGTCGTCTTGTTTGTAACTTGCTGTAAGTATTAATCATGAATTAATGAGGCTGAAGTAGTGGTAGTAATGTTAGTTAACTCGGTTATTAAGTCTATAACGACAGATTAAAAAATCCCTCACTCTAATTGTAACACTGCCCGCTACGTTGGCGCAGTTGGCTGAGGCACCGTGATGGTTTCCGGCGCTGACATGGGGCTACGTAGTTCACGTCCTGGTGGTGGAGGAAATTTTCGTCATAAGGACTCGGCCGGCAGGGTGGGAGAGGTGGTGGTGCACAATTCAAAATCACAATAGTATGCAACAAAGTCCTGGGACGAATCCCAAACCTGTAGCCTACGCGCTGCGTTTGGATTGAGAGCATTCGACACTGTTATTGGTGATTCGTCCATCGGATGGGAACGTCAAGCCTGGTGTCCCTTCATGTCCTTCGGAAGAATAGGACAGAATTGATCGACAGCCCGTTTCACTCCCTCCCTTCTTTCATTTTTCATCCACAACGCAAATAACACACTACACTACCACAGTCCTCCATTCTTACCATAATACGAATATACACTGGGGAAGGCAACGAGAAATAGCCCAGTTCATGTTCCCAAACGAGCTCCTGGAACAATAAACACCACTCATGCTAACCGCTTACGCTAGCACACGGAGAAGGCGTTTGTAGAAGAACTGCAACACCAAATAAACATTGAAGTTGCCGCACAATGAAAGCAGTTTTGGGTAATATGTATCATCTCGGTTTTCAGTCATTTAATCTTTTATCTTACGTGTTTCAAAGGGCTATAATGTTTTTTAAGTACTTTGTACAAACAATTAAAACAGAGTTTCGGCCAGTTCTTATTATCTTTTTTGAACAAGTTTTAGTGATTTAGTGTCCAATATTTTAAAATTAATAAGAGCTGTATTCGAAAATCTCTTACATACCACTTTATGCAGCTTATATCTGTATCAAGGAAGGTGCGTAAAATATCTGTCGTAAATAAAAGGTAAAGGTTCGTGTGGTCGTAATGACCTGGTGAAATGGTTTTTTCTGGCTGCGTAACCAGCTCCTATCGTAGCCTCCTTAACCTGACCTGGTAATCCTATCGGGTATAGGGAACCTACATTTCAAAGTGGAATCCAAACCACGGAAGCGTTCTGAAGTACTTCACATTACACAGCAAGCTTTGTCAGAGGTAAAAGTCGGGTTATGGCCTTTGAAAAATCCTGGCCGAGATCGGAATTCGGCCTTTTAGTCTCCAGTCAGACACCTTAACCACTGACCAGATTTTTCTGTATCGTAAATTATTTGCAGTTATCTTTTATGCTCGTTCCGCCATTTTTCTTTAATGGTATAGAAACTATAACTTTAAAAAACAAATATACATAAAGCTGATGGACAGACTCCAAATTAATACAATGTTAAATCTGTCAGCGGAACATTTCAGTACGTCACTATGCAGCCGTGGTGGATATGATAAATCGGATTTTTGCTAACACCAGATTCCTATTTTAACTGTTAGGCTATTTCAAGCTGTGTAATTTAACAACAGTAATACAACGTAGGAAAGATGATGCTATTCAACAATAATTTTCTGCGAACTGAATAAGTGTTCGGCGTGAACGTGAAGATCAGGCGGTAAATAGATAATTCTTAGTTACCGATTAAGTAGCTATTGACATTTTCTCTAATCTTTAATATCGCCGCAAAGTATCAATACTGAATAATCAATGCTGCCTCCTATAACTGCCACTGTCATGGATGTCAAATCACTATTGTATTTCGATCTGTGATACAGCAAAAACCAAAACGGATATTTCATAACAAAAAAATCAGATTTGACATAAAAAGTTGTGATCTCCAGTACTGATTAGAAATGATCAGTCTTTATGCTTTGACCACAATCTATGGGCGTAATTAGGAACGAAAATATCTTTAAAACTTTCATTTAAAACTTTGCATTCTTAAATTCGCGCTACAATTTATTTTTACTGATATGTTACTAAAGTTAATATTATATTTCCAATTAATTAGCATAAAAATCGTTTTGGGAAAAGAGGCTTATAATTTTTTTTTTTTTTTGAATGTCGTAATCAGTTAGAAAAACTAAAAAGGAAACGTAAATATTAAAATTACAGCTTGTTTGGGTTCAAAATTGGTTGGTTTTGCCTTTCAGTAAGTATAGTTGCAAAATTAAAAATTACATTCCTTTGCTTGTGTTAAATAACTACACTAATTTACAGCTACTAGAAAATGCATTGTTAGTGTCAAAATACGAAAGATAAGTTTTAGAACAAAATTATCTCAGAAATTTCGAAAGGACCTTGGTACTAAATGGAAGAAAACTTATGACAGCAAATCTATGCAGGAATTTCTTTATTACTTGTGTTCACACATATATACACAGATGGAGGAATCTACTAATGATGAGGGTCATGTGATGCTTTTCATAATTCTGTAAGCATTGGGAGGAAATAGCCGAACGACACAAGGATCTGGTGATTTTATTTTAGTTGTCAGAATCTATCATAAAGTGGTATACATATTAATTTAAAGGGCTATAAAATTAATTTTTTGTTTATGGTTCTACGTGGAAAAGGGAAAGTACTGGGGGTAAGGAAAAAGGGAAGGAATTTGACAATGGCTGATTTTGGGAAACCATGGAAAACCGAAATCTGGATGGCCGGAAGGGGGTTCGAACCCACGTCCTCCCGAATCGAAGGAAGAGAGTTACCGCTTACAAACGACGCTCGAAAAAATCAGTACATGTCTGTGGCACATTCTGACACTAAATCGAGCTTAACATTTGTGAGGAAGCGGGTTCGGTCCTCGGTCCACAAATCTTTAAAGAAATACATTTTTTGAAACTTTCCGACATCGCTTCAGGGTAATACTGGGATAGTTCCTTCAAAATATCATAGCCGAGTTCGTTCCAGTTTATTGTCGTGTATCCTCTCCCAGCTTCGATACTCACAACGTCGATAGGCCGGGACAAAATATTTACTGAAGAAGGTATTTCATTTTAAAACTGACTGTCGAAATTTAGTGCATTGTACTTCTGTTTACCATTCTCAGAATGTGGCGTATTTGTTGATCCTATATGTGCTAGAAGAATAGACAATCAGCTGCACTAGACGGATAGAAAACCACTGGAAACCCATTAAGAGCTTCACAGCTTTCATGGTTTTTATGACGTACAAATACGTCATAATGAACGAGTTCGAATTCCCTAGAGTTCCGATATCCGACTTTAATAACCTTCTTATTTAGTACTCTCCGGATTCTTTACGACGGGCGAAAATAATCGATAGAGAATACGTGGTTATATAAATTTCTTACTGGCGCAATTTTTTGTGATTTCAACGATTGTTTTGAGATATCAAAACACAACCTTTATTAGCACAGTTAATTGTTGTACCTATTGAGGTATGCAAAGAAAAGACTAACATCACTTAAAGGTTGTATAAAATACAGGGAATATTCCCAAAATCTATATTTTCTCTTAGAGGTGGGCCGAGTTTGGTCAGATTTACCATACAGCTGTTAGGAGAATTAAGTCTGTAATTTTATTTACGGGAAAAGTAACGGATTTGGTCTCTCCGCTCCTCTCCCTATCGTAGGCCCTTGACGGAGATGGTCTGATCGCACTAAAGTTCCAGCCATTTAATCTCACGAAATGTAGCAGATAAAAAGGGCTTAAAGATACAGTTTGGAAATACCTGAATCTAGAACGCATAGTGCCATTCAGCTCGGGTCATGTTTAGCGAACGCAAGAAATCCCTCAAGCCAATCAGTATCTTATCCGATAGTTGCTCTAATATGGAATTAAAACGACTTCCTGGGAACATTAAATATTTTTAAATCTCACTAATCAAAAACTTAACGAAACCAAAGAGAAATACGAGGATGCGATGTCTCCGGTGCTATGTAAACATGGATGGAAAAAACTCAGTTTTGATTGAGTTTCTAACTCTAACACTGCTATTGAGATAAATAAGGAAATTTTTACCCTGCAGAAAATAAAAGAATATAGAAACACGCGGTTTTAATATAGTTACTTGCATTAACGCGGCTATTGAACTTACATAGAAAGATTTGAAAAAGTATAAAATGGCACGGTATTTAGACTATAGATTGTATCAATTATAGTAATACAAATTTTAAGGTGTGAAATGGTCAAGAAATGTATGAGTCCCAAGTTATAAGTTAAAGTCGTTTTATGCAGGCTGCATACGATATAATACAAGGGTAGGCAGCCCAAACAACCTATGGGCGTACATCATCAGGAGTTGGGAAAGAAAACTCTACCAAAGGAATGCTAATGATGTGAGCTTTAAACTTCAGTAAACTGAGTAGCAAGAGAAGCTCGAGTTTCAGCTACTGAGGAAATATGTGCACAGCGAACAATATGCACAGTTACAGCCTTTGAAGGGTCTATAACCGTCTTCCTTCCTGGAACCTGGGCGCCGCGCCGCGAGAAAAGCACTCAACCAAACAAACGCACAGTCAAATCCTTACAGCTTCCGAAGGACCCTGGAAGTTATAAATGTTCCGAAAATAATTTAAACCATCTCGTGTTACGATTTTTGTCACGCTTTGAAAATAATACATTTAAAACACCACATCTTAATAAGTGATGCCGTATAATACAAGGGTAGGCAACCCAAATAACCTTTGGGCGCACATCATCAGGAGTTGGGAAAGAAAACTTTACCAAAGGAATGCAAATGATGTGAGCTTTAAACTTCAGTAAACTGGGTAGTTAGAGAAGTGCTAGTTTGTTTTACCGAATAGACTTTTTCCACGTTTTGGACTGATTAAATAATTGTAAATATCTTACAATCGTTCGGAGGTGTTTAAATTTAGCATCAGTTAAACTTCGTCAATATATTTCTATCTTTTTATTTTTGTCGATATATTTTCTGTCAGAGATTTTTTATTTGCATTAGTTACAGTTTTCAATTATTTCGTAAACAGCGTGGATACTATAAATTTGGCAAAATTGTTTGCTAAAACTATTAAATATACTATCGGTAAAACAATCTTGTAGCATCTTTAAGCACCCTGTACCTTTTTACACATTAAGAAATACAATTCCTTCTTCTGAGCTGTCATCTCTCAAAAGAAAAATAATGCCAACTTTCTTCTGAATAATTTCACTATCTGGAATAACTTACGCTAGTTTTGCTTCTCTGTTGGTACAAGGTTGTCTTGACAGTTATCTGGTGGGGTGCTTCCACCACAATGTCTCGGATTTACTGCGTAGATATTCCAATTATTCTGCCTAAATTTTAGATATGCAGGTCTTTCCTTCTCCTCTTGATTGATTCTGTTCGTAAGTGGGTTGTGTGGGCTGCTTCACATGAATGGTCAGTCACATCCAAAACTTCGACGTTTTTCGTCTTAAGCATTCTAGATCTTTGCATTTCCTTCTGAGACCACCACACCATGAGCCTATTATCTTTAACTCTATATTCCTGATAAGCACAGCCGCTGAAATACAATGCATATTTACCCTTGTTAGAAATCAGTACTTCCACGATGACGTACTACTGATAATTTAACAGTAGCACTGTGTAGCCCATGTGCAAGTGCTGCTAATAATATGGATTATACGAATTCCACAAAAGTAATGAGATCTTCAAGGGATGCTATGGGAAGAATTTATCTTGGAATTTTTGGAGTATTGTTGTTAATTGCAGGTAGTCACCCGAGGACAGGTATAAACCCAGAACGCTCTGTATGTGCGCTTTTTTGTTTGTGGTTTTAATTCTCTATTCACTCATTTTCTATATTCCTTGTATCACGTCCAACTTGTTTACCTTATCTTACCACTCATGATTTTCTGTTGTGAATGAGATATCTGTTGATACTGAAGAGTATTTTAAAAAATAGCATTTGGTGCTCTTAGCCGTATCTCCAGCTCAATGGAATTGTGTTTTATTGAATGTGTTCATTTCATATTAGCGTAATTATTTTTCTTTCTTATGTAAGAACTATACAAGATGAAAACAACACTTAATTAATACCTCCCATGCACTAGACCGGATTAGAATCAGTGTACAGAGTAACGCCAAACATTCACGCCACTCCCGACTGACGGGGTAGCCGAAGACTATCTTCTGTCAATTACCGCCGCTTGTGACATCTTTAGAAAGGCATTGGGCTTGTTCCATCGAATAGGACCGAAAATAGTGCAACGCAGTCATGCCTGCATCGAAGTTGAGGAACAGCATTTTGAAAAACTTTTGCAATTATATTCGAGCTTATGGAAGCAGTGTATATAGGAGAAATTATTACTTCTGCAAACAAATTTCCGTAAGTCCTATTCGTAATTACTCTTATTCCGCTTTCTAAGGTAACCCAAGATAATTTTGACTTGTAACTTGCAACTCGGCCGTTTTCAGACCAGGTTTACTAACTCCAAATTGATTCATTATCCTTTCTCCACCGTCCGTGGAGGTTTGAATCATCATCACGATAACACTCTGATAACAGCTGTTTTGTTTTCTAAGGAGTTCGGAAAATATTACGTACCCTCAATTGGTTTTCATAATCTGTATCATTAAATGTATAAATCAGCGTAAATATTGAATTTGAGACAGTAGCAAATCTGGAAGAAATGGTGGCCGTTTGTGCCGGATCGTAATGGCGGCCACAGTACAGTGAGTCAGTGATTGGGGGTGAGGGGACTGCACTCGCACCCCAGTTCGTCATTGTTAACGAGCCCACCCTTCTCTAGGTCACTGGCTGGTTGCTGGGGCGCTATCACGTGCAGCTGCCAGAAACCACGGAAACGTCTCACGTTGGTATATTTACACATTTAGAAATCGTCAGATATCTACATGTTCAGCTGACGGCAGCGTGCCTGAACAATAAAAATGCGCTGAAAGTAGAAATACAGAAAAAATCCGCTCGTATATAAATTTTATCGAATAAAACACTTCTAGCGTTAAACTCGACTGTTTCTAGCAGATTAAATTGATCGAAACTTTCTTTGTATAGCACAATACTGTAGCTAGGTGGAGTTTGGATTTTCGACCTTTTTTTTTCTTATAGCTTGACGCCTCGTTGAAGTCGAGGCCATTAGAGGCCGAATGGGAATGGGGACAAGGGACGGAAAGGAATTCGGCAATGAACTTTTCAAGGAAGCATACCGGCATTCGCCTGAAGTGATTTGGGGAAACCATGGAAAACCCAAATCGGGTTGTCTGGACGGGGATTCGAACCGGCGTCCTCCCGAATGCGAGGCCAGAACGTTAACCGTTCACCCACAACGCTCATTGGGATTTTCGAGATTGCAGTAGATCTTTAAGTATTCGAATGCTTCCGAAGCATATTGATATTGTCTTAGAAGTTTATTGCGCAACTATTTTGTCACAGAATTTCGTAAGGTGCCTTTGAAATGGCAAGCAAACTGACTGTAGCAACATTGCAAATCTCATTGTTTTAAATGATATGCTGGATCATAGTACAGCTAGGAAAAATTTCTAACAGGTTCCACATCATGTTTTAACATTCGTGATTCGTGGCACAAAATAGATTTTGGGATTAACAGACTGGGGAGCTTTGGTCACGCTACTAAAAGTTACGCGTATATGTCAACCAAAGAAATAAAAATTGTCAAAATTTAGCAGTTTGGGAAAAATTATTATAGACTGTAAATTCCGTGAGATAATAATGTAATTTTTCCATCGAGGATTCTGACACAAACAATATGCCATTAAAAAGATTTAGTTAATGTTTCGAATACATTATACCTCTTCAGGTGTGTTAAATAGTTGCTATTAACCAAATTGGTATATTAATCCATACAAAATTACAACTAATCTTTCTTTTAGGTACCAGAGACGCTAATAGCATTAACGACAACCGTGCGGCTTTACTCTTAGCTGTTTCTGCCTTTAATGTGGTATTTTGGAGACATAGTTAATGTTCAAATTAAATAAAAATAACTTAGCTCATTTTAAATTCTATTTCAACGACACCTGAAAAAAAATTGGTCATCATTTTTGTAATAAGTGATTTTCGGAAACCATAATCGAAGCCGGAAATCTGTCATCGATTCTCTCGAATACTAAAGGCAATTATAACAGTTCACCCAACCGGCCTGATTTAAAACTTCAAGTGTATTATATAGTTGTCAAATATCGTTCACTTGCTATTTATATCATTCAAATTGAGATCCATTTGTTTCTGGCACAGTGTCAACTGACATTAGAAACCAGATACAAATGTAATCTTTGCTGCGAATCTTCTGCAGAATAAGGTTCATTCGAATATTTAACTGTTCTGTATGTGACTACAGTAAAAATGCACTAAATATTCCGACAAACCATGATGGTGGTTCTCCACCAAAAGAACGGGTACATGTAAAACTGTGTATACGCAACGGTTATATTACTTAAAAATGTGAACTCAGGGGAAATATTTGACTAACGTAACCTGTGATGAAGTTTCACCAGCCCCTAAGACATAAAAGTATGTAATACTACTTCTTATTTAACACATTTTATCAGTGACGTAACCATGATTCTTAGCTTTGTGTAACATTTTATCAATTTAGTATTAATTATTATAAAAATTTATTTATATAAGACAAGGTACGTTACTCAATTTAATTTATATTTTATGCCAGTTGTAGAGCGATTTTCCCTGAACCAAACGCCTCAGTGCACTGTCATCTAGGATTTAATTTTTTATTTAATTAAATCTATATCAGTTTTTCTAATAATTTTAGAAATTCTAGAAAGTAATATCAACAAATTAGCTGAAAGTGACTCACTCTAAAAAAAATCTTGAAGCTACATCGACATACATTTGCATCACTGGAACTAACTGCCAATCCTAGCTATGCGATAGATTTGTTCAATTTGTTTGTGTAATTGTGTTGTGCTATTGTTTTATTGTGTGTTCAGTTTATTTCCTTAAATTGTGTTAAAGTGGTGCCTTGGACACGAATAAATAAATAAAAAATCATCGGAACACCATAAATGTAACCATGCTGCTCACACATCAACCTTCCTGTGATGTACCACCAACATCACTGTACGACCAATGCGAAAACCCAAGAATCGATTTCTCAACTAGAAATAAATTTAATTTTCCTTCACGAAGATCCCAGTTAGCTCACGAAAACAATTATCTAGCTTTCTAAATAGTTTGCCAAAAATATAAAAAAAATCTCATCGCGTTATCATTCGACTGGAATCGCTGTCAGCCGTTCATCACCCACTGGCTCATATACTGATTGGATTACATATTCAACTAATTTTTATTTGATGATGATGGCTCGCTAATGTAGCACAGGGGCATAATAATTACAGACTTTGATTTGACTGCACACCAGTTGCTTCGTAACTGTCGGAAGCATCGAAAATTGCAACTATTCCATGACGAAAATTCGTCACTGTATTGAAGCTGTCGAGCGTGCTATGAAGTCATTCGTTTATTTAGCACGCGTCTCTGGCACGAGCCAGATATTTCACAAAGCGTGTTTGTTGGGAGCGTGACACTCATACTGAGAACGGAAGCCTTGAAACCACCACTCACTTTCATGCTGTCGACTACTCCTGACAGTTAGTTTGCTTAACGAAAGTGAGTAGTTTCACCTGCTATAGTAAATCAAGAAAACTGCATCAATGATATGCAAATGATAAAGGTTTGAATTAATAACAAAAAATTAACAAATATGAATTTGAGTTATTTATTATTCATAAATGAAGTAGGAGGCTTCAAATATATGTAAAGTTTTATTAGTGGACATCACTCTCAATATTTTTCAGGTGTTCTAGACAATTCTCTATCTTTCTCTCTTTTTTCTTCTTCTTGCTTCGAAAGAGAGCTTATCAGCGTACTTTTTGTATGAACTATTCTTTTCGCCGACATCGCTTCAGTTAGAGCTGAGACTTAGACAGCTATACGTATGAAATCGACAAATAGATTTCACAGGCCATACTGTGAAATCTGGTAGAATGTATATTATTCGACTGGCAATCCCGATATATGAAGACCTCAAAGCATTTACGCATATGTTGAAGGTAGTTTTTAATTAGTAGGATTATTAAGGAATTTTCATATTGTATTTATGGTTTTAATATATTAGGTTTAAATGTTTATCACTTTTTTTCTGACCTAGTTGCCATTACGTACATGGTGCTTTATATAAACAATAATAATTATTTTTTTCTGCAATATTGTCATTCAAGCAAAGAAGAATTAGCAGTCCAGTCTAACCTTTAGATGATGGGTCAAAATGTAAATAGAAAATAAAAAAGTAAAGAGATTTTATGGAAAACCATCTCTGAATTTTTCACAGCACCGAAATTTGGAATGTGTTTTCGAATATCACACATATTGTCTCCAGAACGAGGCACCGAATCCATTCCGATTCGTATCGGATTGCTCAAGTCAGAACTATGACTGACCGAGATTTTACACCAACACTTTGGACATATTTGGATTAGAACCAGTTTCTAAGCTCCTAGAAAATGTAGTTATATTTCTCTGCGTATGGTGTATTTTCTGCTTGTAAATGACTTCAAAAGCACATAGAAATACGTGAGTATCTCTGACGAATCATAATCATTCAATATATTTTATCGTTTTATGAAGTACTTCTATTATTTCTAAAATAAAGGCTAAACTTGCCTGAATCACTAAATACCATCAAAATATCATGAAACAACTATAGGGAATTCTAAAAATTCACACGCAGCTGATTTCACTGACAAACATCATAGCGTCCGGACAGGATTTAGTAGTGTATGGGGCAAGAGCGTCTGCAGTTCTAGCCCTGCCTGGATTGGTTTTAACTAAGATTTTAGTGTGTCATGTTTTTGTTCTTAGTATGCTCAGCGATAATATAAGTAGTCATATAATAAATACGATTCATAAAGAAATTATCATTTGAAACTGCACGGACTGTGTGGCAGAAAATGCCAATTTTTCAACAGAATAAAGAGTAGGGCGCTTTGCAGCTGTACACGGATTGATTTATGTGAGCTTTACTTGTCGCTCGCGGTGGATGACATGTGGCATGTTCGCTGGGAAGCCGGAGGGACTGACGTTTGAATCTCAGCCCGATATTCTACTCGTAGGTCACAGTTTCTCATTCTCCCCAAAATTACCCACGCCGCTAGTTACTCTTCTTCTGGTAATGTGCAACTAGGGAAACTTAATAACAAAGAATCTTAAATAATCCGAGTATGTTGATGTTTCCTCAAGTAATTTGCTTCCTGGTGAATAGCGATGTGATATCTTAATTCTTTTCAAATCAACATTAGATTTAAAGAAAGAAAAAAAAATAAAAACCTCAACTACTATGAGGCCTTGAAATAGTTGATTTCCTTCCTTCGGAACGGTGCTTCTTCGGATCAATAGAAATTATATAAGGAAAATCATTCTTAATTAATTTAGACTGTCTCCCTGCCGGAGGGAGTTCTTATTAACCCAATCACGTTAACTGTAATGCTGCACCGAGCGTGGTGGGTGAACGGTTAACGTTCTGGTCTCGCATCCGGGAGGACGCGCGTTCGAATCCCCGTCCAGGCATCCAGATTTGGGTTTTCCATGGTTTCCCCAAATCACTCCAGGCGAATGCCGGGATGTTTCCTTCAAAAAGGCAATGGCCGAATTCCTTCCCGTTCCTTGTCCCGAGTCCCATCCCGCCTCTAATGACCTTAGCTGTCGACGAGGCGTAAAACAATAAGTAAGAAAAAAATGTAATACAATTCTGTATTATTGATACCTTAGTACCTAAATTTGATGAGTTAATTTATGTTTCTTTCTTCCTTAATGGTTTATTTGTTCCTCAGTTTTATTCTAAATTCTTCATCAGTGATTCTCGTTAAGTTTTGTCAACCGTGAAGCGGCTCCTGATTATATTAAAATCACGATTAAATTTGGTTCAGTCACTGAACACACACATAGTTATTACCAAACAGATCTAAAGAAGTGGACATTCCGTCAATTCACAGTGTTGCAGATGTTATTCACAGATACTAACGAAGGACACCATTAATTTGTTAGTTTTTTATTACGGAATGATAAGAAACTGCGCTGTTGGCGTTTCCATTGGAAATTTGTGGGCACATTGTCGTTTAAATATTTTGCCAAATAGACCATCAGATGCGTCATGTAATTCCATTAAATTTTAGCGTTTTGATTGAGACATTACTAAAAAAAGATTATATAATGTTTCAGTTTCCTATGTTCACTTTACACTGTGCAATGATATTGTTTGTTTTTTGCTTCCAGTGTAGGTACCAATAATGCTATACAACAATAAAAAAGAATACGTTTTAACGTTATTTTTATTAATCATAATTAATCAGAACTGGAAAACGAATTATTCAAGCGGCAAGTACAGGGTGTCCAGAAAAGGACTCCCTGATTTCAAAATCAAATATCTCGAAAACAAAGATCGATAGAGGAATGTAGTAAACGGTATGTTTATCGTGACAGCTGTAAGAAGTGTATACAGCAGTTTGAAATAATAGTTACAAAAGCTGCTAACAGATGGCGCTGTAATCGCCATACGTAATGCCTAAATAGTGATCCGAAGCTCAGGGCGATCAGTTCCACCATTGAAACGTGCCAATGGTGAACATTTTGAAAACATTGTAATGTGATTGTTTGCAAAGATTGTTTTCATACAATTATTTCACTTATGTATGCTGATATGAGCGTACAGCGCCATCTGTTAGCAGCTTTTGTAACTATTATTTCACACTGCTGTATACACTTCTTACAGCTGTCACAATAAACATACCGTTTACTGCATTCCTCTATCGATCTTTGTTTTCGAGATATTTAATTTTGAAATCAGGGAGTCCTTTTCTGGACACCCTGTATGTAACACGGTGTTCATTAAGGTTGCACTTTTCTCGTGGCAAAATAAAGAATAACTTAGTTTAAGAGATATAAGGAGATACTAATAACTTATTATATTCCAATATTGGCATCGTAAAAACCTTCAGGCGACAAAAATTGCCTGCCTAAGAGATTAACTTTAGAAGTTTGGCGATTGGTAAACGGCATTCAAGACCATTAGGCTTCTTAAATTATTTGTAAGCGAGAAGATCATTTTTGAGTAGTGTGTGTTTTGAAGAGTAATGGTAGAGACAGTTCTGTAATTCGTGAGTGATTAGGAGATTTTGTTAGTGGAGGTCGAAAGGTCTCCGGCTCGAATCCATTTCATGGTGGGGATTTTTAATGGTCCCCTTTGATCTTCATCTTTGGCATAGCTTTCTGTGCAATGTGAAGTATACCAGGAGGCTTCCCTGGTTAAAATTTACGTCCCGTTTACCCGGTAGGATGACAGGGTTAGGTTAAGGTACCTACGACAGAAGCGCAAGTGCGGTAAATTGAATCTCTGCCAATCGGCGGCCAAACACTTGGGGGATATCCTAGCCAATAATGACGAATACATTATTATTATTTTTATACTTCTCTATATCATATGCACCACATTCATATGTATCATACGATTATTCTGACATAGCTATTAATTGCAAAAATATATTTTTAAGTGGCAGCAAATAACTTAATAATAAATAAATCTTTTGTTATCTTAATGACCAGGTGACACACTGTCTTATTTTGCCGAGGCTTCACATAACGCATTAGAATCTATAGTCTAAATCGGAGCCTCGAAGAATCCTACATAAGAAATAACCATTACTGTGAGAAAGGGGTAGATCAGTTTAATGGTTTGCAAAAATTTTGGCCAAGACCGAGAATCAAATCGAAGTCCTCTTGCTCAGCAGTTAGGTATCTTGACCTGTGAGACATCTCAGTTAATTTAACGAAATATATGACTATCTCTGTACGCTGCTGTAACGGCATTTCTCAAAAGTGTTTCACATCGTTATTATTTCATGGGTACCTATAGTTCTGACCTGCAATTTGTGTTGTGAATGTTATGCATAAAATTATCTTAATTTAATAAACAATTAGGTAGTGTACTACTGAGGTCGTATAATTATAATAACCTACTTCAAAACTCATTTTTTAGAAAATCTGAGATGTTTTTAAACTTGATTTAACAGATCTCTTTGATTTTTTTAGGAAGAGAGACAAAAACAAACGGGAGTAAAACACTTTTAGAAAAGTAAGGTGGAATTTCAACACATTATCCTATCCGCATTTCCAATCGTGGTTACTGACAAATGGAGTTTATTCGGGAGTTCATGGAGGTAATTAATTCTAGGAATATGGCGTTCCTCGAAGCCTTCGCTTACATTATGAATGCGGCTTAATGTGCTATCGGTTTTATCATCTATCGTAAAAAAAGCATTCAGTCTACCTGGTCAAAACTTAACGAAGTTCTTATGATAAGGAAACCAGATGACTATTTTATCGGAAATTATCGCTCTGGGTCTTCTGCTGTTAAGGCTTCACAGTGATGGAGAGAATAGGTTTATGGCTCAGCGTCAATATAAAAAGACCGTAAAGCAACGGTTGAGTTTAGTATTATCAACTTCAGTAATATCTATCGCAACAAGCGAGATATCTGCGACATTTTTATTATCCTTCCTTGTGTGCAATGGTATATTTTTTAGCTGAGGTAAAAGATGCATCAAAGCATCGAATAATCGAATATGAGAATTGTGCTATCTATTCTGTCATGAGGTTAGTTTTGTGTTGTTGATAACTGTTCAGGGAAACCATTGAAAGTTAAAATTTTATTCATTCATAGCCTATAAAATTAAACTTGAACGATGCAGAATCATGGTATAGAGAAAAGGTAAAACTTAAAACAGTTGTCAGCATATGTAAAGAAAAATCAATACTAAAGGTTAATTATTGTAAATCCTAATGGAAACTGAAACAGCTATTTTAAAGTAGAACGTTTTTCAGTTAGATAAAACCTTGTTTCAGTGGATGATCGCACAAAACTAGATTACTCGCGACTGTATTGACGGTTAAGAGTTTAACAGTAGTATTGATTTACAACATTGCAAATAAATAAATTTAAAAAACGCTATGGTCAGTGTTATTCGGAAATCACAACATGGCCGAATCGATGATGAACGGCTTCGCTAGTAACGGCGGTGGCGTACTCAAACGATTTTTCACGCACTGTGAACAAATTCGTAACGCTCAGGCAGTGTCAGATCGGCGTTTTAGTTTCCTCTTTCAGTATTTAGGCATGTAATGTAAACTGTATACTCTTATAGACATCCAGCTCTTGATTAAATAAATGTATGGATCTGAGATGAAATCTTCTTACCTCGTCAAATAAGATATTCACATTATTATTCGTTTTCGGACTTATTATGTTCAATTCCATTACTTATGGTCTCCGATTAGAAGAACTTCCTCTCTTTGCCAAGTGCATTTATTTTCTGATAGCACTCGTGCATTCATTTCTTATCGGGTGTCGTTTTTTTTTTTTTTTTTTTTTTTTTTTTTTTTTTTTTTTTTTTTTTTTTTTTTTTTTTTTTTTTTTTTTTTTTTAAATACCTTCCTCCTCTGATTGATTTGTTATCGCCGCAGATTTCATTCGAAACACTTCGTTCATTATATCTTGTTTCGTGACCCCTCATGTTCTCAGATATTGATAACCTTCGTCAATACATGTTTTACTATTGCCTGGAAGCTCAGGATGTTATGCGACATTATTTACGAGTCCATTCTTTTAAGATATCCTGTACCATGTATTATTCTTGATTTAGTATGAGTTGTAAAGTAGGATGATTTTTATTTTAATATTTATTCTATTTCGAAAATAGCGGTTTACAAAAAAATTTAAGAAATAAACCATTCTTTAGATTTAGCATTTGATTGAGCAAAAACAGCTTGCGGCGATTGCTAGGGAGTATTTTTGAACAGGGGATGTTTTGCTGTCTCTATTTTTAGTTCAACTTTCGAACATTACAGATTAACTTTTCTCGGCTTACATTTAAAAGAAAATTCCTGATATTTGTATTATTCATTTAAGTCGATTATTGGTTCTACATCCCTACAACTCGGAAAGTCCAACATTAGTAATGATAGCTTCCACCAGAATCATTATTTATCATCCGGAAAGTGGCTTCATGATTTATATACCTCTTACATTTAAGAATTAGGTAATTCTTTTACTCCACCGTCTGCACCGTTACGAAAAGTTGAGTTTTGTCGTAAAAGAATATGTGCTGTTAGCTTTCAACATATTTTCCGTTCTGCTCTGTTCAGGTAAATTACGTTCAAAACGGACAAATTGAAGTTGTGTTAGATCGCAATCTGAACTGTTCTGAATCAGTTGGATTAATTTTAGTTGGTGGATTGCTTACATTTATCCTAATGATTGTCATCAAATTACAGTTGAAAGTGAACTGTTCCAAAAATAAATAGCGTATTGCTTACAGTAACAAACCTTAAATTTAGATCTGAAGTAAAGTACTGCGAAACGGTTAGAGAGATTCTAGCAGTTTGTGAGTAAACTGGAGCGCCCGTTCAATTAGACGTAGGAAGAAAACATCTTCTGGGTAGTCTTAAAATAGTGGTGAGGGACCGGCTGGTCTCTCCCGGTATGGAGGTGCTAAACCGTAACTCGAGGAGGGTGAAACCAAGAAGCCTTGCTAGGAAATCAGTAACTATTGGGGAAAAAAACAAAGGCTGCATAGGCAACACTGTTTGATGAATTGAAACAACCCTTCAGTAACTGCTTGACGTAAAAGATATTTCGTATCACAGCAAAATTCTGCAGGTATACGAAACCGAGGTCTTAATTATACCTAAGATTAATATTGGAAACAGGGTAAGAATAAACAAGGAGTTCGTTTAAAGGCAACAAGGAGAAGGAGAAACATATGGATATATAATCTGATCAGTTCGTAATGCGCGAAGGATAAAGTTATATCTCCAGCATCACTGACCATTTCTGTGCAATATTAATCGTTCTATTTCTGCAAAAAAATTGCGTTCACAAAGATGTAACATTTTTTCTCAAAACAATCTGTAGTAAGCAATATTAGTTAAAGTAGTGACATTTTAAAAAATGCAGTATATCATTGAAATTTATACCTTATATTCTACGAAAATATTATTTACTTTTTTATTTCTGGAATTAATAATTTCATGATAAACTACTGTCATTCAACGTTTTTGAACACGCAACCCCTTTATAAGTGAAAAATATTTGGCGAATCCATGTCCGGGAAAAAAACTGGAGATCACCAAAATCTGTTTAAAAAATATAAGTGATTTAAGAAACGGCGTATTTAATTTTCATTGAGACTACATCTACTGATCGAGCGAGAAATCAAATGCTATGCAAGGTAGTGGTGGCAGTGATATATTCTTTGCCGCGGTGGCGGCGCGGGAGGCAAGAAAGTGGAGTCAGTTTTGTTTTCATTCACTCCAGTCAGTTTTATTTAAACCTGATGGCAATTTTCCTACTCACTCATTTTTACCCTTTGCTGTACCCACCTACTTTTTCTCTACAAATTTCAACTTTAAATTCTTTCTGCGTTTTTGGTAAATTATTCGTCCGAGTACGCCAGCGAATATAGACTAGCTTCGGTGCGAGAATAAAATGGAGTTCTCAAAAGATCTGCTTCTCCACATCTGCTACAAGTGGCGATGCGGGAATCAGATCAAAACCGAAAGAAGTAAACTCTATGTCGATTACCTGAAATATGATAGAAAGAAGAGAAATAGGTTCCAATTAGAAAATGATTTCGAGTCTCAAAAATACAACCATGAGTCGACAATTCATTAAAAAATAAATTGGCACAGCCTTCTCACAGAAAATTTTGTAATATTGTACTGTACGATCACCAACGGTTGTTTTTTTTTACGTTTACCTGGCTTACGACCGCGACCACCAGAGCAAGACTTGGCGACCTCCCTCCTACCCCCCCCCCCCCCGCCCTCCCTGGGGTCGCGACCCGCAGGTTGAAAAACACTGCTCTAAACAACTGGTACCCGCCGGATACACAATTAGTACCACGCAAAACGTCAATGTTAATAATTTCACCAACGGGACAGAAGATATCGAAACAGTTCTATCGTGATAAGAAACAGTTGCATTGAATGGTGTTTGTAAGAGATTCTTCTCCCACTTTCAAGACGGTAAGCAGAGACGAGCCTCACATATTTAAGGAACAATTGACTGTTTTGTACACGCCCCTTCTAGCGTTAAGGTTTTCTTAGGGTAGCCTACTTGCTCCATCGTTCTCGTTGTGATTGATTTGTCCATCATTATGATTAGAAATTTCTTTCGTGTAAACAGGTAGTAAATTTAACTCTAGTTTGTTTTGATTTCATTCTCGAATACGATAATTCTTCACTGTCAAACGCTGTCCGAATGATATGACATGATGCGCGCTAGTTTTTGTGAGTAAATCAGAGAAAAACTCTTAAGTAAACTGCTTCTCATTCTCGTAGTACAATTGCGGAAACAATTATTTAAAAATTCACCTCCAACTTCGTTCACTACGTATTGACATTCTTTAATTTATTGACGGTGTGTTACTGTTTTGTGAAAAGTTTATTCATATTTTATTTCCACTGCTAGTTCTTGTACTGTGGTACGAGTGAGCAATATACAACGCTTAATGTTAGTTCCCATTTCTATGTGTTGTTGGTGCTGTTGGTGCTGTTATCATAATCACATATCATTTACAAATAATTTTCTACGGAAAGAATTCACGATCTTTCTTCTTCTTCCTTGCACTCACCCCGTTATTGCAGGCCGGAATTTTTTTCAGGATGCGGCGTGCTAGGATTTGGCCGGTTTGTCGCTGAGCCAAAGCCTCCCGGGAGAAAGTTTTGTTGCAATCTATCCGCGAATGTTCTGTGTGTGCTAAGTGTATTTTTGTTTGAGTATTGTGTAGTTTATGAGGCGGAGATAAGGGAAACGTCCAGGCAATCGTCTTGGTGGCTGTGGAAAACCACCGAAAAACCGCAATCACGACGCCCGGCTTTTGGGAAACCGGACTCGATTCTGCACCTCAGTACTGCCTCGACCCAGTGACAGTCGTCTGAACGCACTGAGCCACAATTCATACACTTTCTAACACGCCGAAGGTAAATAAAGCGAATAACACATCAACATGAGCTTGGCAACACAATTGTCTGTCTCGGCTGGTGTCGATTTAGTTAGCAATAAAGGGGGGCTTCAGCTTAGTAATCTAGCGTTGTGCGGGCGCAAGGTCGCTTCATGGAGAACACGCTGGAAAGAAACGCTTTCACTGGCTGGCAGCTTGACGAGGGCCAGTGTCTCCGCTTCTTGTGCAGCGCAATACATTACAAGCAAGTGCGTATACGGAAATCTTTACCGACAGTGCCTGTAAATTAAAAAAACTATCTGTCCTACTATAAAACTGTAATTCTTAATACTTTTATAATCATATGTAAACACTGAAGCTGTACTCAACAATGTTTCTTGTTGAAACTTTGTGTTGGATAGGCATCTTAAAGATAAAAGTTAGTTTCAGTATTGGATCGAGCGGGAGAAAAAAAGTCCTTCCCGTTTTTGTGGGTCAAATCAACGAGATGAATGAAAAGTCAATTCAGAAGGACAGGCTGCGGTATAAACCTGGGAGCAGTAGGCCTACCGTTATTGAAACGCCGAGAGTGAGACACTGCCACCCTCCGCAGTGCACGAGCAGTGATTCGCTGATGCATCTATCTCCCCTTCCGCTTCTTCAGCTCTCTATAAGGGGAGACACAAAGTCGTTTCCGGAGCATCCGTCTACTGCTGTTTGCAAACGGCACTCAATACTTCATGCATTTACTGATGATTCAACTTTGTAACTGGATAAATCTTCTTGCATGCTGGAGAACACTAGTCTCGGTAATGAATATGAGCTGGAGAAGTGTCTCCGACGTTTCGACTGATAGACTGACTTTTTGTGGAAGTTGGCGATTCATTAGGTTAAACTCAACGTTTCTGACTTTGACGTGAGTGCTTGTGATTTCGTGTTGTGTTTGTACGGACCTGACTACATTTAGCGTTTCAGAACACTAGCTCTTGTACTGACATTTTTGCTGTAATGGTTAATAGTAAACCACCATGCTTTATGCACTCTTGCTTTGCAGAGATAGCAACGAAAATATTCACATCACACAGTACCCAATAGGATCACGTAACGATTGTACAGAAACCAAACACCGTTTTTTATTGTCCAAACGGTGCCTACAACATTAAAATTTTCGTGTAGTCCTAATGAGCTAGTGATAAAGTTTGTTACCGACTAGATAATCCGTTTCTGTCATAACTGCTTAACATAGCCCCGTAATCCTCTTGGGTAAAGGCGATCTATACTTTAACGTGGAATCTGAACCTAGCGTACCGGCTCTTCGTGTTATTTAAGCAAAACTTTGCCAGAAGAGGAGATCAGTTTTAAAATTTACGGGGGTATTATTGGACCCATATTCAGTCGCACGAGATTCAATAGCAACTTCGTTAACCCGTTTTCTGTGGACAACAACGACAGTGGCACTCTCATCGTAGTTTAGCTGTGTCATCAAATTCCTTATCAGTAGATTAGTAGATTTCCTTAAACATTTAGAACACGGAGCACAAACTTGACAGGCGTGCTGAGTAAACATATAAAGTACACATTAACATATTTCAGTGCTCCTTCTTTTACAATTTTTATCTTAAATCACAGTCAAATAAAATAAGCTAGTAAAAAATATCCATCTAAGGAAATTTTCGAAGCAAGCACTGATGATACTATAGCGTACACTGTTCCAAGCGATGTTGGATATGCGCTAGGAGACGAACCTCTGAGTCGGACTTGATCTATGAGTCGTCTTAGTGCTCCAGATCGCAGACTACAGCTAGCGAAACACGATTGGCTGAGTAACAAGTTGTTCATCAACATTCTCGCTTTCGCTTGGGACTAGAATATTTCCACTAAGCAACGCAAGAACTAAGATGATAATTTTTCCATACGTCTTCAAGAAATTGGATGTTGGAATACTGATTGGCATTTAATTTCTGTAATGATTGGTTGGACTGATTTAAATTCTCACGACCGTTAATCTGTGGATTCACCTTAAACCCTCTGCAACAAAACTGGAGTGGAATCTTTCCAAACCCTTACAGCGTTACGTAGAATCGGCTGGCACTACCATCTTCCACGGCTACATCACAACTACCCTTGTCATTTTTCTTTCTATAGATGTCGGTGCCATGTCAGCTTCTTTTCGTAATAAACTTCAGCTGAAATAAGAACCAAATCATTGAACGCACTTTACATTTGGACATAGAATAGCGTATTGTCGCACTGAAGAAGCTTTACGAAGACAAATTGCGGGTCGTCAGTGTTAACCCTCAACTCAAAAAAACGAAGCTACTCTCATTGCTGTGAAAAATAAATCGTTTACATAAGATCAAACATTTAACGAAGCAAGATAGTGAATGAAATTCGAAACGCTCTGGTATGTTCCATAGCCTTCAATTAATGTTACCTTTTTGCTTCTTTACAAAATAAACAACAGTGGCTAACATAAGACACGTTGCACTTCTTTTCGTATAACATAACGCAAAAAATAAGACATTAGAAATCTGATATGCGAAATGACGATCGTACCTCAAAGCTCAGCGATTACTTGCACTATTATAAAAGCTACAGAGCAGTTTTGGTAACAAACTCAGGTTCTTGCAATACAAATGACAGCTAGCAACCTCATGAGCCAGTACCAAAGACTAACAATTTGTCCTAAGGATTCTCCGTGGAAACTAACAACAAAAATTAGTAAGTAAATCCCGTCTCTTGAATACAGTATTGTAATCAAGCCAAAACATATTGGGTGGAATTGGCAAAAAAATTAGAAGTTATGACTCCCGAATTTAATTCTTAGAAGGAGAAACATTTCACCAGTTTTCATGCGGAATCAAGTAAGTTCCCTAAGTAATGACGAAAGTTTCCTTCCATATTACGCTAACAGCATCGTTTCAAGGATACATTTAAATATAGTAATACCGGTTGTATTAAGCCCTACGTGCCCACTGAACAAAGTTTCAGGTGACCCGTTCATCGTAATTGGCCTCCTCTGGTATTTGGTGATTCGAAATTTTTGCCGGTCGCGGTGGTG
Source organism: Vandiemenella viatica (assembly GCA_031002005.1). Lineage (NCBI taxonomy): Eukaryota > Metazoa > Arthropoda > Insecta > Orthoptera > Morabidae > Vandiemenella > Vandiemenella viatica. The sequence goes on along the minus strand of JARYHS010008074.1, from coordinate 335,450,189 downwards.
GAGCCAGAACATAAATTAGCGGTGGGCACTCACCTTGGAAAGAGTATCCCGCGGCGAACAGGGGGTGTATGTTGATGGTGCCGGCCATGGTGGCGCAGTGCGTGAGGCGGCCGCCCCGCACGCGCGCTGCCGGCTCGGGTGGGGGCAGGGCGGGGTGGAGGGGGCAGGGCCTCGCCCGGCCCCGCCCCCAGCACGCGACCCTCAGCCTGCCCGCCAGCCCATCTCTCGCTCCATATACACACACATCTGTGTCATTACTGGAGTCACCCTGCGCATTATTCCCAGTTTAATTGCCCGACTTGTGTATTTGACAACACTATCGGTCAAGCTTTAGCAGCCAAACACAAAACTCGCTGTTCTGTTTTGAACATTTTTGATGCTTTCTGATACCCGATGGCTGCAATCGTAACAAATGCGTGTTCAACAAGAAAAACAGCAAATAATATAAAGTGAATTGTAAATAAGAGTACTTTTGAAATTGAATACCAATCCAGAGTGCTGTTCCGGACTGACATGTGATAGCAACCACTATATTCACACAGATGATGCCCCATTAATAAAGGACGAAACGCGTCTGGTGAAAAACATTAATAAAACAGTTGTTCATCGACGGTGTTTAATTTAAAACATTTATGCAACAACTGCAGAACACGGCCAATAACAAAGTTATTTTTATGACAGCATTTCTCTATTCAGAGATCAGTTAACTATCAGAAAGAACTCTCTGAATCACTAACTTATACAGACCTAATTTTTTTACCTATGTGTATATTATGAACCAGACATAGCAATTGTTATCAGCACGCACCGCAGTACCTATGATAAGGCCGTTATTAAGTTAATCCTCAAAGCAACGCCCCTCTCTTCCATGCCGACTGAAAACAGAAGTGGTGATAGATTATTACAATGCAGTCAAATCCTCATACCCTGGACATAACATGCTTTATAGAATATTGGGCTTGTCACTCAAACTCGATTTTGACATTTTACAGTACGTGTATGGCGTCTATTTTATGTGAAAAATTTCTATTACTTTATTTTTGCTCTCTTTAATTCAGCTGGAATTAATTTTTTAATATTTTGTTTTATGACGAGACTGCCACACGATTCTAGAAGACGTTAAATATGACGTCACAAGTGTTTCATTTATTTCTTACTATATTCGCTTGCTTATTTATCAGTATTTATCCAGTAACATACAACATCGCATTTGCTTCATCCAAATCAAAATTTATTTATTTCCCTCGAAATATGTCTCCGAATTTTCCATCTGAAATATTTAGATACTCAAATCTCACTACTTTTGTTTGATGATGTGATTGGCTGGATGAAACAGTTACTTAGATTAAGCGACGGTAGCTATTATCTTTCCTGTGTTAGTTTCACGTTATGTAGACGCCTGGAACATATAGGTATACGAGTAGCCGGTGCTAGCATTAGAGGCAAGGATGTGGGAGGGAAAAGTGTTGTAGTTGATGTGAGAGACTCGTTCCTGGATTCCAAGAGTATTCTAAGTGTAGACTGACCCAACCGTCCCCTGCGGAATACTAGGCCGTTACGTTACTGCTCATCCACCTCTAAAGAAATTTCTTTCTGTTTTCTCCATACTACTGGGCCATAGCTGCTTTACCGTCTTCTGCTGCTCCAAACACATTTTCAGTTCTTCCTCAGAGATATTAGCATGCAGCGATTGACTACACTTTTTTTAATGCTCTTTACACGTTTTAATTGTTTGTTGTCTATCGTCGCCTTATTTCTTGTATATAGTTGTCTTGATTACTATTTCGCGTTCATTATAATTGTTATTAGCAATAGTGGATATATAACGCCCCAGTTATAAATAGAATTTTGCCAAACCTTTGCTAATTTTGTGTGGACGCTCTGTGTTTCCAAGTTTACTCAAACTGTATGTCCTCTTTATCTGGTACGATTACCTGGTTTCGATTAAGGTAACCATCATAGAACCAGACTGCGCGGCAAATTGATACTGTGTCCTAGGTGAGAGTATAACTCTTCGCGGTTTCATGCATTTACTTTGGTTCGCAAGAGATGGGAATTTTATGAACTAATTAAAAGAAACCGAGTTCAGGTTTCCAGAGCAGTGAAGTCACTTTGGCTCATTTCATTGCACTCGAAATTTAAATTTTTTCACATATTCTCCAATAAATTCGAACGCAAGCTACGTCGTCTGTCTTCCAAACTATCCCAGCCCTGGTGATGATGATGATGGTGGTGAAGAAGATCAGCTATTATTCTTTTCTGACCTTGACGCTACTTTAAGGTTGAAATTCAAATTGTCTACAATAGTAACAAGTGCAGAGGTTTATTGTTTCTTCTTCCGATTTGGCTATCAAGGTTCACGTGGACACTGGCCAGTGTGAATCATGAGAGAGGGTGAGAGGGAGAACTGAGTTCATGTCTGAAGTCTACCGGACCTGCTAGGTCTGGCGTGACTATCCACTGGAAGAAAGTGTTATGTTGCCACCTTTCTGCGAAACTTGTAACTTTGTGTTCAGTATGAGGATGTATTTTTCTTTTGTGAAATGTGTTGTTTATGAGGCGAAGATTGGAGACGTCCGAGCATTCGCCGAGATGATTGCGGAAAAACCGCAAACAGGATGGCCTGTGCTCCTGCCTGGCCTCGTTGTACCTACCATCCAGTGTGCTCGCCTCAGCACACTGAGCTTCACTGGTGGCTTATTTCCTTATTATATACCTTTACACTTACATTTTACTAGCAACCGTTCTATCTATAAAACTAACGTAGTCCACAAACCGAATGTTAGTTAGATCCTCCCAAACGTGGCACACTATAAGCCGCGTTCCCACGACGTCTTGTAACGAAGGCGGGACGGGACGAATACTCAATAAAACGCCATGGGAGCAGGGCCGCCTCTGCTAGCGGGGACGAGATGCAGCTACCCACTGTGTGTCGGTAAACATCACAGGCTTATGTAGGAGAGCGCTGTTGCCATCGTTTTGCAGCAGCGGTGCGCACCCTTTCTGTTGCTGTAAAGTGCTCTGTGCCAAACGACACTAGGCAACGTGGTGGGGAGGTGGCGGCGAGGTAAGCGAGGGCTAACCTGCGGCGCGCGCTCGTCCCTACACTTCGGCTAATGAGGTCCTGTCCCGTCCCGCCTTCGTTACAAGACGTCGTGGGAGCGCGGCTTAAGCCACTGTGTCAGAGGACGCAGAAAATTGGAATTATCAAATTATATGGTCAGAGGTGAATCCATATTAGGCGCGCTTACCTTACACATTTTTTACATTTGAAGGGATCGGAGAGATATAGTCATAAGCCACACTTTTGTCGAAATTGAGTTATTCACGCTACGACATTCTTAACGATGCGCTCCTCATCTTAGATTGAAAATGTTCCGACTTTCTTCAACAGGTGGCAGGTGATGACGTAGTGTAGTTCTATAGTCTGCCGTCTGGTGTTATTTTCAGAAGATACATAGTCACAAGCCACATGAAAATGGCTGAATGCTCAGGTACATCTGAAGATGCTTCGCACGTTCTAGGCGTATATGACAGTGACAGTAGTGTAAATGAGGATTCTGATGAGTCTTGGTGTCCATCAAGCAACAGTACTAGCTCAGATGATGTTTCAGTAAGTATATAAAAATATTTTTTACCAGTGACCATTGTGTAGTGGCTTGTGACTTTGTTTCTCTTAACATTGCTCACACTGTTGATCGTCGTATTTTGTGTTAATGAGAAACCTTTAGAGCCATATTTTAATGTCCACAGATTGCAGTAATATATTTTTGATGGCTACAAACTTGTAAGAATATTTTTATTATCAATGCAATTTCAGCAGCCTATAATGATTCATGTGGCTTGTGACTATATCTCACGGAAATTCTGTGACTATTTTTCTATTTATATTACAGCTTGAAATAAGTAGAGGACGTGAAGTATCACCTCAGAAACCAAACTCTTCAAGGAAAAGAAAGCGAAATATTGATCAGTGGAAAAAAAAATGAAGGCCAAACGTCGACGTAATGCTGGTCAACAGTATGTGTCGTCTAAAACCAACAAGACCATTCAGGCAGCATCTTTGGGAAGTCCCTGTAGGTGCTCAAATCAGTGCTATACAAAACTACTTGGAGAAGAAGAAAATATTTTCACTCGTTTTGGGACATAGGAAACTTTAATGCCCAGAACACTTACCTAACCTGTTGTATAAAAATGGTACCTAAAAAGCGATGGTTCGTTTCACTTTATTAACACGACTGGAGCAAATGTCACAAATTTACTTTACCTTGTTCTACTTCATATTTCTTTCTTTCACAGTTATCCAAAAAAGACTACAAAGCAAAGTTCATCTAGAGCTGTGACATTTTCATACAATGTGAAAGTAAATGGCAAACATGGCAATCATCCACATAAATTTCAAGACGAAGCCGTGGAAGGTGTCAGAGAGTTCCTCAATGCTATACCAAAATATACCAGTCGCTACAGTAGGCAACAGAATCATAACAAAGTTTAGTTTGGATGTGAGCTTACTATTGCATCCTTATTTCATGACAAGTACTCTGAATATTGCAAGGAAAAGTGTGTCCCTACGGTATCAAAAAGCAAATTCAGGGAAATTTTTGTATCCGAATTTAACATAGGCTTCAAACTGCCAAAAGTGACACCTGTTCAACATGTGATGCCTTTCTAATGGCAACAAGTAACCCAGAATTATGTGCAGAAGAAATTGCACAAAGGAAACAACAACATGAGTTGCATCTAAGAAAGGCTGATAGTGGACAAAATATGATCGTGTCTTTAACTGCTCTGGCTAAAGAGAATGTGAAAGAGCACCATGTAATAGCAATGGACATGCAACAAACGTTTCCCACACCAAAACTAACAGTTAGCCTAGCATTTTACAAGAGAAAATATGGATGTATAACTACGGTATCCACGATTGTGGGTCAAATAAAGGATTCATGTTTCTGTGGAGTGAGAAAGACGGAGGAAGGGGTTCAGATGAAGTTGGGAGCTGTCTACTAAAATACTTGTAGATAACTAACACTCAAGCCAAAAATCTCCACATCATCACAGATAACTGCAAGGGCCAGGCCAAGAATTGGTCTCTTATTGCCCTGGAAAGGACTCTCGTTGCTACCAAACGATTTGAATCTGTACAGCATTATTTCCCCGTGGTAGGTCATACCAGACTTCCTTGCGATCGTGATTTTGGTCGCATTGAAACGTATGCGAGAAGCAGACGTCCAATAGTATACACGCCGGATGAATGGGCAGAAGTAGTAAAATCTGCTAGTAAAAATTTCATTGTGACAAGACTTCAGAAGCTTGGCCGATCTGAAGTCATTAATCTCTATACCCACTTTATTCACATCTGGAGATCCCATTCGCTTTAGTGAAGCTACTCAATTTAAATTTGATTATAAAGATCCCTTCAAGCTAAGTGTGAAGCACTGCTACTCAGACATAGGAACCTTCAAGTCAGTGGATTTACGTAGCATGAGGAAAGGAAGGCCTACTGAACCAGATCTATTTCAGCTGCCAATAAAATATAGAAAGCCACTTCCAATTAATCAGAAAAAAATTGACGACATATTGTCTCTTATGGCATACATACCTACAGCATATCAAAGTTTTTTTCGGTTATGTGCTGGAAATAATGTGAATGATGATGACATAAAAGAACTTCTTTGATTTCACATGTTCGTTGTAAAATAATGTATTAGACTGACTTATCTGTTATGTATGTGTGTGTGTGAAACTACAAAAATTATTAAAAATTAGTAGTATTTGTATAAATTTCAAAATAAAAGCTTAAAAATGTATTGTTCAGTTATAAATTATTTTCCGGGAGATACAGTCACAAGCCACTTTCAACCACATCATAATTAAAATGACTCTAAAATTAATATTACATAACAGAAAGAAAGTCGGGTATTTTACACAAGGTTTGCAATGTACTAACGTATAATTAAAAGCTAAAAGGAAGTGACTATTCTGTATTCAACATTTTTATATTTCCATGGAACTTTAAAATCGCTGTATCTCAAAATGAGTTGAATGTGGCTTTTGACTATGTCTCTCCGATCCCTTCATTTATTTATATTATTTGGAAGAGAGCAGCTCGAAAGTGAAGTTCTGGCAGACAAGTTTTAGCTTGATTGTTCTGCAATTTACTTCAATGTCGTTTGCTACCTTGCAGTATAGTTTGATTCTTTTGTAGTACCAAGGCACGTTTTTAATTTATGCGTTGAAGAATGAATACGAACGTTATATAAACCAAATATTATAGGCTTATTTGTAAAGGAACAGACGGTCGCGTTCAGGAAAGCTGTCGGATGTCGTTTTATAGATATCCTGTACGGTGAATGATAGAATTGTTCCCAGCCATATGTTACTATGAATGCGTTCCATGCTACGGAAGCATTGTCATGAAGCATCTCAACATCTCTAATTGCATCCCGCCTCACTTTTTCTGGTTCGCACGACCCATTTTCTAACGACTGGAGCAAGTGATATATGAGCCATTTGTTAGAACACTTGGTAAATGTGTTTAAATTAGGAATATTTTTGTGCTCTGAAAACATTGCCCCAATTATCTTGAGAGTTTGATATATCGCACGGGGTATTTATGTAACTGGATTAGATTCCTCTATGTATATGCCAGAAGGTCAACATGTCAGCAATTTTTTTAATTTTATTTTAGAGTTCTGCAGTCAGCGTCTTCAGCAATCAATATGTCAGGACCGAGCGTGGTGGGTGAACTGTTAACGTTCTGTCCTCGCATTAGGGAGGACGCGGGTTCGAATTCCCCTCCGGGCATCCAGATTTGGGTTTTCCATTGTATCCCAAAATCACTCCAGGCGAATGCCACGATGCTTCCTTCAAAAAAGCCATGGCCGAATTCCTTCCCGTTCCTTGTACCCTTTCACATCCCGCCTCTAATGACCTTAGCCGTCGACGAGGCGTAAAGCAAAAAGTAAAATAATAATAAGGCGTATTCAATAAGAAATGCACATGCACCTACAAACAGCTATAATCAAAAAGATCCGCAAAAAGTGGAGAACTAATGGGAACTATTAGAAGAAACGGCAAACGAAATTCCGCTGTATCATATTAAAATTCTGATGGGAGACTTCAATGCGCAGATTGGCAGAGAAAAGAAACTCAGAGCCACTGTAGGACTCTATCCTGCACATAGAAGAACCAATAAAAATTGGGAGCGACTAATTGCCTTGTGTGACAATTTTGATTTATAATTAATGTCAACTCATTTTCTGGCACTTCCACACAAGAAAAAAACCTGTAGATCACCAAATTATGATTTAGAAGAATTTCAACTAGACCATGTTGCCATCTCCAAGAAAAATCAAAAGGAAATTATGAACGTTAAGGTCAAAAAAGGATTAATTTACTCTGATCATCAATTGTCTCTAATTAAAGTAAAATTTCAACCAAATAGAGTCAAACCCAGAATACGACAAAATGTACGAATCAACCCTTAATTCTTGGAACAAGAATCTGAAACTTTTCTTGACAGTATATCCAGCCAACATCCTACCAATTGGCCAGAACTTAAAGACGCACTCTTCAAAGCTGCTCAAAGCATCGGCTCACCTCCCATAAAACGCAAACATAGGTGGTGGAATGAAACCTGTGACAAGGCTATTGAACTTAGAATTAAAGCCTGGCGAAATTGGAATTCGCACAAAACCATTCAAAATTGGCAAGAATTCATTAATACGCAGAAACAAACTTCAAAAACCATTAGATTAGAGAAACGTATGTATGATAGACAGAAACTAGCAGAAAGTGATCAAGAGTTTAAGAAAAACAACACAAGGAACTTCTACAGAACATTCAAGGAAGAATTGTCAAAATACCAGGCACCTAGCTTCTGTTTCAAACGTCCAGATGGTACTCTAGAAACAAATAATATGGAAAATTGTAAGCTCCTAGCAAATTACTTCAAAGACCTTCTAAATTGTGAAAACCCTAAAGGACAGCTTACCTTTGAAAAATACACTCCAAATCCAGATTCAGAACCTCCAACTTAGAAGAAATCCAACAAATAATCCGAGGACTTAAAAATAATAAAGCCCCAGGGGAAGATGGCATAATTGCTGAAATGTGGAAAATAGCTGGTACGAGTCTTGATCAAAAAATTCATATGATTATTGAAGACATCTGGGTCAAAGAAAAAATCCCTGAAGACTGGAAATGTGCACTAATTCACCCACTTCACAAAAAAGGGGATAAAACTGATATTAATAACTACAGAGGAATTTCCTTGTTACCAATTACTTTCAAAATTTTATCCAAGGCACTACTCATGAGACTTGAAACACAAATTGATTATGTTATTGGCGAGTATCAGGCAGGATTTAGAAAAGGCAGGTCATGTGCAGAGCAAATTTTAAATCTCAAAACCGTCTTACAAATCCGTAAAAACCGACAAACGGTAATCACCTTTGTAGACTTTAAAAAAGCTTATGACTCTGTTGACAGACAAACACTTTTTAAGACGCTAGAAGAATACAAAGTAGACAGAAAAACCAAAGAATTAACCAAACAGACATTAACGGATACCATTTCAAAAGTAAGGTTCTTAGGTGAGGTGTCGGAACATTTTAAAATTGGCACAGGAGTTCGACAAGGAGATGGACTGTCACCTCTTTTATTCAATCTTGTTCTGGACAAAGTAATAAAAACCTGGGAGAATGTAGTAAATGGAATAACCATTGGCAGGCTACTCAGAAATAAACATCACTTGCGGTGTTTGGCCTTTGCAGATGATCTGGAAATTCTCTCCAACAACAGGCAAGAGGCAGTCTACGCACTTGAAAAACTGCATGAAATTGCAGCTAAATGTGGTCTCCAAATCTCATATGCTAAAACCCAATATGTGGAAGGATCTTCACGGTACCAAGATGGGCAACCCTTAAAAACGCGATTTGGCAATATCTCTCAAGTAGCTAAATTCAGATTTCTAGGAGAAATTATTCAACCAGCAGGATTAAATCATGAAGCAAACAAGGAGGGAACAACTAAATTACAAAAAGCCTACAGAATCACCTGGAACAGATACAACAAAAAGTCAATATCCCGAAATGCCAAGTTAAGACACTATAACACTGTAATCAAACCGGAGGCATTATACGCATCAGAAACTTTGATTATTGGAGGCAGATCATTGATTAAAGATATTGAAAAGCAAGAAAGGAAAATTTTAAGAAAAATCTTTGGCCCTATTTGTACCGGAGGAATTTGGATGAAAAGGAAACCAAACGAACTATATAAGCATTCAGAAAAAATTTCAGACACATTCAGGAAAAGACGAATTAAACTCTACGGCCATATTATCAGAATGAGTAATAACAGAATAACAAAAAGAATTCTAAACCTAGCCATTTCAATGAAAATTAAAAACAACTGGCTAACTGAAATTGAAAAGGATCTAGGAATAACAGACAACATCATACAGGACAGATGCCGATTCAGTAGCATGGTCAACAATCACCAGTTTGCCAACAGCCAGTACCTATATCAGAAGAAGGAAAACGTGGACGGAAGAACGAAGGAAAGAACTCAGCGAAAGGATGAAGAGGTTTTGGGAACAGAGGAAAAACACATCTGCTAAATAAGTTCACTCGCGCTCCTGAGTTGGGCACAGCGATGGAATAATAATAATAATATGTCAGACTCAATTTTGTGAATAAATCATTGCAAACGCAATGAAAATAAAAATCAGCTTCAGCCACATGTTTCCTATCTCACTGCATTAGCCAGATCTTCATTAATCATAGACGATTGACACTGCCATCTCGCACATCTTGTCCTCTTTTCAGGTGTCTCTGCTGTATATCCGAATCACAAATTTTCTGCACATAACTCTAATACATATTGATCATTGTCAGAAGAATTAATGTTCCTTGCTTAGACAAATGAGTCGTACATCCTATTTGACATAATATGGAAATTTTCTTGATTATTTTTACTAATTTGAAGCCATAAAGAACGGCTAGTGAACGTAATCAAATTTTCTGGGGAAAAAAAGCGTGCGTCATAGTACTAGGAAAACTCGTCATTTAAGCGAACCATTGTGACTTAGACATTGTATCGCCAATTTGTACTTATTTGATATAATTTTTTCTTAGAGGTCTTTATTCATTTGGTGCTGCCAATTCTGAGACGTTTGTAAGTAGGCCTATATGCATATATAAACTGTAAGTGTATAGTGAAGTTGTTTCTGGTTGATGACTAGTTCGTAGGATTAGTTTATTTGCAGAGTGCTGCTTTTTGTTCCTGTAAGTAATGATTTTCTTGAATAGTCGTAACTTCTCGTATTCATAGCTTTTAAAATTTCCATATTTGTTTGGATTTTCTTGGAGTAATGCTTGCGGGTGATGGTAATCCAAAGTGGTTTTGGTATATTAGCTACTCACCTTATTTGTTCCTTATCGCCCGTGATGTCACTTACTACGCAACGTATTCTGAGCTTCATTGTTGGAAACAAAGTTAATTCAATAAATTCCTGATGCTGATAACTATCTGTTTTTTAATGATTATAGGGGAGACCGGGTCTAGTTGATACAGGGTTAAGTTGATACAGGACAAATAACTTGCTAATGCGCAGACGCAGAAAAGTAGACAATAAAATGATACTCAGTAACCACACCTGTGCTCGAGGAGAAAGTTGGTTTACGTTGTGAGTTGTGAACTAAAAACTGTTTTTGATCATCAAAAGTAAATTTTCACTACACATTTTCAAGTAGTATTGCAAGTTTATTTCTTAGTGAACTCTGCTATTATTATCATCACATTGTTATTTGCTATAAAGGTAAGAATTTCACCTATTGAACGTAGTTTTAAATGTTACTGGTTTTGCGTGATTTAGAGTTTAGTGTAATGGCGACGTTTGGGTCAAGTTGATACGTTTCTTAGGGATCAAGTTGATACGTTTCTCAGGGTTGTATCAACTTGACCCAAACGTCGCCATAGACTTGACCCACAGGTATAATCATTTGTTGTATTTATTTTTAGATGCCTAGAAACTACAAGGAAAAAACTAGAAGGGTCGAAATACCCATTGAAATTTTTGAAAGAGCATATGAAGAAATTAAGAATGGCAGGATGTCTATTAGAGAAGCGGCCAAAACCTTTAATATAGACAAAATGACCCTTCATCGGTACAAGGTGAAAAAAGAAAATATTCTTGAAACACTAGAAGCTCTTGAGAAAGGTGTACGAATGGGATATGCTAAACATCGACAAATATTAAATGATGAATTAGAGGAGGAGCTTAGTAAATACATTTTAACTAGCTCTAAAATTTACTATGGTCTGACTCCTAAAAATGTGCGCGAGCTGGCATATGAATTGGCGCTAGCAAATCAAGTAAAAGTGCCAGATACCTGGTTAAATGCCAAAATGGCATCTACAGAATGGTTTCCTAATTTTTTAAAAAGGAAACACAATCTTTCTTTGAGAGAACCAGAGGCGACTAGCCTAAGTCGAGCTACAGGTTTCAATAGGCATAACGTTGCAGCATTTTTCGAAAACCTAAAAAAGGTTTTCGAGAAATATAAGTTTCAGAACAAAGATGTGTGGAATACGGACAATACTGGAGTGCAGACTGACCAAAGGCCTAGCAAAATATTAGCTCAGAAGGGGGTTCGTCAGGTGGCAAAAGCTACTTCCGCGGAGCGAGGGCAAACAGTCACAATCGAAACGGCAGTATTGGTAACACTGTCCCACCCCTTTTTATTTTCCCTATAGTATTCTTCAAAGAACACTTCATCAAGGGGGGACCACCAGGGTGCATTGGCACCCATCTGGTTGGATGACAGGACCAACATTTTTAATTTTTATAAAACACTTTCACAGCCATGTCAAGTCAAGAGCCAATCAACCCTGTCTTTTGCTGCTTGATAATCATGACTCCCACTTGTCAATCAATGTGTTAAACTTTTGTAAGTACAATGGGATTATTTTGCTGTCTTTCCCTCCCCATACGTCCGACCGCCTCCAGCCCTTGGGCAGGTCAGTTCATGGACCATTCAAAAGTTCTACTTTTCAGTTGTGGACAATTGGCTAGTCAGTAATCCTGGGAAAACCGTAACAATCTATGACATCCCCAGTCTTGTGAGTAGTGCCTTTTCAAATGCTATGACACCAAATAATATTATAGCAGGATTTAAAGCTACAGGAATAATGCCATATCATCCAGACATCTTTACAGATGAAGATTTTTTGTCAAGCTTTGTAACTAATGGTTAGCCTTCTACATCAGCAGAAGTCAATCAGCCTTCTACATCAGCAGAAGTCAAGCAGCCTTCTATATCAGCAGAAGTCAATCAGCCTTCTACATTAGCAGAAGTCAAGCAGCCTTCTACGTCAGCAGATGTCAATCAGCCTTCTACTTCAGCAGATGTCAATCTGCCTTCTACATCGTCGGGAAGAGTACATGAACCTTGTATTTTAAGAGTGCTTGGTGTCACTGAAAGTGGATCAACACATGCCTCTACTACAAGCCTTGGAGCTACTTCGCCAATGGTTTTGCCAGAAGAAATTCGTCCTCTACCGAAAGCAGGAGAACGTAAAAGAAGTAAAAAAGGCAGGCAGCCCTTAAAGTCTTGTATTCTTACAGATACTCCATTAAAAAACAAAATTGAACAAGACGCGATAGAGAGAGAAAGAAAGAAATCTATCAAGACAGAAAAGCACAAATTAAAATTATTTAAATCATTTGATGGTAAGCTAAGCAAAGAGATAGACAAACCAAGAAAAGAAGACAAAGATAAAAAACGTAAGAAACGAAGAAAACCCGAAGAAGTGTCCGACTCTGATGAAGAAGGAGAGTAATTTTTTTTGGTTTGTTTTAAAACATACTCCTCATCCACACCTGGCCAGGAATGGATTCATTGCATTTCTTGCAAGAAGTGGGCACACATCACCTGTGCAGAAGACAACCCCTTTTACACTTGCATTAACTGCCAATCAGACCCATCATTCAGAGTCGGAGTAATGTAATTGTTCTCAATACAAGATTTTAGAAACTAATAAAATTTTGTATATTTTAAACATAGTTCGTTAAGCACAAGCTTTTGTAGCCTATATACTCAAAATATTATTCCTATAAACCATTTAAGTTGTTTTTAGGGTCTTTAAAAGTGCGGTTGTTTTTTTAACATGTTGTTATTAATATTTTTGTATTGTTTGTGGTAACAATAAATCTTGTTCACGTTTCAATTGTTATTTTTCCATTAATTCCTGTCACTGTATCAACTTACTCAAAGGTGTACCAACTTTACCCATCACTGTATCAACTTTACCCAAGGCGGGTTAAGTTGATACATCTTGCAAAGTTTTTAAAACTTTTTCTCAACAAAGGAGATTTAAATTTATAAATAATTGAAGTATCTTAACTTATGGCCAAATAGTTATAGTTATGAATTACATTCGATTTGTTTCAAAATAATTGCAGAAAAACAATTTAAAATTCAGAAATTAAAAAGTGTATCAACTGTACCCGGTCTCCCCTATGCCCATGCGTATTTTTTTAAATTCTATACATAGATCTTTTTCCCCACAAACCTATACAGGCGCCCTTTGTAAATAATTTGAAGGAAATGAATAATGTTTTTGGAATGTGTTAAAAGAGAGAGGGCATATGACTAAAGAAAGATCACTGAATTAAACAGTATTCGTACAATTGCTTGTAAACTTGGACACGTATGTCATTTCACTGAATTAAACATAAATGGGCTCATCGTAATACAATAAGACAGCCATATTTTTTAAAAAAACCTTGACATTAAGAACGTGACAAAGGCGGATGTAGCAGCTATTAAAGATCAGATATGTGAATATTTCCAGGTAGTGATATAGATCATCACTAGTCAGCCGGTGAATTACGAGTTTAGTTGTTGAAGACTGCTACTGGAGCCGGTGATAGCAAGGCAAATCACACCATTGATTTGACAATGATGCTCGCGTTTTTTTGGATTTATTGTTCACTTTTTAAAAGAGGTAAATTGTGAGACGAGCATAACGTTTAGCAACTTTTATATTACGTAGTGTGGGATTAAGCTTTCATACGAACACACAGCATTCCTTTCGGTGATATTGAATAACATTTGTTTAGAAGCATATAAATGATACGATAGCCAGAATCAGCTCGCTTTGCTTGGAAAGAAAAGTTTTTCAGTTTCATGAGCACCTTAGCTACTTACCTCATATTTACGTGATTGCATTAGAATCATACCCATGTGGGTCAGTGATAACTAAATAAGGAATTACATGCTTCGCAATTAAAATTTCGAAATCTAAGTGTGTTCCTTCACGAGTTGTAATGCAAGTTCTACAGTCGGTATTCGGCAGTCTATTTTCTGCTCTCATGGGCGAAGTCGTCTCTGAATATGAGGGTAGACGTATTATTCATATTCAATAAGTACTCATGACACTCTGCTAAAGTCGTATCTGGAAACCTGGCAGACCTATATTCAGCGATCAAATTCGTGACGAACAAACCCGTGAACGAATAAATTCCACTAGTATGTTCTCCAATGGGAGGGAATCTTCATATTTCCCAAAATTTAAATTTATCACTATCAGGCACATTACTTGTGTTTAGTACTGTGGACTCAATAAAAAAAATCGCCTGATGTTCATATCGTCTACAAAATTTGGTACGAATTAAAAATTGAAGTGATGAAGAAATTGTTTACATGAAAAGTTGGATGCATATTTCTCTTTCGTTACAAAATGTAGTAAATATTTAATATGTACTCTTGGTTTATTATATTTAGATAAATGAACCACATTTCTTTGATTGATGGTTTATTTTTTGTGTCACAAAATTAAGTTTTTTGGTAATAGAACAATATAAAAATCTAAAAAAAAATGTTAATAAAGCATATCATCGAAAATTTTCGTTGGCGTTAAATGCTATCATCTTGATTTTTTAATGGGACAAATTGTATATGACTTTATTCCCGAAAACAACACTGAATGTACAAGTATTTCGGGATACCTGTTCAATTATATTACATCTACGGGGAGGTACACTGTATATACATTTTGTATTTATTATTTTATCTCTTGGTAAGATGAAGGAAAGAATGAGGAAATGCTGAACTGTAATACGTAGGCGGAGTGACGTACAGATGGATAAAAGAAATTATAAGGGTACTGTTTTTGCTACTTTGGTTACAAAAGCCTAAAATGATGCATATACTACGCTAAAATTAACAGAGCTTATTGATCGCACTTGGAAGTATATATATAAAACGAACAGTGAGATCTGCACAGAATTAAGACAAATCAAATATAAATTTAACTTAATTAGTCGTTAATCTGGCTACAATGATCCAACCATTGAGACTATGGTAAAATGGATAGAAACAAAATTGGACACTATACAGCTTACCTGAATCTCGATTGTCGTTCCGGGATTTAAACTCGAACTATCACGATTACACTCTATCGTCTATCGACATTACCTTTTTGCAGCTAATTCTACCGATGAATAAACACTCACAGGTATACCTTTTTCATCTATTCAAGAGTAAAATGTCGTAACTTCGATCGATTGAGTAGCATTGTCCATGTAGCCGTGTTTTAGACAAGCTGTGAAAATTCACCTAACAGTTAATGTACTACTACATTATACACCCATATTTCCGCTGTTGCATTCACTGAAATGGAGATCAGTATGCGTTTTAGTATATTTCTATTACATTTTCAGTTTCTTTCTATTTTCTTCAAGTACGTTAGTAAAATATATCAGCTCTACAGAATTGCCGTACCTATGGGTAATTTTTATGAATCCCTGTCTCCGCTGATACTTTGTAGTGGGTGCCTTGGTGAGCAAACTACGTTACAATTATCTTTCATACCTTTATGATTAATAATTGTGGATTTTTAATTGTAATTTTTTATGAAGGAGTGAAACTTTATTAATTTTGCAAGAATCTCGACGTTAGTTGGAATTTAGGAAAAATTGTCACAAGATGACAATTTATTTTCTTATCACTGGCGATTACAAGTCTGAGCGAATTAACCGTTAACATTAACACAAATTGGCAAAATCATAATAGCAACGCTCAGGGGTACAATTAGCAGTCATGAGCAAGCAAACAATTGTATATTTACTTTTAAATATATCTCAGAATCAAAATGCAAGAAATAATGACAATTGGAAACAATGAAAAATACATGTTATGACGACCTCAGACAAAGGTATCATAATACTGTGACTTTACAGTTAAAAAGAAAATCATGGGCGCCACGAATGAACAATATATCATTCGAAAATAACTAGTTCTGGCAAATTATGCCGCTAGCTCAGGGGTTTTTACAATTACAAAGTGAGAACATGGATCTATCCTCTCAAAGTCGTTTAAGGGTTCTGTTTCACGGAATACACAATCAGATGGCTTGGTCGTAATAAATTACCATTGTAGTTCTGCGTCTGATGTCTGCGGTGACCGGAGATGACCCACGGTATGTGAGATTATCACACACGGCGGCTACAGACACGTCCTGTCTGTTAATGCGCATCATCGCATTACTGGTGGTGTCGCCGTGATAAGCCTCCTCCAGCAAGGCAAGCCGGCAGCCAGAAGTCGTATAGCAGCAGTTGGCGAGAGAAGTCCAGCCAGAAGTCGTATAGCAGCAGTTGGCGAGAGAAGTCCACCTCAGACTAGACTCGACTAGAATCGCAGGTAGAATGTCCAGCTCCTCGCTCTTCGGTCCAAGAGGAAAACTTGTCGCTCCGCCCCTTGTAGTCTCGAAGCTCACATATAACAGAAATTCCCAGGATTTTTAAGTTATACGCTCATTTTGATTAGATCTTCAGGTCGGCACCTAATGTCACGTGATATCCCCGATATCTGATTTGCCCCGCTCATATCACAGAGGTCGGACATATTCGGCTAGGTTCGCCGGGGTGAGAACACATTCGGGTGTCGGGTGGCAGGCATTTCCCGCCAGGTGAGTGACCCTGTTGACCATCCATCCCCAGGGAGCAGAATGTGTGGTCCGGCAAAACCCCAGATCCGCGACGTCCTGTCGCCATGGTTCGGGAAGACCACGATTAGCTTCAAGCCTACGCAGCTCAATAACTCTTTAATATTCGCTTTACCAAGATAAACTGTATGTTCACCATTTCATTACAGTCCTCACTTGGAATCTTGCGTACTTTATAAAATTACAACAAAAATCTATTTAGGTAGTCGCCCAAGATTTATGTAAATTACTCTAACATTATGACATATATAATAAAAAATGCACCTTGTAACGTGGCGACAGCGCGTCACGTTACATACTGAACCAGTTGTATGTGTTTTATTTGCTCAAGAAACAACTCTTATATGTAGGATCTAGACGTACTCCAACAATTTAAAAAAATATTTGGTGACGTTTTAATTATTTAGAACACTATTAAACAAACACTGGATTTTGATAATGTAAACAAATCTTCCAATTGTCAGTGAGTCACAAGGAAATCAGGAAAATAAAAATGAGTGTTTTTAATTTTTCTGTTGAATACTAATGATGTAAAACACTTAAATCTCACTAGCATTCATTAAGTTTTAATCAAATTGTTATCGGTTTCATTTAGATTATTTGACCTTATTGGATCTTCATGATGTGGGTCTTCTAGTTTCACACTACTTCCAATTTTCACCAATTCTGCTTGATAACTATTAATAACCGAGCGGTTTGTGAGCGGTAATGCTCGGGCATGACATTCAGGGAGACATGTATTCGATTTTACGTTCAGTCACCCAGATTTCGGTTTCCCTTGTTTTCTCAAAATCACTCTAGGCGAATTCCAGGACGGTTCGTTCAAAAGGCCATTGCCAAATTACACCTCATCCCTTGTCGCTCAACATCAGCTCACCTGTCTGTGGACTTCTGATCTATGTTAAAATCGTTATGCTCACCGGATTCTTAAGTATGACTTGGTAATATTAAATGTATACTATGGTATTTCAGGATGAAACTGACTAAGCATAAACAGCCACTCGCGGTAATTTTGGTGGAACGTGGAGGGGGCGGAACAAGGTTTATCAAAGCTAGAAAATAAGGAACAAGTAGCTTACTCCTGACAGAGCTACCCGCTTGTAATGTCCAGCCTCTGCTGTCACTAATACTCGTTGCTTTTTCATATATTTATACGACATTGCAGGTCATGCCCAGCTGTTGTATGAGGTGATGTAAAGTGCGGAATTCCTAACCGGCACCGCAGAGTGGCCACTCCCGTCTCTACAATAGGATAGCTGCCTTTGTTTGTTTTAATAGCAGGTGAACAGAACGGTCGCTGAGGATTTGTGCCGGCAAGAGGGAGTGACACGGCCGGGCAGAATCTGTTTGGAGAACACCCTGGGGTCGTATTCCGAAAAGAGAGGCCTACGAGTGTGTCCGGATATTAGATGCCAAGTTTTAACGGCATTTTTCGTTGGTATTTGTTCTTCTTCAGTGGGGAACAACCACAGCGATTACGTTCTCGTTTAACGCGAGACGTTAGATGTCTTGTGTTTCCTGCATGGAGAAGAAAACCTATAGAGTCTTTCGGCACAGAGAACTGTTGCCGTCTTCACCCTCTACAAAAATTAATAAGTGACATTTCTTTTTTATATGAGCCTTTTCACCCAGTTTTTTGCCCTATGAACAACTATAGGACTGATGGACAAAATCGAGTCTTTTGTTCTCTGTAACAAGGAATGTTTTATATTTATGACTGAGTTGCCTATTGTTCTGTAATAGTAACGGAGATTTCTCAGGATTCATTTCCATATATCATTTATCATGTTTTTTTCTGAATAGTAAATTTTCTATAAAGTCAATAGTATGTCAGTATTTTACTCGCTTCATTCATTTTTTGTAATTAGTGCGTGTAATCTTAATGTACGACCTTTCAATATAGTCTATGAATTTTCGTAATTCATTTAACACAAATGAAAATTTCTTTTCATGTGGAAAACGATTGATTTAAGTAAAATAATCTTGAAATACTAGGCCAAATATCTCTGCAGTTTCCAATCGGAAATAACGGCAATCATACAGGGTGTTACAAAAAGGTACGGCCAAACTTTCAGGAAACATTCCTCACACACAAACAAAGAAAATATGTTATGGGGACATGTGTCCGGAAACGCTTACTTTCCATGTTAGAGCTCATTTCATTACTTCTCTTCAAATCACATTAAACATGGAATGGAAACACACAGCAACAGAACGTACCAGCGTGACTTCAAACACATTGTTACAGGAAATTTTCAAAATGTCCTCCGTTAGCGAGGATACATGCATCCACCCTCCGTCGCAAGGAATCCCTGATGCGCTGATGCAGCCCTGGAGAATGGCGTATTGTATCACAGCCGTCGACAATATGAGCTCTAACATGGAAAGTAAGCGTTTCCGGACACATGTACACATAACATATTTTCTTTGTTTGTGTGTGAGGAATGTTTCCTGAAAGTTTGGCCATACCTTTTTGTAACACCCTGTATATGGCGTCAACTATATAGCTTCAACTGTCCATTGTAAATGATTAGTGATTGCCGACCCCTGAGTTTAAGCGGACATTCTGTTTCTTGCGGTGCCGTATTGCGAGAGATCTCAAGCTCTCGCCGACAGTTTGTGTTAGCTAGTCGTGCCATATATTTGACTGAGAACAATAACGTTATTGCGTGTTAGTTTCATACCGCCTATCCAGCTAGTTGTGTTGAAACGCTGGGAAACTTCGATTTCTACGTGCCCGCAGCGCTTTCCGAAACCGGTTGGTCCAGGACGTCGTGCCATATATATTTGACTGAGAACAATAACGTTATTGCGATTACTGTTCGCCGCATCTTGACCTTGCACCGGTTATATTCATGTGTTTTCTTGTTTTATTGTATCATAATGTACTAGTTATGGTGCCCATAATGTTCTTGTAATTACCAGAATCCATTTGTATAATTAATGGTTGCGAAGTGTAATTTTTCTGAAATGGTTGGATTAAGGATAAAAATCCCTCTATATCACCAATTATAATTATTAACTTTTTACATTTCTGGTCTATCCTTATCTGAATTTTAGTGATTGTTACATCAATGCGTCCGTTTCACGGGTTGAAACATTACACTATATATTGACATACATTGTAGCACATTGTTCTCAGTGAAAATTGGTTGGCTACAGTCTTCTGAAGGAAGCGTACTAAGCCTGTTTGTCTGTGGTAGGATAGCCAGTTCCTTTCCTCTGGGACCTTCAGTTTATCGTGGAATCCGAATCACGTAGTAACATTGCCATTCTCATATGAACAAAGCACAGGCCATAAAAATCTTCGGCCACAGCGGGAATCAAACCTGGGACCTTAAATATAGCAGGTGAGCGCCTTATCAACTGAGCTATCAGACAGTAAAATAGACATACAAAAATGAAGTACCAGACTGTTCAGTAATTAATATCTAACTGAACTTTTAATATCAAAAATTGTATTTCTCATAGAAATTACAGAGAATAATTCACCCCTCCATTGTGTGGACATGCATAGACACTATTCCTCTTTCAACTGCATAAAATCAGAAAGCAGCTAAAGTAAATTTTTCATATACGGTTCCAACATTTTTTTTTTAAAAAGGATAATGCTAAAATGTATAGGTTTTATCTAGTTTTGTACAAAGTAAAATAACCGGGTGTAGTAAACTCTATGAAGTTTGTTGTAGATCTGTTGATGTTATATAATTCTGCGAGACAGAGTGCTCCACAACAAGCCGTGAAAAATTTATTTTAGTTAATATAATGGCAATTTTTCTTCACGCCCTTTTTCCCCGTTCCTGTACCCGTCTTCTTTTTCCCTCTATGAATTTCAACTTTAAATTTTTTCAGTGTTTTTGGTAAATTATTCATCATCTCTGTTGGAAAAACTATTCCAATCCCTGATCGCCTTACCGACGAAAGAGAACTTCCCCACACCCTTATGCCTGAAATCGAGTGCCAGCTTGAGGTCATGGTAAGCTCTCCCCTTCCATGCAGCTCTCCTAAAACTTCCACCTAATATGTTTCCACGCCTCCGCCTTGTACGGTACACTCCCACAACTTTCTTCATCCTCCACCTGTCTTCCAATGAAACTAGGAAATAAGTACATTTGTTTCTTATTAAAAAAAACAGTCTAGATAAATAGTAATACCTCCAATCTACAAGTGCGTTGATCGAAAAAAAATCATTTCATTACAGTAGACAGAAATAAAAACGAGATCAAATCCAGCAATAGGCCAATGAAAAAAATTTAGCCATCGAAATACGAAAGCAGTATTCCGATTATAAAGAGCTCAATGATAAATGTTTTGATATCATTTGCTAGATTATTCTGTTGTTTAACATTACATTTCATCGACTGAACTCCTTTATCCAGACAGAGATAAAAAAAAGTTATGTAGCTGAGCAAACATTTAGTATGCGTTAATTCATTAAGGACCTATACAAAGCTTTTCAAAGCTGCATAAAAGTTTTGACTATGTTGTTCCGTGCAATATGTGAGGTGCATTTCTTACAGTAGGATTTATAAATCATTAAGGTGCAATAAATAAAAAAGAAGAAGTTTCTTTGAGAACAACGTAGCTCATATCTCTAACATTGGCGGACGTACGTTGTTAGTATTAAGTGAAAATAAATCCGACGTGGGATTCGTAGCGTAAGCAGTACAGTGTCGGAGTATGGTCTAGGCAGATGATTTTGCATCGTAACAGAACGCCCGAATTGGCTCTCAAGGGCTTCTTGCCCTGCTTGTTTATATATATATATATATATGGCCTTCGGTCTTTTCGACCATTTAGCCAGCTCCAATTTGTTTACGTTGCAACTGCTGTATCAGAATTTCACCATGATATTGTGGACACTACAGTGAGGACAACACAAGACGAACACAACACTTATTAAAACCACCCATGCCCGAGGCCGGACTCGAACCGGAGGTCCTTGCAATGCGAAGCCAGCGCGCTAACCACTAGACTGCCAGGACTGGCTCTTGCCCTGCTGTCAAATGAGTGCGATGGAAGAAAATCGGCGATGAAAGCAAAGTAGACAGGAACGTGCAGTTGACACCCCACTTACTCCATTAATTCTACAGGTCGGATGTGGGATTCAGACGCTGCACCGTGTGGTTCTCTGGGCGCAATTGCAAAATTTACATTATTTTGCAGTAGCGAATATAAATTGAACGTTTAACACTGTACTGGAAGAGAACTGCAGCAAAACAGTTTTTATAGAGGAAACTGAATTCTTCTGTTTTATTTGAAGCACATGGAATGTGTGTATGATCATATGTAATGTGATTCGTTGTTAATATGAGGCGCGTCCAGAAAGTAAGTTCCGTTTCAATTTATTTCCGCTGCAGCGCTGCGATTGCAGTTCCGCACATGCGCTGTAGACGATGTGTATCAAGGGGAAGAACGTGCGCCATTTGGAGATCGCTGTCAGTTACGTACGCTTTGTTGTGCTTGTTTGAAATGTCGGCGTTGATTGAAAATCCCGCCGCCTGTGAAAACAGGTCTGTGATTCGGTTTCTGAATGCGAGGAAAGTGAAACCAAGTGAAATTTATCTGCAAATTTGCGATGTTTACGGACCAAATGCGATGAGTGATTCGATGGTGAGAAGATGGGTCCGACAGTTCAATGGCGGGCGTAGTGATGTGCACGATGAAGAACGAAGTGGGCGTCCACCTTTGGTTACAGAAGAACTGGTTCACGCAATTGATGACAAGATCCAGGAAAACCGTAGGTTTACAATTAGTGCTCTCGCTATGGACTTCCCCCAAATTTCACGATCACTGATGCATGAAATTGTTACCAAACAACTGAAATTCCGTAAACTTTGCTCACGTTGGGTACCAAAGATTCTCACTGAGCAACACAAAACACAACGGATGGGTAGTGCACTTGAGTTTTTGACCCGTTATGCTGAAAGCCGCGAAGAATTTCTGAGACGGATAGTCACAGGAGATGAAACGTGGGTTTCTTACGACACCCCTGAGAGTAAGCGGCAATCAATGGAATGGAGGCACACTTCATCCCCACCAAAGGTTAAGCCGAAGCAAATCATGACACCTCGGAAAATGATGTGCACAGTGTTTTGGGACTGGAAAGGCATCCTACCCATTGACTTCTTACCGCGTGGTCAAATAATCAAAGCAGATGCTTATTGCGAGACACCGGAAATTGCACCGTGCAATTCAGAATAAGCGCCGGGGACTGCTGTCAAAAGGTGTTGCTTTGCTTCACGACAACGCACGACCACACACTGCAAACGTGACGAAAAACCTCGTACAGGGATTTGGCTGGGACGTGTTTCACCATACTCCGTACAGCCCTGACCTCGCTCCTAGCGACTTTCATCTGTTCTTACATCTCAAGTCTTTCCTTGGCGGTCATCACTTCACCAATGACGACGAGCTGAAAGAAACTGTTTCCAAATGCCTGTAAAATTTCGGCAGTTATGTGGAAAAGTAGTTTAAGAGTTGTAGAATTTTGTGCATTAAAAATTTCTTCTGTATCTGTGTACAATTTCATTTTATTACCAAATGGAACTTACTTTCTGGACGCGCCTCGTAATTTTCGATGCTGTATCAAGGAGATCAAGAGAATACTTGCTGGTGTCTCTCAGTTTTCATATATTTATAATTATTTTCATTCGGAACCTAGGTACAACATCAGCCGATAATGTTGTTCTGTAGAAATATGCCTTATGACTTAAACGTAGATGAGGTCTTCCAACTTCAGCGAACAATCAATAATAACAAAATAAGAAAACCCAACACTTATTCTTTTAAAACATCGTCGTAGTTGCATGAATTTGATTCAGTAAATTGTTTGGTTGTTGAGAAAGGCTAAGACATCTTTGAAATAGCCTGTGTTTTGGTAGGTGCGGATTAGCAGGTAGCAGTTGAGGACAACACCGTCGCTTAGCGGCATTAATGCCGCGTGCGGCCGACACTTTGTTTTGCCCGTTCGCCTGCTCATGACTGGGGTGCACCGCAGCAGATTGTCAGCAATGTTGTCACAGAGTGTGTGTAGTCAGATGGTGTTTCCAGGTTCGCTGGAAGACTTTGCTAAAGCATCTAGAGCTGCTACAGAATGGTAGCATGACACGTTGTTATTTATTCTCTAGTATTGTATATATTGTTTATTTCCTCATAAGCAAAATAAAATAAATAAAGTGGAGCAGCTTGTTATCAATGATTTTAATCAAATTTCTCGTTGCTCAACACTACAGTCTGGAGGGGGCGCGTGTGCTGCTTATCGAGACGTAATAGGCTCCGCCTCTGACCACGGCTGTAACTACGGTGGCTACATGGCATGACGATGGACTCCATGATCATCACTTCTTCTTCTTGCGAGGCCGTGCCATCATTACTTCTTCGCCGGGTCTCGACCATATTATTTCTCGAAGGGCTACTCGTCTTCAAGACTTCATCTGCACGCTTTCAGCAACGAGATGCCATGCACGTGGTTCACATCCATGATCTACATTCCATGCTAGAGTTTAGATTCCTACAACAGTTTATCTTGTACCCCTCCATTGACTGAATGAAGTTAATGTTAAATTCAAGGTGTTGGAAGCTTTTCTCCCATCCCACTCGGTGACGATTCCTCCACTAGCAGGTATAATCGTAGCATCTCTTCAGTTCCACACAAGGGGCTGGTAATATAATCGATGTCTAGTATCCTTTGCAGTCATGTTTCTTCCTCAAGTAACAATCCTAGCCTACTAATGCAGGCAAACTGTGACCCTCACTGTACAATTCTAAGACGGGTTTATATCACTGCTGTGTCGCGAGAGTTTTCATATCCCCGAATAATAAATGTGCTATATGCTTCGACATTTAGTATCATACAGATAGCAAGCACTTGGCATTTTAAAACCAAAAGGGGATAGTAACTTCATTGATTTTTAATCATACAGTTCAGTTAATTTCATGTTCTGATTTTGTGTTTAGATATTATCGACTCTGGATAGTTATTATACATTTTGTTATGTCATTCAACGAATTGTCGCTTCTTGTTTGATATTAATTTTATTCAGATTGTTCAATATGATCAGTGTGAGCAGAAAGCTCTTTGGAATGTTGTTGAACTAAGTGCTCTGTCATTGTTTTTACTTATTTCGGTCAGTTGTTGGAAACATAATTTCGAATTGGCTTATAATACACATAGTCTTAGGTACTTAATAGTTTTATGAATGATTTTCAGTCTTATATATTCAGAAGCAGCCGTCTGCATTCCTAAAAGTGTTTGATGTTTTCTACAAGGCGTTTTGAGGATTGTCTCATTTATAGTTATTGTAATTCATATCTGTAACAATAAAACGTTTCCTACAGGTAAATTTCTTTGAGCTTCTCCTTTTACTGTGAAACATTCAAAATAATTAAACATTTAGTATCGTTTTTATAAAAGTATTTGTGTGATACGTCAAATTTGCATGACAGATTTTTATTTTATAACTATTGAAATGATTGGATTGACTGGAATAAATCAATACATGAAAGAGAACATGACATCATAAAGCATAGCTCGGTATTTATTAAATTTTCAATCGTCAAAACAAATGATTTATTTGAATTTAAATCAAAATGAACTTTAACATATCGCAGCTATTAAATTTGTATAGCATGAAAATGTTTCGAAGTTCGATCATCGTTTATTTTGGACAAGTTGTGGGCTACGTGTTATCGTCTCTCGGAGATAGCGGTCTGCAATGGATGCTGATATGGAGGTGTGAGATGGGATGGAGCTGTTGTCCCACAAGGACGATCATCGGTCACAGATAGGCACCGCCCTTAGTCGTCGAGTAACTACCGTGACTCAGCGTAACACTGAGGTATCTGGAGATCGAAAGGTCCTCGTTTCGAATCCCTGTCTCTGCAGGGATTTTCACCTCTGGCACGCTTAAGTGGTTCGTATTCCACATTAAACCGTAGGCCCGTTTACCCGGTAGTATTACCGCGTTACGTTAAAGACGGCTACGACAGGGGTGGATGTCGCAGCCAATAAAAACCATGTCACCAGGTCATTTCGACCACAGAAGCCTTCACCATTACCCAGTGTAACACTGAAAAATGTCCAGTATCGGAATCATCCTTGCAACCACACCGTTATGCTCCAGGTGGAATCGGTTCTTTCTCGTGCTATTCTGTTGGGGTAGTGTGCCACCTATCATGTGTTTCCGTGTATAAATCTCTCTTTACCAAGGACCTCATGAAATCGAAGGAGCACATATAGTCCGCACGTACATAAAGTACTTCTGTGATTCGCGTAAAATATTTTTCGCCTTTTGAGTGATTTAAAGGCACCCGAAAAAAAAAAAATATATATATTGCAGTTATGTGACTCGTGTCACGTAGTCACTTTTTAGATTTAACCTTGCCGCCGTAAATGTTCTCATGTATTTGGGTGTTTGTTCTTGGACCGTCTTCGTTAAAACATTCTGCACTAAGGCCCCCCAAATTTTCCAGATCTAGACTTCATATCACCGTAAAACTTTAAAAGCTGCTTTTCATCGCTTCTAACCAGTTGTTAGCGTCAGAGTATGCCTTGAAATCAGCTCTGTTTTACTGTCACTACTGCACTCGTATGAAACGATTTGATGCATTTGTGTTGGCGCAGTGTTATATTACAACTGATTCTTTAAAACCTATTACCACTTATCTTTTGATACACTTCCTACATATTCAAAACAGGAGCAATGTTTCTCGTAGTACCAAAACATTTTCTTAACACGCGTGCTGAACTACTGATGTGAAATCTTATAAATTCCAGCTAATTCTTTACTGATCTTTGGGTGACGACCTGACCGGTCCTATACGCCAGTTCATAGTATTTACAAGACTGGTCACTGTTTGTATCACACCTTTGACTGTTTGGTCCTCATATTAATAAAATTCGAGAGCCGAGTAATGTCCGCAGAAAAATATGCGTACAGGCACTTTTAGTCACAGCCCGGTGTTGTCTGATGAGATCACCATGCCTTCGGTTAACTCTTTTAACCGCCGTTTGCATCAAGATTGTACTACCCCACCACATGCCCCAGATTGTAAAAATAAACCTGAATGATCTAAATACTTAATATGTCTAAAAAGTCTTTGTAAAAATGGTATTTCATACGAATAGTAAAAAAAATAGGCAAGGTTAATTTAAGCATGAGTAAAGAAGCTGTGACAATACAAATTCTTTCTAATTTTGTATCGATAGCGACTTCGGACTCGGAGCACGTCAAGATTTTCCGAAGTGTTATAATTACTTTGTTTATTTCTTTCATAATAGCATTTTCAGAATTTACAGAGGAATACCTCTTGAGATTATATCGGCAGCACAAGAAGTAAAGATAGTCCTGTAAGTTGCGTAAAACTCTATATTTTTAAACTTAAAGGGGGGGGGGTAGGGAGGGAAGCTCCATTGGAATTTTCGGGGACTTTTCAGAAAATAATCCTCTCATCAAGGTCTATCACCCTTGAAAAAATCAGCTTTACCAGAAAGAGTTCCGACACAAAACCTTTATTGACTGGGCTATTTGTTACGTTTTGACGACCAAATGGCTATATCTATGTTGATGGAATTTGACAAGAAAATCTGTATGAAGGGCACAGGACATTTTCTCCGGCATGTTTAATAGTTGTAGTCACGAAATTTTGAGACCTTATCTAATGGTGACACAAATATGTTGGAAACTGATTCTCTTCAAGAGACTGGTTCGACGGTAGAATGATATAGCGATAGCTTTTCTGTCATATTATGCCGACTCGGTGTTGTTTGGGTCCAATCCTTCATTACCAACAACTTTCTATATTCAATTCTGGCAAAAAATTCTTAATCCACGCGTACGAAGTCGCGGGTACGAGCTAGTTGCTTAATAATTATTAATTGTCCTTTTATTAACTTTATTTGCAGGGTCCAAATGTGTACCATTACAGTATGTACCATTCGATTACTACCTCATGTTCTCCTCAGTATAACATATTGGTCAACTTACATAAAAAATCTATTATAGTATACCATTTCTATTGACCTAGGTAATTCATGTTTTTAATTTCGTATTGTCGCCAGATAACTACCATTACGTTTATTTTAATCTGAAATTAGCCGGATGGAACCAGTGAAGACTGTACTTTAGGGTCATGTGATGTCAAAATCTAAACCAAAGTGACTACCACGAGAAAAACATTCAGAATCATGCAGCTCAATAACAGTTAAGTGTGATATGCGAGGCACTTGAAACATAAGTTTCTGGATCTTTAACTGTGCATTTTATTTCGATTCAAAAAGCAGTAGTTACGAATGACGATGCAAAACACTAATTTATTTTCCTCTCTTTGGAGTATAGGGCAACAAAGAATTACTTCCGTTCCTTCTTATCTACTGTCAAGTTCTCTATTTATGCCTGAGTCTTCTAATTTTTCAAGGACTTAGGCATTTATAAGTATTCCTGCAATGAACGTGATAGCTTAATGGATACTGATTTTTAATATTTATACTCACAAAGAGTAGAAATAGAAGTGATGGGGCTTTTTAAGATTTACTTGTGGTCATGTGCATAGGCACACTCTTGAAAAAATTAATGCATATTGGAACAAAAGGATTGGGAGAAACGAAAACTGCTGTGAAAGCTTATTTAAAAGTAATAATTTTCTCACTTATTAATAGCCATAGTTCTAGAGTAACAACATGCTACCAATCTTAGCCACAGCAGATAATCAAAAACTATCAAGTTAAAAAAATGGTAGAAATTATTAAATAATATTTTTAATGAAAGACAGAATAATTGTTCCAACATTAACTTATTACGACGAAGGATTACCAACTTATTTAGAAAAAAATAATTCATAAGTTTACCTAAACTATTATTTCAAACAAGCGAGAGGGGACGTAGACAAAGCGGTAGTTCTAATTTTTCGTTCTGTGCTTATTTTAAAGGTAAATGTTTTACTTCTCTAAAAACGACAAGAAGAGTACGAGTGAGGTAAGATCAGTTCCAAGTTGCAATATGGAGAAAATAGCTACCTCCAAATGACAGTCTGTCGGTCATGGGTTAAACTAATGTTCTAATGGAGTCAATTAAATAGTCAGAGACCGATAGCAAGACTACCTGACCTATGGGACATAATAAGCAATATCGCTGACGTCAGCTGGAAAAAATCGCTCAAAACCGTTCTACGTGGGAAAGACTAACGAAGTCTGGACACCACATTATTCCATGATTTATTTCGTTGTTGACGAAGAAAATACATGCTTATAAATATACTGCTGTCCGGCAAAATGATGGAAAATACTGTCTCCTGCAAACAACTAAAGTTTAGAAATGAGTAAATCAAACTACATTCGAGAATAATAAAAGTAGCAAGGAAAATAATTCTTTTCAAATAATTATGAATTTTCTGTTTTCATGCAACGTTATTTATTAAATATGTAATATGATAAAGAAAGAATAACCTTTTTAAATTTCTGCATCTCCTTTATAGACGATTCACATGGGAAAGAACGGTAACTGAAATGTGTTTAAATTAGTAACTTAAAGTGGGTTGCTTGAGAAGCATGAAAAAACGTTTCAGGCCATTTTTATTTGTAAATTGGACAGTTGTTTCGTTGAAATAAATGTCCAGATCAATATCACACGGATGTCTTCTTTGATAGCATGACATGGATTTTGTAATTAACGCTCGTCCAAGAAGAAGGATGGCACATCATCTCCTTCCATTAAACCTATTCAAACCTTTCGAACCGTCCTCCATGGTACCTAAAGACATCAGAAATAAATTTTAGCACATGATCAATCGTTCTTTTCTAACCAAGCAGTTTATCATAGATACATGAATTTGTTATAGGAGTTCTTGAGCTTTTTTCCTCTCTGTTCGCAGGTCCATCATGTGAAGGGTCGGAAAGTTAGACTTGTGTTCAATGATTCCAGAAGTCTGCCGTCATTTGCACGCCGTAAAGTGACATAATTTGAATGTTTTTTGCCAACAGAAACGATTGCAGTTCACGAAATAAGTGTAGTGTCCTACAATGCACCATTAATAGTATTATAACATAGTAATATCGAGCAGATATACGAAAGTAACTGCCACTTATACCATTTTAGATCAATTTTCACTAAGGATGGCGTAATTAAAAGTAGTGCTGAACATTTGAAACGCGTCATTAGGTCTTTGGATTTGTACTATTGGAAGTGCCACAGTTTCTCCTGATGTATATAATATCAACATATAATACAAGAAATAACGAATAGTGTATTCTTCCACCACTTCAAATTCCTTATTAATTTTGATGAGCTAATTTCTTGCAACAAGTACAAGGAAGTAATCTACAGGTTTACAGAGAGGTGTCTCAATTGAATGCTGGATCAAAGATATTACACGAGTTTGTTCTCAATACGCAAAATGAAATACAGAATCAAAAGGAAAGTTTCCTTAAACATTTCTTCAATTTGAACTAGTATCAATACATTACACATGTCAATAGAGGCAATTATTGATCTCAGAAGTGCTCGAAATGGTCCCTTCTAGCCCGAATTCACAATGTAATTGATGTATCATGGAATGTTCGCTGTTTCGATGCCAGGACACTTCTTCGATATGTTTTATTTTTTAATCTGCTTAAAAAAGGCTTGCTGATCCAAAGACATTTCACAACGACAGAAAGAATGTGTAAGATTTCAAAAATTCTTTTGATTTTTCTCTGTAATGAAATGTATATTTTTGAGACGAGTATCTCAAGCATCAGCTAGATTAGTAAATAAAGATTTTCGATTCGACTGTGGCATCACACGAAACTTGTCTAACAGTTTGTCAGAGTAGCAGCGCATTTGGTCACATCGTTGTAGTCATTATAAAATATTTACATAAAAAATTTAAATTACAAAATGCTTACATTACAAAACTTCTATGCACACAGAATCCATCTATCTAGCAGGATTGCTATGACTCCTTAACGACTCCAGCGGAGCCTAGCAGCTGTTCTGTGAACTAACACGTCAATTCAAACAGGTATGTAACAAAACACTTACAACGTTTTACGAAACAATTAGAAATCACGAAATGTTCCCCGAACAGAAACCAAAATATCCGAAAAGCTACTACTCTAGAAAATACACACATTTCATCCATATCTCTGTGATTTGTCGTGCTGCTATCTAGTGGTAAAGTGATCTCTCCCTATCGGCGACAGGGAATCCTATCAACTTGACAGTGAACTATTGCATTCCCGTCATCTTCATTGTTTATAATTTTATCATTTACGGGTTTACCAAAGTGGAAACTTAATCTTTAAAATGATACCTTATTTGGTTAAGTTTTAAAAGAGAAAGATGGCTCCTCAATTAAAAAAAAAAAAAAAAAAAAAAAAAAAAAAAAAAAAAAAAAAAAAAAAAACTTTTAGAAATATTATTTATGATATGTGTCTGCAGACGAGTTTGTAATCTGATAGAATTCCTTCTTATATATTTTATTACTTATTTCGAGTTTACACAGAAACGAAATACCTGTGAGCGACAATGCTATGGTCCCGTATTCGGGAGGGCGGATATTCGAATCCCCGTCCGGCCAACCATATTCCGGTTTTCTATCGTTACGCGAAATCATCACACACGAATGTGGAGATCATTCTTTCAAAAGAACAATGCCGAATTTCTTCCCGTTTCCTGCCTGCCTCTAATGACCTCTACGTCTAAGAGACGTAACGCCATAAAAAGAAACTGATTTTTTAAAAATAAATGTTTCCCAATGTTTATACGCATGATTATGTATTTAACTTACTTCGAATTAGTATCGCATCATACTTTCGCCATCGGAACCAGACGATTTGGTATGGTTTACACTTCCGTGGAAACACTTGGTAGAGAATTGAGTACGAAAGTAGTTATAGATATCTTTACATATGTTTTATGTCTCTTTTACACCATTAGTGATGGTTTCATAAGTTACTAGCTGTTACCAGCGACTTCGTTAGTGTCAATTCAGAATATGATCGCTATTACATCTGTACTTCATAACATTTTTTTTTTTTTACTATTTCATTCCTCCCAGCTGAAGGCTGGCAGGCGGGCTGCTGGAGAGTCACGAAGACTCTTTTCAGCCAATCTACTCTACGGGGAGGGAAGGGGGATGGAAGGTCGGCAATGGCCTTGTAGGGAACCATCCCAGCATTCGCCTAGAGTGGTTGAGGAAAACCACGGAAAACCTCAACCAGGATGGCCGAACGAGGTTTAACTCTCGTCCTCCCGAATGATAAGTAGGAGACCGAAAACGGCCTCCTCCCATCTCGGTGACTTCATAACAAGTACGGTCTATTAATTTATAAACAAATTATATACAAACTGTCTGTGAGAGAAACTATCGATTTAACGTTACAGAGACTTACACGCCGTATCAATCTGTCTGTAACCGTTCAGTCACTTTTCAAAATTTCATGACATAATATGTTATTTATCCTGAAAAAGTATCAAATATCCTTGCTGATAATACATAGCACTTCCTTGACAAATTTCATTAAAATTGCTTCAGTCTTTTAATCGTGAAAACGTAAAAACAGACAGAGAAACAGAGTTACTCCGTACGACGAGTCGACAACAGAAGAGTTGGCCAGTTGAGGCACGGCACGGCACGGCGTCGGTCGGGACGCCCCGGGGCTCGGCGCGGCGGCGTAATTTGGCAAGTGCGCCTCGCGCCGTCCTGTACTTTGGCCGTGTCGTATTGAGACCGGAGCAACCAGCTGGCTGTGCAGGCCGGCCGGCGCGTGGGAGGCGTGCTTTCATTACTGTAATAGCTATTATAATATGAACAGGGCCCAGCGCCGCCTGAGTGATGACCCGAGGCGGGGAAACACTGGTACAGTCGCGGCCCCGCACACTCGCTACCTCTCTTTTGTTTACTGTCATTCTACACGACTGCCGTGCATATACACGTCACGTGTAATATGTTTTCCACTGTAAGGGTCGCTGGTTTATGTCCGGCCTAGGGAAGGGGTAGTTGTTGTGCTCTTCTCGTACTCTATGTAGTGTTGCAAAGTGGATAAGCCCCGTATAGTAGATAGTACAAAATAAAATAATTGTTTAAAAAACATAAAAACCGCCTTCAAAAAATTGTACTAAAAATTTTAAAATAACTTTATACAATGCTTAGAAGAAAGTATATCTAAATGGACAATATTTTACATTACTGTTATTGAAATTTTTACATTAATTAGTTATTTTTGGAGTCGGTGCCAGCTGTCAGATCGCGCAGATCGAATTACTGAACTTTATTTGGTGTTCGAGGCGAACCGAGAGTACGAACAAAAATTCAAAATATTTTACAGCATGTCGTGAGGAAGATAGTTTTATTGCGGGAGACAGCTTAGGGAAACAAATTAATGGCATGTTATCTGTGGCTCGGCCTCATTAGTCATCCAGGCATATCTCTGGCGCTATAGTGTCAGTTGGTAGGCTGCATCATGCAGTAAATACTTTATAGTTAGTATAATATCGGTGTATCGTCTAAATGTTTCAGTTTTGTTGAAAAATGTTTCTAGAATTAATTGTAGGTAAGTAGTAACATGATTTTTTATGTATAATTGTTATTTATTATTGTTTTTATCTTTTTATTTTTCTTGTTTTGGCTGGCACGGACTCCAAAAATAACTAATTAATGTAAAAATTTCAATAACAGTAATGTAAAATATTGTCCATTTAGATTTACTTTCTTCTAAGCATTGTATAAAGTTATTTTAAAATTTTTAGTACCATTTTTTGAAGGCGGTTTTTATGTTTTTTAAACAATTATTTTATTTTTAAATTTTTAGTTGTATTATAGTTAATTTGTATTTAAATATGCCGCAGCAGTTCTCATTTTGTGAACTTCCTGGTAGCTCAGTGGTTGAAGCGAAAGCTTTAAAAAAAAATATCTGTCTTTACAACAACTTTCAGAATGGGGAGAATTGGATGCTGTGTTAAGGAATGTTAGTTTACATTTTGATCCAGGCTGTGTTTCGTTCTAATCATAACATCTGCTAAAGCTGCTGCTCGATAATCGAAACATATAATAACTTCTGGACATTAATACATACTACATACACAAATCTGTCTCTGAAATATATCTGTTCGTTCCAGCATCACACAGAAAATATAGATATTTAATTGGTTTTCACAGCGTAAAAGCTTGGGGTCCAAGTTGAAATCTGAAGTACATATTGAGACATTAGGACACATACATTTTATAAATATTCTGCAATGACTTAAAAATAGCTTAATTGATTTTGACGGTACTTAAAACTGTGGATTTTGTAAAGAACATTGGAAATTATAAACGATTGGGGTAAAGGAGAAGAGGGATTGTCTTTTGTATACCAAATGTAGACTGTCTTTTCTGATTGATTTAAAGTATACATTTGTAAATTTCTATTGATATCACATAAAAGTTTTAGGTGTGTGTAAAAAAATAATTAGGGGTTGTGGAGGTGAAGAGTAGTTTGATTTTTGTTAAGGTAGTGTGGACAGAATTTTTCTCTTTGTTTTAAAGTATACATGTGCAAAGTTCCATCGAAACCAGATAAAAACTGTAGCTTTGTGTAAAGAACATTTATAAAAATTAAATGGTGTAAGGGAGTGAGCGGTTGGGTTTTGTAAACAGAATGTTTCTCTTTGGTCTTAAGTATACATTTGCAATGTTCCATCGAAATCTGATAAAAACGGTAGGTATCTATAAAGAACATTGGATATTAGGAGGGGTGGGTGTAGAAGGGAAGAGGGTTTGGGCTTCTTCAACCTAATTTAAACACAATTGTTATGTATTTTTTAAAGTATACCTGTGCAAATTTTCTTCAGAATCAGATAGAAACTGTGCTTTGTGTAGATTAAAGGGGTGGAAAGGGGGAGAGAGGTTTGGCTTCTCTAAACCAAATGCAGACAGTATTTTTCTGTTTGTTTTGAAGTATACATGTGCATACTTCCTTCAAAATCAGGTAGAAATGGTAGCTTTATATAGTGAACATTAACAGTAATTAAAGGGGTAGAAAGGGGAATAGGGTTTGTGTTTTTGTCAAAGTAATGTGAGTAGTAGGTTTCTTTTTCTATTTGCTTTAAAGTATACACATGCTAAGTTCCACCGAAATCGGATTAAAATATGGGTTTGTACAAACATTAAGGGATGTAAACGGGGAGCTAGGGTAGTTTATTTCATTTTTGGTCAGAAATCTTCTCCATAAAAAAAATACATATATGTGCCAACTTTCATAAAGATCGGTCAAATGGTGTCAACTATAGCTTATCAAAAAGAAAATTGACAAAAGTGAAGGGGCGGAAATGGGGGAAGGGGTTCAGTTTTTGCAAACCAAAAGCTGAAATTATGTTTCTCTTTGTTTAAGAGTAAAAGTTTGCTAAGTTCTATCTAAACTGGATAAAAACTGTGGTTTTTTATAAAAATTAAACGGTTTAGTGAGGATTGGGGGGTGGTTTTTATATTTTTTGGTCAGAAACCTTCCTCGTGAAAAAATACATATAAGCGCCAACTTTCATGATAATAGGTCAAATGGTGGCGACTATAGCTTTTTATATATATAAGAAAAAACATTGACAAAAATTAAGGGGTTGGTAGGAAAGAGAGGGGTTGAGCTTTGGCAGACCAAATGTTGACAAGATTTTTCTGTTTGTTTGAAAGTATACATTGAAAAAGTTCAAACAAAATCAGATATGAAATATAGGTTTCTATAAAATTAAGGGGTGTAAAGGGGGACATGGGGTGGCTTTTATTTATTTTTTGGTCAGAAATCTTCTCCATGAAATATTACATGTATATGACAACTTTAATGGAGATCAGTTAAATGATGTAGACTATAGTTTTGTATAAAGAACATTGGCAAAAATTAAGGGGTGGATAGAGTGAGAGGGTATCAGTTTTTTCAAACCAAATGTTGACAGCATTTTTCTCTTTATTTTTAACTATACATGTCCAAAGTTCCATTGAAATCGGATAAAAATGTGGGTTTGTATAATAATTAAGGGGTGTAAAGGGAGAGAGGGGTGTTGTTTTATTTTTTTGGGTCAGAACCTTTTCCATGTACATGCCAGCTTTAATGGAGATCAGTTAAATGGTGTCGACTTTAGCTTTGTATAAAGAACATTGGCAAAAATTAAGGGGTGGATAGGGGGAGAGGGGTTCGGTTTTTTTAAACCAAAAGTTGACAGTATTTTTCTGTTTGTTTTTTAATTTACATTTCCAATGTTCCATCAAAATCGGATAAAAAGTGTGGGTTTGTATAAAAGTTAAGG
Organism: Vandiemenella viatica; assembly: GCA_031002005.1. NCBI lineage: Eukaryota > Metazoa > Arthropoda > Insecta > Orthoptera > Morabidae > Vandiemenella > Vandiemenella viatica. Next base: position 335,413,923 of record JARYHS010008074.1, on the reverse strand, counting down.
GGTGTAAAGGGGTAGAAGGGGTGGTTTCTCAATGAAATTCATATAGGACCACTTTGGAGGTATACTCTATCCACTATAAAAATTTCATTTAAATCGGTTCAAAATTGGCGAAGATATCGCTGAACATACATAAAAAAAAAAAAAAAAATTCAGAAGAATTGAGAACCTCCTCCTTTTTTGAAGTCGGTTAATAAGTAGGAGCTGGCTAATCTCAGAGAACGCTGGCCATTAGAAGAAATACGTTTCATTCATAATCTGAATTTCTTCCTGATGTACTTGGACGCCGTTCGGTGGAAGACGTAAAACATTGGTCTTCACGTAGATAGTTTTGCTGAAATTCATAAAATAGTTTCGCTTACTTTAAACGCTGTAATTTCTGCTATCTATCATTAAAAGGGTTTATCGTCTATACAAGAACTACTACTTCTCCTTTTATCAGTGAATCGCAACCAAAAAGCTCCTAGATATATCAATCTTAGGCACATATTTATTTGAAAATCTGTGTGATGTTCAACGTCTGCAGCTGCGTGTATCTTCAATAGATGGTTGTGACGAACAATCGCAATTAGTGCGAGATGATGTCTCTGAGAGAGGTTTCCTTTGCGACGTCATTGTTTGTTTACATTGCATTTGATGGGTGGCATCTAAAGATTTGAATTTCGAAATAATTCCTGTATTAATTAATGATTTTACCAAAGCGGACAACTTAACGATTAAAAGATAGCTCACGTATTTATTTTCATTAACGATGAAGGGAGAAACATAACCTGTAACATAGAAACACATTTTGAAATAACATATATGATGGCGACATTATTCTCCTGACGGAGACATTGCAGGCCAGGCATTCCGAGGAGCGATCTGCACGGCGCGGCGTGCAGGTGTCCCACAAAGCGCTGCCCCGGGAGGCGCGTAAACGCAGCGGGCCGCGCCGTCCCTCTTTCACCGCTGTCGACGCTCCTCTATTTTGTCTCTGAACGCCACTCACACCGCGATCACCCGCATAATGTCCGCCTTTCTGCCGCCTTCAGAGCCGACTTTGCAGGTGACTTCCTTTTCTCGTTCTCCTCCTTTTGTCCCCGCGTGAATGACTCGGAAAGTATTCCTCGCCGCGGAGGAAGCCGTTAAGAGGAGCTGCCCCACTGCCCTTCCCTTCTTTGCGGCAAAGCCCATTATTAGCTGTTGCATCGTATATCGCCGGCCGGACTTTTGAACGTGTGAAATTTGCCGGTAATAAGTGATCCGTGCGTGGAGGCCGACCCCTTACAAAAAACAAAGCGCGGTCACACTTGGAAAAGGACCGCGCTGCAGCGAATAATAGCTTGTCTCACACCTTTCAATTCGGCGCTCCCGTATCGTATATCTGGCGTTTACCACCGTCCAGGTGCCGCGTTCTGTGTTGCCAGGGGACGAGGCAGTGCCTTGCCCTCCCGCCCGGCCACTATGCATTCGACGCGGGCGCCTCCTTTAATTAAACAATTAAACGGACCGGTAGCGTTACCGGGGCCGTAATTGTCCCGACACGTGGGTCGCACCGGAAATTGGGCTACCGACGCTTCTGCGAAACTTGCGGCGTCTGGTTCGAAACAGGTTGCTAAAACCATTCACTTGAACTTCCGCAACATTTCAGCATGTCCCTGAAATATGCAGTTGTTCCAGACGAGTGTTGGAAATTGTTATTTGAACTCGAGGAGCGCGGGGAAATTTTTTTCTACACTGTGGTTAGGAATTTGGAGATGGAAGCTTATGGTGTGAATCTCGCCACTGCATGAGTTTAGACAGAAACGTAATTTAATTTCCGTTCATCTAAAGCGGCATTTGTAAATATTCGCTACATCAGAACTTTTTACTGTTAGTTTCTTTTGCAGCTATTGGAATGGCTGACATAGAGAAACTATCTTCTCAGGTTATTCAAACTTAACGAAAGTGTACACGTTAAAAACGAAATACTAATGTCTACTTGAAATTTGTAGGTGTTCCATTAAGATAATATGAAAGCCGTTTCTGAGGAATAAATGAAATAAAAATCCAGTTGTTATTTGCATACTTGTTAGCCATATCTGGCACCTAGACATAGACCGTCACTATCAAAGACTTTTTCGTTGCTTTCCCTACTATGAAGAATTTAGTAAGCGTTGATGTACGTAGCGATAACGTTAATGGTGTGTAATGTGTTTTTGGATGACGGATGAAAGAAGCAGCTGGTCGATTCAGTCCTACTATTTCAAAAGTCTCGGAGTTTATCACTCACATCTTATGTATGAATTACGACGGTATTGTATGGTCTCACTTAATTCAGAATGCTGTGACGTTTGGAATTTAACCCAGTTCTTGAATAACAATTTCGTAATAGGAATCTCCTGCTCTGCTCGAGTGTTTGAAATTGCTTACACCACTGGGTCTCTAGTATGGTTGAAACCAAAATGCGATTAAATACTACCAAAGGCTTAAATTTGAATTCATTCATATCTAACGCATCTGGATTT